>CM052649.1:88271856-88327482 GCA_028533165.1 Leontopithecus rosalia
TGAAGTTTTCTTTTCTTGTAGTCTCTGCCAGGTTTTGGTATCAGGATGATGTTGGTCTCATAAAATGAGTTGGGAAGGACTCCCTCTTTTTGGATTGTTTGGAATAGTTTCAGAAGGAATGGTACCAGTTCCTCTTAGTGTGTCTGGTCGAATTCGGCTGTGAACCCATCTGGACCTGGGCTTTTTTTGTGTGGTAGGCTCTTAATTGCTGCCTCGACTTCAGACCTTGTTATTGTTCTATTCATAGTTTCGACTTCCTCCTGGTTTAGGCTTGGGAGGACACAGGTGTCTAGGAATTTATCCATTTCTGCCGGGTTTATAGTTTGTGTGCATAGAGTTGTTTGTAATATTCTCTGATGATGGTTTGAATTTCTTTGGAATCTGTGGTGATTTCCCCTTTATCGTTTTTTGTGTGTGCTCTTAAAGAAGGCAATTGTTGTATATCTTCACCAATTACCTCTTCATTCCTTTCCATTTGCTTACACAGATCCTACATTACCTTTCTCTGGGCATGCAAAAATATTTATTTCAATGATTATTATTTATAATGCATTCTAACTCTGATTCTAATAAAGCAATCGAAGCTTAAAATCTTATAACTAGAGTATTAATATTTGACCCTATGAAAGCATACAATTTTGACTTGTATCCTTAAGAATTTTTACCTTTTGTGTAATGAGCTATGAGCATCATTTAAGTATAAATTAAAAAATAAAATATTATTTGTTTTCTATATGAATTTAGTCTGTATTTCTGGCATAGTTTTAATCCCTTAACATAAATATGTTTCTACACCCTTACTGTAGTTTTAAACTTGTCTTTTCACATAAATAGTTTCATTTCCTTTCTACTTGAAACTTGTTTGTATCTATAACTGACATCTGCATTTATGGCCATGTTCCTATTGCAAACTGAATACATCTAAATGATGTCCTTTCTTCTTAAATTCGTATCACTCATATTGACAGATCAAACACAATCATTATTGGAACATTCATATAAAGTGAAAATTACATTTATACTTTGATGTGAAATATCTTAAAATTACAACTCTAAGAAATATCTTCAATATCTGCATATAGTAGACATTTTCTTTTTCTTCTACTTTAAGTTCTGAGGAATATGTGCAGATCTTGCAAGATTGTTGCATAGTACACACATGCTTTGGTGGTTTGCCATCTCCATCCCTGCTTCAACTACATCAGGCATTTCTCCCAGTGTTATGCCTCCCCAACCTTCCTACCCCTTGCTGTCCCTCCCCTAACCCTCCACCCCATAACAGACCCCAGTGTACAATGTTGCATCCCAGTGCCCATGTTCTCATTGTTCAACACCCACCTATGAGTGGGTACATGCAGTGTTTGGTTTTCTCTTCTTGTGTCAGTTTGCTGAAAATGATGGTTTCCAGGTTCATCCATATCCCTACAAAGGACATGAAATCATCCTTATTTATGACTGCATAGTATTCCATGGTGTATATGTGCCACATTTCCCCTGTCCAGTCTATCACTGATGGGCACCTGGGTTGGTTCCAAGTCTTTGCTATTGTAAACAGTGCCACAATGAACATACGTATGCATGTGTCTTTATACTAGAGCAATTTATAATCCTTTGGGTATATGCCCAGTAATGGGATTGCTGGGTCAAATGGAATTTCTATTTCTAGGTCCTTGAGGAATCGCCACACTGTCTTCCACAATGGTTGAACTAATTTACACTCCCACTAACAGTGTTCCTATATCTTCAAATCCTCTCCAGCATCTCTTTTCTCCTGATTTTTTAATAACTGCTATTCTAACTGGTGTGAGATGGTATTTCAATGTGGTTTTTTTTTATATTTCTCTAATGACCAGTGATGATAAGCTTTTTACATGTTTGTTGGCCTCATAAATGTCTTATTTTTCAAAGTGCCTGTTCCTATCTTGTACGTACTTTTTAATGGTTTTTTTTTCTATTTTTCTTGTAAATATGCTTTAGTTCTCTGTAGATTCTGGACATTAGCCCTTGTCAGATGAGCAGATTGCAGATTTATTCCCATTCTGTTGGTTTCCAGTTCACGCTAATGATTGTTTCTTTTGCTGTACAGAAGCTCTGGAATTTAATTAGATCCCATTTGCCTATTTTGGGTTTTGTTGCCAGTGCTTTTGGCATTTTAGTCATGAAGTCCTTGCCTACACCTATGTCCTGAATGGTTTTGCCTAGCCTTTCATCCAGGGTTTTTATGGTGTAAGGTCTTATGTTTAAATATTTAATCCATCTAGAGATAATTTTAGTGTAATGTCAGGAAGGGCTCTAGTTCCAGCTTTCCACACATAGCTTGTCAGTTTTCCCAACACCATTTATTAAACAGGGAATCCTTTCCCCATTGCTTGTTTTTGTCAGGTTTGTCAAAGATCAGATGGTTTTAGATGTGTAGCATTGCTTCTGATGCCTCTGTTCTGTTCCATTGGTCTATATCTCTGTTTTGATGTCAATACCATGCGGTTTTTATTATTGTAGCCTTGTAGTATCGTTTGAAGTAAGGTAGCATGATACCTCCAGCTTTGTTCTTTTTGCTTAGGATTGCCTTGGCTATAAGGGCTCTCTTTTGTTTCCATATGAAGTTTAAAGTATTTTTTTTTTTCAGTTCTGTGAAGAAGTTCAATGGTAGCTTTATGGGGATAGCATTGAATCTATAAATTACTTTGGGCAGTATGGCTATTTTCATGATATTGATTCTTCCTAACCATGCACATGGAATGTTTTTCCATTTGTTTGTGTCCTCTCTTATTTCCTTGAGCAGTGGTTTGTAGTTCTCCTTGAAGAGGTTCTTCACATCTTTGTTAGTTGTATTCCTAGGTATTTTATACTCTTTGTAGCAATTGTGAAGGGGAGTTCTTCATGATTTGGCTCTCTGTCTGTTATTGGTGTATAGGAGTGTTTGTGATTTCTGCACATTGATTTTGTATCCTGAGACTTTGCTGAAGATGTTTATCAGCTTAAGGAGATTTTGGGCTGAGATGATAGTGTCTTCTCTATATACAGTAATGTCATCTGCAAATAGAGACACGTTGACTTCCTCTTTTCCTAATTGAATACCCTTTATTTCTTTTTCTTGCCTGATTGCTCTGGCTAGAATTTCTAATACTATATTTAACAGGAATGCTGAGAGAGGGCATATGTGTCTAGTGCCAGTTTTCAAAGGAAATCCTTCCAGTTTTTGTCCATCCAGTGTGATATTAGCTGTGGCTTTGTCATAAATAGCTTTTATCATTTTGAGATATGTTCCATTGATACCTAGTTTTGAGAGTTTTTAGTATAAAGGGCTGTTAAGTTTTGTTGAAGGCCTTCTCTGCAACTGTTGACAGAATCATGTGGTTTTTGTATTTGGTTCTGTTTATATGATGCATTACGTTTATAGAATTGCATATGTTGAACCAGCTTTGCATCCCTGGGATGAAGCTGGCTTGATTGTGATGGATAAGCTTTTTGATGTGCTGTTGCATTCAGTTTGCCAGTATTTTATTGAAGATTATTGCATCAATGTTTATCATGGATATTGGCCTGAAGTTCTCTTTTATAGTTGTGTCTCTGCCAGGTTTGAGTATCAGGATCATGTTAATCTCATAGAATGAGTTAGGGTGGATTCCTTCTTTTTGTATTGTTTGGAATAGTTTCAGAAAGAATGATACCAGCTCCTCTTCATACATCTGGTAGAATTCGGCTGTAAACCTTTCTGAATCTGGACTTTTTCTGGTTGGTTGGCTATTAATTGCTCCCTCAGTTTTAGAATTTGTTACTAGTCTATTCAGGGATTGAACTTCTTCCTGGTTTAGTCTTGGGAGGGTGCACATGTCCAAGAGTTTATCCACTTCTTCCAGATTTACGGCTTTATGTGCCTAAAACTGTTGGTAGTAATCTCTGATGGTAGCTTGTAGTTCTGTGGAATTGGTGGTGTTATCTGCTTTATCATTTCTTATTGCATCTATTTGATTCTTCTCTCTCTTTTTTTTTAGTCTGCCTAGTGGTCTGCCTATTTTGTTGATCTTTTCAAAAAAGCATCTCCTGAATTTACTAATTTTTTGAAAAGTTTTTTGTGTCTCTATCTCCTTCATTTCTGTTCTAATCTTAGTTTTTTCTTGTATTCTTCTATCTTTTGAATTTTTTTGATTTGGCTACTCTAGCTCTTTCAATTTTGATGATAGGTGTTGATTTTAGATCTTTGCTTGCTTCTCACATGGGCATTTATTGCTACAAATTTCCCTCTATACACTGCTTTAAATAGGTCCCAGAGATTCTGGTACTTTGTGTCTTCATTTTCATTGGTTTCAAAGAACATCTTTATTTCTCCCTTCATCTCATGTTCAGCCAGTTGTCATTCAGGAGCAAGTTGTTCAGTTTCCATGTAGTTATGTATTTTTGAGTGAGTTTCTTAATCCTGGGTTCTAATTTAATTGCACTGTGATCTGAGAGACTGTTTGTTATGACCTCCATTCTTCTGTATTTGCTGGGGAGTGATTTTTCTCCAATTAGGTGGTTGATTTTAGAATACGTGTGATGTGGTGCTGAGAAGAATGTATATTCTGTGGATTTGGCAGGGAGAGTTCTGTAGAACTCTATTAGGTCTTCTTGGTCCAGATCTGCATTCACACCCTGGATATCCTTGTTGATTTTCTGTCTCATTGATCTGCCTAATATTGACAGTGGAGCTTTAAAGTCTCCCACTATTATTGTGTGGAAGTTGAAGTCTCTTTGCAGGTCTTTAAGAACTTGCTTTATGTATCTGGGTGCCCAAGTGTTGGGTGCATATATATTTAGGATAGTTAGCTCTTCTCGTTGCATTGATCCCTTTACCATTATGTAATGCCCTTATTTGTCTCTCTTGATCTTTGTTGGTTTGAAGTTTGTTTTATCAGAGACTAAGATCGCAATCCCTGCTTTTTTTGCTCTAAATTTGCTTCATAAGTCTTTTTCCATTCCTTCATTTTGAGTCTATGTGAGTCTTTGCAAGAGAGATGGGTCTCCTGAATACAACACACCAATGGGTCTTGACTTTTTATCCAGTTTGCCAGTCTGTGTCTTTTGATTGGGGCATTTAGGCCATTTATATTTAATGTTAATATTGCCTTGTATGAATTTGATCCTGCCATTTTGTTACTAGCTGTTTATTTTGCCCATTAGTTGACACAATTTCTTTATTGCTTCATTGCTCTTTACCATTTTGTTTGTTTTTTTGCAGTGTCTGCTACTGGTTGTTTCTTTCCATTTTTAGTGCTTCCTTCAGGAGCTCTTGTAAGGCAGGTCTGGTGGTGATAAAGTCTCTCAGCCATTGCTTGTCCATAATTTCTGCTTCACTTATGAAGCTTGGTTTGCTGGGTATGAAATTCTGGGTTGAAAGTTCTTTTCTTTAATGATTTTGAATATTGACCCCCATGCTCTTCTGGCATGTAGGGTTTCTGCTGAGAGATCCACTGTGAGTCTGATAGGCTTCCCTTTGTGGGTGACCCTACCTATCTCTCTGTCTGTCCTTAGCATTTTTTCCTTCATTTCAACCCTGGTGAATTTCATGATTATGTGCCTTGGGATTGCTCTTCTTAAGGAATATCTTTGTGGTGTTCTCTATATTTTCTGGATTTGAATGTTGGCCTGCCTTGCTATATTGGGGAAATTCTCCTGGATAATATCCTCAAGAGTGTTTTCCAACTTGGATTCATTCTCCCTATCACATTCAGGTATACTGATTAAGTTTATACTAGGTCTTTTCAGATAGTCCTATATTTCTTGGAGGCTTTGTTTATTTCTTTTCACTCTTTTTTCTCTAATTTTGCCTTCTCATTTTATTTTATTGATTTGATTTTTAGTCTCTGATATCCTTTCTTCTGCTTGATCAATTTGGCTATTGAAACTTGTGTATTCTTCACGAAGTTCTTGTGCTGTGTTTTTCAGCCCCATTAAGTCATTTATGGTCTTCTCTGAGCTGGTTATTCTAGTTAGCATTTTGTCTAACCTTTTTTCAAGGTTTTTAGTTTCTTTGCATTGGGTTACAATATGTTCTTTTAGCTCAGAGAAGCCCTTCCGAAGTCTGCTTCTGTCAATTCATCAAACTCATTCTCTATCCTGTTATTTTCCCTTGCTGGTGAGGAGTTGTGATCCCTTGGAGGAGAGGCATTCTGGTCTTTGATGATTTCATCTTTTTGCACTGGTTTCTTCCCATCTTTGTAGATCTATCTACCTCGGATCTTTGAAGTGGGTGATTTTGGATGGGGTCTCTGAGTGGACACATTTTCTGTTAATGTTGAAGCTATTTCTGTTTTTTAGTTTTCCTTCTAACAGTAGGGTCCCTGTGCTGTATGACTGCTAGAGGTGTACTCCAGACCTTGCTTGCCTGGGAATCACCCATGGATGTTGCAGAACAGCAAGGATTGCTGCCTGATTGTTTCTCTGGTAGTTCCATCCCAGAAGGGTCCCCCGAGTTGTAAGCAGAGCTTTCCTGTATGAGGTGACTTTTTGATTATACAGGGTCAGGGAGCCACTGGAGGAGGCAGTCTGTCTTTTTCCACCTGCAGATGCACTGCTGGGCTGCCATGGATTCACTCTAGCTGCTGTGTATGCTTCCTCTGGCTTTTGTTTACACAGGCAAATTTAGGCCTGACTCAACAGTGGTGGATGGCCTTTCCCCCACTGAGCTAGACTGTCCCAGGTCAAACTTGAACTGATGTGCTGGCTGCAAAACTCTTAAGTGAGAGGGCTTCAGCTTGCTGGTCTTTGTGGGGGCAGGACCCACCCAGCCCTCTGGCCTGTCTCCCTTCTTTCAGATCCCTCTCTTTCTGGGGAGTGGGTAGCTCCATCCCACAGGCGCTCCTGGGCCTAGTCAAAATGTCTGCCCATATCTGTGCTGACAACCCGTGGTGCCAGCTGGAGCTGCTGCTCAGATCTGTGCTGGTAACTGGTGGTGCTTTTCAGCCCGGTAGGGATTTCCTTGTCTGTGGTTTGCAGAGACCATGGGAGAAGTACAGCATCTGGACCAGAATGCTGGAGGGGGAGAAGTCCTCGATCCTCCAGTCAGTTGCACTTCCTGGGTGAAGCAGCACCCTGCCCTGCCCTAGCTTGCCCTCCTTGGGGTACACCCACTGTCCAATCAGTCACATTGAAATGAACCTGATACCTCAGTTGAAAATGCAGAGATCACTCACCTTCTAAGTCTCTCTCACTGGGAACTGTGCTCCAAAGTTGTTTCTATTTGGCCATCTTGGCAGAATTCCTAATAGACATTTTCTATGACATCTGTGCTTGGATGACCTTCCCAGAAGCAGCTGATAACTTTACAAATAACACCAACAATTTAAATAATATACATATACAGTAAGTCACAAACAGCTGGATTTTCTGCAATTTACCTAAATATATTTGTCTTATCCTAATTACTCTCTGATAGACCTCCAATTTTGAAAGATTTAGCTTTATTATTCTCTTTCATACAGTATCCAACTCTGTATTTCTGCCTCAAAGCAAAGTGTGAAATTATGGTTATCTTCATCTGTGGGAAAGAAATTAAGAAGAAAAATAATTTAGCCTCTTTACATTGAGTATATGTAAATTGAGTATTTTTTATTTGAAATAATTTTCTATTCATAAGAGATGCAAAATAGATTCCTTTAATGTGAATCTCTTATATAAGTATGGCACATTAATCAAAACTAAGAAATTGACACTAATATAATACTTTAAATTACAGTTTATTCAGATTTCCTCCATTTCTCCATCACTTTTCTTTTTTTCTGTTCCAGGATTCATTAAAGAATATCACATTGCATTCAACAGTAGTTCAAATTTGTCCTTACTTTTAAGAAGAAATGATTTAATTCCCTTTGCCAATTGAGTCATATTAATGCCTGAGGTTTTCTTTTTGTTTTTAATGTTTTCACTTTTCTTTCATACACTGATTTTTCTATATGAAAGATGCAAGATAAATTATTTGTGTATTGTGTCTCCATCTGGTTTCAATCCATTAATTTTAAATCCCATTACAGAAAAAAATAGTACAATATTGAATTTTTATGTACACATATAATATTTATTATTTGAAACTCTTCTTATTTGACAAATCTCACTTTTTGCTCAAGGGGGTTACATGATAAGGGTAAATTATCCCAGTACAATTTACCAAAAAACAAAATAATGTAGGTATATATCTGTATGTGTATATATACACACACAGACACAGACACACACATACACACAATCATGTGTATATGATTGTGTGTGTATTTGTATATACACACATACATATATATATGGCTCTTGAAACTAACAGGAAATTTAAAACACTTTATCTTGTGGAATAATAGAATATTCTCTATGGTATTACCTCCTAGAATTTCATTTGACAGATAAGAAACATTGAAACTGGAAATAACTATATGCATAATGATAAAGTTTTATTATATTGGTCCATAATGTGTTAGTAAATTTTATACTCTTACCAATATGATCATTTAAACAATTGTAATGATATTAACTTAGTATTACACAAAAAGGACTAGACGAGGCTAAAGAAACAATCATTGAAATATATTCTTTTGTTTACTATTTCTTTGACTTTAGATATAATAGGTCACTCAATATTTCTGAGCCTGAGATTTCTGATACCTGAAAAAGGAATTAAAGTGATATTATAAAGTTAATTATTACATAAATCATCTTAAAATAGTAAAAGGGAGAGAAAAAACAAATTGATTAATAAATATATTCATATATATATTCAAGCCATCATTGGGACTCAGTAATATGAACTTCATATTAGGGAACTTGTTTTATAGAAAAATTTTTATAGCAAATTAAGTAAGTTAAAGGATTCACTCATAATGTATTCATTGGTATTAGCATAACTCAAAACAGCTGGTCTGATAGAATGATAGAATGACATATTGAAGATTCACTACTATACCAGCTAGGTGACATTTTACAAATTTAGGTGCTCGCTTGCATGATGTTTTATATGTTTTAAACTGGTGACCAATATGTAGTGAGTTTTCTCCAACAGCTAGAATATAGGTCTAGATGTCACACCTGAAGGGTAGAAAGAAAAATTACATATCTCTTTATTAAATCTAATAATGTATGTGTAATACTTTGCCTTCTTATTTCTTCACTTAGAATTCTGTTGATTCAGAGGAGTGTTTCCTCCACTTAACGTAATAAATGTTCCACTGAAGTGCGAATCAACATTACCACCTTGCTATCCTTGGAGGTAAAAAGGTAATAGACATTTATAGGTATGTATTAGAGGCAAAATCCCAAGAACTGACACCACAGCCCCACAATTGTTTCACTGATTAAGGATGCAGACCGAATTAATCTTGCTAATCAGCTGACTCCAAGATGGAAAGATTGTCCTAGATTATCCAGGCCGGCTCAATGTAATCACAAGTGTTTTTATACAAGAGGAAAAATGAGGCTGAAGAGTCAATCAAAGAGAAATTTGAAGATGCTATCTGTTAGCTTTGAAAATGAAAGAACGGGCTATGAGGCAAGGAAGGTAGAGAGTCTTTAAAAGCTGAAAAAGGCAAGAAAATAGGTTATTAGAACCTCTAGAAGAATGCAGCCCTGCTGACACCTTGCTTTTACCCAGTGAGATGCATTTCAGACTTCTGAACTCAAAAACTGTAGATAATAAATTCGTGTTATGGTATGCTACTAAATTTGTGATAATTCATTACAACACTAGAAAAATAAAACATATGCAAAATTACTATTTTATCAGCCCCAAATGTTTGAAATCAGCAATTTCTCCAGGTTTACTCTATGGATAAAATCTAATTTTTTTTGTCTCTTAATAGATGTGCCCCACTGGTAGTTACTTGTGCATGTGTTGCCATTTTACGTTTTGTGTTTAATTTGACTCTCAGTTTTAATGTAAACCAGATTGTAATTCTAGGCAACTGTATGACTTGACATAGGGAAGTACTCTTGGTTAAAAATGCAGAACTATATAACATATATCTCCAAGGTAAGTTACATGACACAAAGATAGGCTGCTTTCCCCCTCAATCCCCAAAAAGTTTACATTATTTTAAGTATTTAAAATAAAATTGCAATAGGAGTGAATTCTTGCCTTTTCCTCATGAAAGCATGGTTCATTGTGGTTACCAGGGAGCTAAGATTGGGGATTCATAGCCTTAAATCCCATAATGTCTCATTAGACATCATGATATCAAAGGAGTTTTATAAATGCCTGGTGAATCTTCTAAATTCTGTAAGTGCTAAGAGAATCTTCTAAAATCCTCCCAGCTAGACTGGTTTCTGATTTCTTTCAAGTTATTGCCATGATTTCAAAGGGCCACAGATTCTGAAGTGTATGTCTGGAAGCACAGAGCTAAATTTTAATGTCTTTGATGTACTCAGTCAATAGTTTAGGTCATTTAAAACAATCTCTCCTCATAAAAAGTCACATGGACTTTAGAATAACCAAGTAACGATATTTCCACAGTGCTGTTTTAATTAGCATATCTGTGCAAAGACAAAAGAAAATCTCTAAAATTTTTTTAAAGTACATGGTCATGTGGCTTTTGCATTTTTCCAAATTGTCAAAGAGGGATTCTTTCAATGGTAAAGACTTCTAAACCATACACATGGGAGGAAAACTGCAGTAGGGAATAATGTTTCAAGTATTTTTAGCATAATTCTGGCTATTTCTTTTATAAAACTTTAAATTTTTTTCTGCCAGCTCTTCAGACATTAGGATATGGCACATAGTATCTGGCAGTCAGCCATTCAACAATAAAAGTAGGTAATCTCATCACAGCACACAATTCAAGATATATTTACTTAATAATGTACTGCCTTATAAGAAATGGGTTTGCATGAGTTAAAATAAATCATATATAATCTCCTACATACAATATACATTATACTAGAAGTATAGTCTATGCATATTTTAATGTAAGGTATATTACTATTAACTACTTTAAATGATTTGGGTCATGAAAACTACTCTTCATGAAAGAAAAAGTCAATTAAGTTGTTTTCTGAAAAATTAGCACTTTTTAGTGAAACTAAAAATCTATTTACTATTAAACAGTCGAACTAAGAAGCTACTTTTTGTTTATTCTTGTTGGTCAAAAACATAGTATAGCTATATGATGTGTGTGTGTGTGTGTGTGTGTGTGTGTGTGTGTGTGTGTTTCCTTCTGTCAAATCTTCTGTTCATTTGTATGTTTTATCCTACTGGGATATGCAAGCATTTTGTAAAGTTTCACAAATAACTGTCTATTCTATAGATTTCCTAACAAAATCACAAAATATCAGCAAACAAATCTTTATCAAAAACATGAGATTTTTTAAATTTATTTTTATGAAAGTATGTTTAGGGCCTAATTCCTTTCAATAAAGTATCATCCTGTATTATCCCATTTTCTCCATTTTTTTCCTCAATTTGTCATTTTTTTCCAAATTAGAAGACAAAAATCAATTTTATGTACTCTTTTGTTAAAAATCAATGTTATGTTCTAACAATGACTTAAGAATAAAATATTTTTCTTTAAAGCAATAATATCTGTAAACCTCAGATATTATTACAATTCACTACCTTTGCAAATTGCAGTCAAAGATGTGAGGGTTATAATAAAGTGTCCAATCATACTTTTTATTATGTTCGTAGTAACATGTCATAATTTCTATTACATACTTCCTTTTAGGAGTCTCTATGAAGCACATTATTTGTTTTTCAAATGCTTTACCTATTTTTTTTTTTTTTGAGACGGAATTTCCCTTGTTACCCAGGCTGGTGTGCAATGGCACAATCTCGGCTCACTGCAACCTCCGCCTCCTGGGTTCAGGCAATTCTCCTACCTCAGCCTCCTGAGTAGCTGGGATTACAGGCACGTGCCACCATGCCCAGCTAATTTTCTGTATTTTTAGTAGAGACGGGGTTTCACCATGTTGACCAGGATGGTCTCGATCTCTTGACCTCATGATCCACCCGCCTCAGCCTCCCAAAGTGCTGGGATTACAGGCTTGAGCCACCGCACCTGGCCGCTTTACCTATTTTTAACAGAACTGTGTTTGCCAGAAATTCAGAGGGTTGGAGAAGGTGTTACTATAGAGCAGACAATTTTTTTGGAGTAACAAAACCATTCTATATTTTAATTATAGTGTATTCATCAAAACTGAAAAACTGCACATGGAAAAGAATAACTTTACAGTATGTAGACAGAAAAATAAAATTTTTAAAGTAGATGAAAAAGATAATATTTCAATGACAACTTAGATCCCTGGATGACAAAGGTACATTGCACACTCTTTGTAAAGCAATGTTCTTTCAGATATTAACATAACCTTATATGTATTTTATCTGAAACAATACTCTTACATTTTTCCCTTCCTAGAGAAATAAAATCAGTTATGACACTTGGTGAAGCATATATTGCTATATTATTATTATCAGATAATAGAGTTGTTAAGAAGATTAATAACATTTAGAAGAGAACACTATAGATAAATTCATGAATTACTAAATATTTTGTTAGTAAAATGTATTTTATACATTTTATGTGCTACTTTCTAACTTGCCTTTTCTTTCACTCTTATTTCTTCTCATATTAAAACATCAATTTTTTTAAAAAAATGAAAGTAATAAGCTAAAATGAAGGCCTGTGATAAGTTTCTTATTATAATAGTAATTGTTGATGCAATAACAAACTTAGTAGAAACGGCTATTCGATTAATCTCTCCAACAGTTAGTCTATAAAAATTCTGAGTTATCATGTATCTTTTCTGTTGTTTTCCCCAAAGATACAATACACTAAACAACTTTGATATCTATCCTAAAATGAAGACGTGACTTCAGGTAATATAAGTCTCAATTTGCTTGTCAATTGAAAGCCATAAAAGATAGATGGAAATCATTTAAAGCAGGGGTACTGAATTCACAAAAATCTCTACTAAACTTCTCTACCTCCTTTATTTGAATTTTTACAGACTGAAATTTATCTTTGTATGTTTTTTAAACTTCTATTATAATAATTTTTAAATACATTGACAGCTTTTAGAAAACCAAGATAAAGAATTGGGGAAGAAAACAAAAGAGAGGAATATTAAATTTTGAATCAGAAACCATGATTTCCAGTACAGATGTGATATTAATTATTCATCTGACTTCAGCAACAATTATTTGAAATTTCAATCTCCTTATTTAAAATATAAACAAATTGTTGTGAATCCTCTAATGAGTGTTTTCATTTCAGAAATTCAAAGTGTCTATAATGATTTCTTGTGTTGTGAAATAAGGAAAACTAAATTATATTTCAGATAGTAAGCTAGATGTAATGATGTATTTGTAGTCCCAGTTACTCAAGAGGTTGAAGCAAGAGGATTGCTTGAGTCCAAGAGTTTCAGGCTTCAGTGAGCTATGAACATCCCACTGTATTCTAGCCTGAGTGATATGGTTTGGCTCTGTGTCCCCACCCAAGTCTCATCTTTAATTGTACTCCCATAATTCCCACCTGTTTTGGGAGACACATTGAAAGATAATTTAATTACAATTATCTGGCGAGAGATAGTTGTGACTATCTGGTGAGACAGTGAATTGAATCACAAGTGCAGTTTCTCCCATACTGTTCTCACGGTAGCAAATAAGTATCACAAGTTCTGATGGTTTTTTTAAAGGTTTTTCTTTCACTTGGCTCTTTTTGTCTCTGCTATCCATGTAAAACATGACTTGCTCCTCCTTCCCTTCAATTATGATTGTAAGGCCTCCCCAGCCATGTGGAACTGTAAGTGCACATTAAACCTCTTTCTTTTGTAAATTGCCCAGTCTCAAGTATGTCTTGTCAGCAGCCTGAAAACAGACTAATACAATAAATTGGTACCAGTGGAGTAGGGTACTGCTGACAAGATACCCAAAAAAGTGAAAGCAAATGTGGCACTGGGTAACAGGCAGAGATTGGAACAGTTTGGAGGGCTCAAAAGAAGACAGAAAAATATGGGAAAGTTTGTAACTCCCTAGAGACTTGTTGAATGGCTTTGACCAAAATGCTGATAATGATAGGGACAATAAAATCCAGGCTGAGGTGCTCTCAGATGGAGAAGAGGAAGTTATTGGGAACTGAACCAAAGGTGACTCTTTAAAGGCATTCAGTTTTATAAGGGAAGTGGGGCATAAAAGTTTGGAAAATTTGCAGCGTGACATTGTGATAGAAAAGAGAATCCCATTTTCTGAGAAGGAATTCAATCCAGCTGCAGAAATTTCCATAAGTAATGAGGAGTTGAATATTAATCCCCAAGACAATGGGGAAAATGCCTCTACAGCATGTCAGAGGTCTTAACAGCAGCCCTGCCCATCATAGGTCTGGCATCCTGGATGCCAAGGAGGAAATAAATTTTTCATGGGCCAGGCTAGAGACCCCATGCTGTAGGCAGTCTAGGGACTTGGTGACCTGTCCCAGCCACTCCAGCCATGACTAAAAGGGGCCAAGGTAGAGTTCAGGCATAGCTCAAGTTATAGCTGTGACTACAGAAGGTGCAAGCCCCAAGCCTTTATAGCTTCCATGTTGTGTTTAGCTTGAACATGCACAGAAGTCAATAACTGAGGTTTGGGAATGTCCACCCCAATCCCAAGTGCTGTGGGAGGGACCCAGTGGGAGATAATTAAATCATGAGCAGTTTCTTTCATACTGTTATCATGGTGGTAGTGAATAAGTCTCACAAGATCTGATGGTTTTATAAGGAGAAGTCCCTTTCTCTCAGCTCTTTTTGCCTGCTGCCATCCATGTAAGTTGTGACTTGCTCACTCTTGTCTTCCATCATGATTGTGAGGCCTCCCCAGCTATGTGGAAGTGTAAGTCCATTAAACCTCTTTCTTTCGTAAATTGCCCAGTCTTGGATATGTCTTATCAGCAGCATGAAAACAGGCTAATAACATCGAGTGATAGAGTAAAAGACACTGTCTCCAAAACCTTTTTTTTAAAACTAAATAAATAATAAATAGAAATTCAAGGTGTTTATCAAGATTTCTTGCCAATAGGAAATAAACTAAATGCTGGGCTGGGCGTGGTGGCTCAAGCCTGTAATCCCAGCACTTTGGGAGGCCGAGGCGGGTGGATCACGAGGTCAAGAGATCGAGACCATCCTGGTCAACATGGTGAAACCCCGTCTCTACTAAAAATACAAAAAATTAGCAGGGCATGGTGGCACATGCCTGTAATCCCAGCTACTCGGGAGGCTGAGGTAGGAGAATTGCCTGAACCCAGGAGGTGGAGGTTGCGGCTAGCCGAGATCGCGCCATTGCACTCCAGCCTGGGTAACAAGAGCGAAACTCCGTCTCAAAAAAAAAAAAACCTAAATGCTAAATTATATTTCAAATTGTAAAAGATTCTGTGTAAGATTTATTTTTATAAGTGTTTAATTTTTCAGTTTCATGGATTTGACAATTTTCTCTAAACAAACACAATATTATTTCTATATTACTTTTAAGCTTCTTTTGAAAAAAGAACATTAAGAGCTAGAATATAAAAATATTAAAATGAAATGAGCAATTTCCATGCTTATGATGGTTTTACTTATAATTTTTCAACTGTATTATAGTGCAAAAGTGACATATATTTAGTAAAAATCATTCTTTGAATACCCATATAATTGTTCTGTTTTTCACTTTCAGTACCATATTCATAAATTATATGAATTATTCAATAATTTGTTATAAAATAGGGTTTTCATATTATGTTGCCCAAATCTTTGTTAATGTAAGTGTTCTGAGCACATTTAAGATAGGTTAAACTAAACAATAATTTTCCATAGGATAAGTGTATTCAGTGCATTTGCAACTTATGAAATTTTCAAATTAGAATGGGTTTATTGGTGATGCAGGATTTTTCTCAGTCCCTTTGCTGAAACTGTGGAATGGACACCCCATCTACTCGACCCCTTACAAGAGGGAAAACATAAATGAGCCAGTGCAGGATACGGCCAGCCACTCCAGGTGCCAACACAGGAGCAAGCTCTATTTGGGACCCACAGCCAAACCAGGCATGTTGCCCCAAAGGAAATGTGGCAGTGCCAAGGTAATGTTGCCCACCACAGTGAAGCCCCAGAAGGGGTGTTACAGTGATGCTTTAGTTCCATCTGTAGATGGAAGCATGTTAGCAACTCAGTTGGCCCCTTGCCTCATCATGTGGTTAGCTGCCCTCTGCTGGTGAGGACAAAGGTAGGTATAATAGCCTTTCTGGGTACCTGTGCTCAGTGGTCCTGAGCTCCTGTCCAGCATCCAAGAAGAATGAGGTCACATGGATGATTGAAGGATGGTGAAGGCAGGGAATTTTATTGAATGATGAACATAGTTCTCACAGAGAGGGGAACTGGAGAGGAGATGGGAAGGGCAGGTCATTTTCCCTAATTCAGGTTGTCTCTTCCTTGAAATCAGGTCATCTCTCTCCTTTACCAACTTACACTGGGGTCTTTATAGGCACAGGATGGGGACAGTGTGTTGATTTGTGAGTATTAAAAAAGTTAAACTGAAGGCATCACTCAAAGGTGGGCACAACAGTGTAGAAAAACTATTAGGAAAGGGTAGGTACATGTAAAATAGGTGAAGGGTAAGGATGAATTAGAGGAAAGTGTGTCAAACAGGGAGACAAGTTCTCAACCTGGTTCCAGGATTTAACTTGCAGCTTGGCTTTCCATCTTTAGACTGTCTTTGGCTTGGGGGTGGGGTTTTATCAGGTACCTGTTCTTATTTGCCTAGACATTTGGTAACTGTCACTATTATTAGAACAATGCCCACTGTAAGTTAAGAAGCATCCATGTACAACAGTTTCTTATGTTATTAGAACAAAAATATTTCTCTCACATATTCTTTCAAATAGTAACTATTTTTCTCTCCAATATAAGGTTTTGTTCTCAATTTATTCTTGAATATAGTAGTTTTGATTGTTGACTATAGCATTATGATAATGTCTTTTGTATTTTTGGACATATTTCAAAAACTGATGTTTAAATCCACATAAATACAGTTTTCTTTTGTGTGTTAGAGTTGTGTTCAATTTTAGCACAGTTTCTTTCCAATAGATTTACAAAAGCAAATTATATCGAAATATAAAATTACGCTTCATATTATAATTTCTGGTACAAAAACATCTGTAGCAAGTCATGTGGTAGCAAATAAAATGAAATGTTCAAAATGTAAATTTTATTACAAATAGGAGTTTGAGATGCATTCTTCCCTGTGGAATATTTTTCATATGTAACCTAAATTTAGCTCAGTGCTAAATCCTTCAACTGAAAAACCTCTAAGTATGTAATGAAAAATAGAAGTGATGGTGTTACCTATTTATATTGAATAAAAGGAAATAATTTAACATGTTTAAAGTAGATAGTATAATGGTCAAATTCAAAATACATTTACAGTGTAAATCATTTTTAATTAAAATGACCTCAAAAACCCAAATCTCATTCGTGTTCATTTTTGTCCAAAAGTATTAAGTTTGCTGTTTACTTTTTTAAGAGACTTTAAATTGTTTTAAAAAATTCCTTTCTTTTTATATTTTTGCTTAATATTTCACATACTTTTGGCTCAAGGCCAAAATCAGGATATTTTCTGCTAACTCAGTCAGCAATAAATTGTGAGTAAATGCTGAGGAGGCTATTAATTATTTTACTAAGCACTTGATATTCCTCACTATAAAGTGATGTCCAGCCCATAAGGCAATATTGTAGAGATTGAGAAACACTTATCTACCTCAATTCATACTTTATTCAAATCTTATCTGACATTTGCTTACTTTAATTACTTTTTTCTGCCTATCCTCATCTCATCTTTGAACATAAAAGGGTTATCTGTACATTTTATTGTATACTGATGCATGTCATGTCTTTTTTAAGAAACTCTTTATGGTATTCAATGTTGTCAATTAACACTTCAATATTCATGTCATGTTTGTTGTTTATAATCTAAAAATATTTGAAGATTTTGTATATGCCACACGATTAGTAAGTAGTAAATAGATCTCATAACAAATGCTGCTGCAATGTTCATATCCTCTCTGCATTCATATTTTTACAATGAAAGGTGCTGAGAGAACATTTACATTCTCTGTCTGAGAGAATTTAACATTTTTTTCCTACAGGAACCCACTTATGTTCTTACTTTCTTTTTTAAATATTTTTCTTTTAGAAACAGGGTCCTATTCTGTCACACAGGCTGGAGTACCAGAGTACACTGCAGCCTCAAACTCCTGGCCTCAAGAGATCCTCCTTCTTTGGTCTCCTAAATCACTAGGATTATAGTGCCACCCACACCAGCCATTTATTTTTAATCAAAACAAGTCAAAGGTTTTAAATAGATATTGCTCTTAGAAGTACTTTTCAACTAGGCTGGATGCAGTGGCTCACGCCTGTAATCCCAGCACTTTGGAAGGCTGAGGTGGGCAGATCACAAGGGCAAGAGATTGAGACTATCCTGGTCAACATGGTAGAACCCCATATCTACTAAAAATACAAAAATGAGTTGGGCATGGTGGCACACACCTGTAATCCCAGCTACTTGGCAGGCTGAAGCAGGAGAATTGCTTAAACCTGGGAGGTGGAGGTTTCAGTGAGCCAAGCTCATGCTACTATACTCCAGTCTGGCGACAGAGTGAGAGTCTCTCTCATTAAAATAATAATAATAATGATAATAACAATAATAATGTTCAACTAATGACTGATGGGAGTAAATGAATAAATAAACCAACTTCCTGTACTTTGATTGGCTTAACTTCAAGATGAGTTTATGTTCTCCCACAGTTCCCCACCTGAATGAGCTCTGAATGAGTTCTAGTAGTTCCCCTATTCTGGCTAATTTCCGTTCTTTTTTCATTTTTCCCTACTATTCCATTGATGTTTCCTTGAATCACTACCCCCTTGCCCACCCAAAAAAAAAAAAAAAGTTTAATAAAATTTGACCTAAGATCCACTCTGTTTCTGGGTACCCAAACTAAGACATTATTTATTTAAAAACTGGAGACTTATGAGTAACAAATCTGAAATACAGTGATGTTATGTAGAGATACATACAAAATCTGGGTGATCTGGATGTGCAGAATGACTTAATAGGAAATGTCTAAAAATACGATTAAAAAATGATAGAAAACAAAAGAATGATGAAAACTATTTAGTGATGTTTATTAGATTTCCTCTCAATCTTTTTCATAGATCCGAAAAAATGAACTTGCATTATCATTGGGGTAGATTAAAAAACAAAACCAGATGAGTATAAAGGCATTATTAGAGAATTTCAGAAGACAGTGAATGAATGAACAATTAAATTTATGTTTCCTGATTTTAAAAAGTCATATATAATTCTAAAGGTAGTGTGAAATAACTTGACGATACACTTGCATACTACCGTACATACACAGAAAACAAGCTGTAATTATTCACCAGTTGCCATGCCATGCCTCTTGGGAAGTACCAGAATGTAAGCCAACATGTTTTGTAGTTTTCCTGGGGCAGAATGGAAGGCATATCTTTATTGTCCCACCCTGGAACACTGGGAAGATCAGCTGCCATTCCCTATTATTCCTTCTAAAATTTGTAGTTGCTAAGATTTATTTTGTATCCGATGACTTAAGCTATGACCATAATTCAAACTATTACTTGTAAGGAGTGATAGCATCCTATCAGCTAGGAGATAAAGAAATGGTTTTGTGAAGAGCAGTAAGTACTGGAAATAAAGGCCTTATCCACTTAGCAGTGAAGAGCCCTACCAGATCCTAAGTATTAAAATAATTCGGTCACTTAACTGCACTTTGACAAAACTTATTGTTGATGTATAATCTTTAATATACAAATGCATATTAAAAATTAACTACTATGATATAAGGCAAAATCACTCACCTGTTAAAAAGCTGTGCTGCAATGAACTCTAAATTTGTGGATAGGCATTTCAAGGTACTAAAAATGATTCATGGAGGAAACATGAACTTGGATGGGATGGGGATTTTGTTGAAGGATAAGGACATACGAGGAAAAGCATGCACGGTGAACAAAGGCATTGCTATGGACGCTTTTGAATGGATTGAATCAGCTGGAACATAAGACGAGAAAGAATGACCCCCTTTTTTTTTTTTGAGACGGAGTTTTGCTCTTGTTGGGATTTTTTTTTCTACTGAAAATATGAGCCTGGATTTTTTACATCATATAAAACTGTGGAAGAAAAAATTGAGAAGAGGAGCTAATAAGTAATTTTAGGCCAAGGCAGGTGGATCACGAGGTCAAGAGATCGCGACCATCTTGGTCAACATGGTGAAACCCCCTCTCTACTAAAAATACAAAAAATTAGCTGGGCACGGTGGTGCATGCCTGTAATCCCAGCTACTCAGGAGGCTGAGGCAGGAGAATTGCCTGAACCCAGGAGGCGGAGGTTGCGGTGAGCTGAGATTGCACCATTGCACTCCAGCCTGGGTAACAAGAGCGAAACTCCGTCTCAAAAAATAATAATAATGATGATGATGCTGGGCCATAACATACTATAACTCATTTAATTTACCTCATCCATTGAAGTTGCTTTTATCATCTGTGTTTGGAATCTAAAGAAACTAAGCTTGCCTTAAATAAGCTCCCTTGTTCTAAGTAACTCTCCTCAAATTTAGCAGAATCATAATTCTAAATTAGAGTTAAGATAACAAAAACTATATACTTTTGAAATGCAAAATGCCATCCAATAAGCAATGGTCTTAGCCTGGGCTACATGGTAAAACCCTGTCTCTACTAAAAAGAAAAAAAGTAGCTGGGCATGGTGGCGTGCACCTATAGGAGGCTGAGGTGGGAGGACTGCTTCAGCTCAGGATGTTGAGGCTATAGGCAGCCGCGATCGCACCACTACCCTCCAGCTTGGGTGACACAGCAAAACTATATTTTTTAAAAATGCTTTTGACATTACAAAAATGTATTCCACTCACTAGTCAGTAAACATTTTATGGAGAGATACAAGAAAATAGGTAAGACAGTCCATTTCATAAAAGATGTGAAGTTTAATAATACATTGTTACATAATCTAAACTTTCAATATTTTCAAAATTAACCAAGCTATTTTAATGACATTTTCCTTACAGAGGAATTATCAAGCTAGAAAATACTCTTTCTTGGACTATAGTTCACATGATTCTTAAGGATTCTTTTTCTGATTTTCATTTGTTGGGTTTTGAAATCTGCATAATCACATTAAAGAAATGAGAGAAACAGAAAAGAAAGGCTATAACAATAACACAATATGAAAGCAAATTCCATTGCTCATAAAAATATCAAAAGGGAAAGCCAAGAAAATACTGTATTTGTCATTTAAAGCCTGCTTATATTACTCTATAAATTATTGTAACACATGTTGGAAATACTATTTGAAAGACCTGGAGGCCTTTGTCATTGTTTCATTTATTCTGTTTAATACTGTCTACCTCAGTAAAATTGATCCACTTCTATAATTATAGCACAGGAACACCATGAAATCAGCAAAAGAAAAGGAAGGTGACTATAAATTAGCTACTTAAATATTAAGAAATCAGCAAAAGACAATATTTAAAAGATGAAGAATAGTAAGATAAATGAGCATTACAAAACAATTGTTTTTCATTAAAACTACAAAATGCACTTACAGCAAAAAGGACAACCAAAGAATTACAAAAAATGAATTAAAAAATAGCAGTCTTTATCACTACTAAGTCTATAATGAGCATATATTTAGTTGAAATAAAGCATTTAGACATATATAATTCATATATAAAATAATATATTTTTATGATTCAGAAAATTATTATATTAGAAGAAAACTATTTTTCTTATCTGTAATCATGTTATCCCAGTACTTTAGAATGCTGAGGCAAGAGGATTTCTGGAGGCCAGGAGTTCAAGACTGGCCTCAGCAACATATGAAACCCTGTTTCTACTAAAAAATGAAAAAAAAATAGCTGGGCATGGTGATGTGCACACATAGTCCAGGAGTTGGAGCTGCAGTGAACTATGATTATGCCATTGCATGCCAACCTGAGCAACAGAACAAGACTCTATCTCTACAAAAAATAAAAAGTAAAAGAAAAATACTGTTTTATTAATTATGTTTAATTGAATGTTTCTCTCTTTATTTTAAATTTGAATGCATACAAACATATTAAATGGGCCAAGTGAAATTTCCACTCAAATAAAATATAAATTTTCTATTTCTGCTCTTCTTTTCTTTTTTTCCATTTTGAGACAGGATCTTGCTCTTTTGCCCAGGCAGGAGTGCTATGGTGTGCTCCCTGCTCACTGCAACCTGTGCCTCCCAGGCTCAAGTGATCCTCCCATCTTAGCTTCTGGAATAGCTGGGACCACAGGCCTGCACCACCATGCCTGGCTAATTTTTGCATTTTTTGTAGCAATGGGGCTTCACCATGTTGCTCTGTCTGGTCTCGAACTACTGAGCTCAAGTGATCCGCCCATCTCAGTCTCCCAAAGTGCTGGGATTACAGGCATGCCAATATTATTATTTCTCAATGACTATGTTAAAACGGACCCTGATATATACCCGATTTTATATAATAATAGCATTTGGAGATTATATATTAACCCAAGTACACTGATACTGGAGTTAAAGAAATTTTTTTTCCAACCTTATGTGGTTGTCTATTAAGATTCCAAGGATGCTTCAAATCTGCTTTTAAGTTTTCTTTTATCTTCCTGGCAATTTAATTAGGAGTAGGAGACAATTGCATCATAGGAATTACTGTTATACTACTCAAAACCAGTTTAACCTTTGCCTTCTTTTTTTTTTCTTGAGACAGAATCTTGCTCTGTCATGGGATCTCAGCTCACTGCAATCTCTGCCTCCTGGGTTCAAGTGATTCTCCTGCCTCAGCCTCCCAAGTAGCTGGGATTGCAGATGTTTGCCACCATGCCCCACTAATTTTTTGTATTTTTAGTAGAGCTGAGGTTTCACTGTGTTTGCTAGGATGATCTTGATATCCTGACATCATGATGTGCCCCCCTTGGCCTCCCAAAGTGCTGGGATTACCTGCATGAACCATCACTCCCGGCCAACCCTTGACTTTTTATTGGCTTTGAAGTAGTTGTTCTAACATAACATTTTAAAAATAGTACTTATAGTGTTAATATTGTTTTCATTATTCTCAATAAAAAATTAACAGTCTTTCAAGTAATTATTCAATAAATGGAATAAGCTGGCATATTGCAAAGTTTAATATATTCCAGCAACCCATTAAATTAAAAGTCAGATACCTTTATTTTAGGTTGACATGATACCTGTGGAAATACTGTCATGCCAAGATATTTATAATCAGAACAAATTAAGCACTTTGCATGACTTATTGGCATAACTCACTTTTTTCGAATTTCTGTTAGCTCTACAGAATTCTTCCCAATGTGAGAATAAAAGGATGGATTTAGCCAGTGTTAGATACCTTGCTTTTCTCCAGGAGAACAGAGAGAAAGACTATAATCTTTTAAAAGAAATCTCCATTCTGTTTTTCTTTCATTTAACAGTTGTTTTGATATTCCTATCTAAGAAAAAAAATAATTAGATGTTTTTATTTTTAATTATTTAATGTAGAAAGCTAAGAAGAGTTTTCCCCACTGGGAGAATTTGAAATTAATGACTTTCCAGTACCAATCAGAAATGGGAGATCACAGGAAAAACAACTAATCTGAAATGTGCGGAAATTGGAGACTGCAGGGAGAAACCAGATCCAAACATTGGATTACTTGAGGCAGATGATGCCAGATGGCACATAAGCTAGTGAACTAACAAGAACTCACTAACAGTTGGGTAGTTCACTAACTACTCTTCTTTCCAAAACAACCAAAAAGCAGATAAAATGCATGAAGCAACAGAAAGCAAACCACTGCACATTAGGCAACAAAAGACAGTGATACCTGTGTGATGGGAACAAATGAAAAGAACGTGGGAATAGACCCACTTTATAGAGTTTTCAGTTACGTTGCTGGTAAGGGAAGCCCAGATGAAGCTTAGTGAACATGGGAGAATAGAGCTTGGAATCCAGGGAAACAAAGGAGCCCAAATTCTTGGAACAGAGTGTCAAAGACAGAGCTTATTCAGAGAATGAAACCTAGAGGTCTGCATAAGGTCCCCCTTTTGTATTTATTCAACTGATGATCAGCACATGCATGTGAGGAAACCACTGGAGGCTTGAGAAAGAGCCATTTAAAAAGATTAGAAGTAACCATACCCATTGCTCACAGAGGACCTTGAAGCTTGCCTATCTCACCAGCCATATTTTTCAATGATCAATTTTCCAGTGGTAAAGTATTCACAAGGGACTTTCCTGAGAAACAGGAAACAACTGGTCATAGACGGGTCCTGTTTAACAAATCTCAAAAGTAAGACCTGAAGATATAACTATTTTTAAGCAAGTTAACTGCTTCTCAGAACAAAACCTAAGTGTGTATGTACAGAAATAAAAATATTTTCAGCACACAACTAGATAAAATCAGGAGGAAGGAAAATACGACCTCTCTGGGAAGTTCTCTCTGTTCTGTTATTTTATCCCACAAATTCTAGCTGACTTAGTATTCTCAAACTCCCAGTTATGTCTCCTTAATTCAATCTAACTACTAGGCTCAGTCTACATTGTATCCTGGAAGATATCATAAGGATCACCTCATCTATCTCCTTTTCCTCAGATGTCACTGTCCTGTACTTTATATTTTCTAATACATGAAAACTATCCTTTTATATATTTTTATCAGGATTATCATTGCTTATCAAATAAGGATAAATTTTGTTCCTGTTACTTCATTACAGATGCAAGCGTGATATGTGTCTTCTTTGGATAATTTTTACTTTTAATATAATACCTGAAAAAATGAGTAAAAATGCAGAAAATCCTAAATTTGATACAAGCAGAAAAATAAATAATTTTTAAATATTATATTTGAAAAGGTTAACAGAAGTATACCAAAAGAAGAAAGAAGGAAAACTAGTCCAAATAACTTGAATGGAAGTTTTAGGTTGTATATCTTTAATAGAAAAAGGAAAACTATGAAGAAATATTAAGCCCTATTTAGGAAAGGTTGTTTGCAGCTTTTTAAAAATTTTAATTATTATCATTATTATTTAATATATATATATATTATTGCACTTTAGGTTCTGGGGTACATGTGTAGATCATGAAGGATTGTTGCATAGGTACATACATGGCAATGTGGTTTGCTGCCTCCATCCCCCCGTCACCTATATCTGGCATTTCTCCCCATGTTATCCCTCCCCAACCTCCCCACTGCCCGCAGTCCCTCTTAAAAGAGCTGAAAATAAAAGTACCATTCAACTCAGCAGTCCCATTACTGGGAATATACCCAGATAAATGTAAATCATTCTACCATAAAGACATGTACATGTGAATGTTCATTGCAGCACTATTCACAATTACAAAAGCATGGAATCAACCTCAATGCCCATCAATGACAGATTGGATAAGGTAAAGGTGATACACATACATCATGGAATAACATGCAGCCATAAAAAATGATATCATGTATTTTGCAGGAACATGGATGGAACTTGAGGCCATCATCCTTAGCAAACAGAGGAACAGAGACCCGAACACTGCATGTTCTTGTAAGTGGGAACTAAATGATGAGAACGCATGAACAGAAAGAAGAGAACAGACACTGGAGCCTACTTGAAGGAGCATGGGAAGAGGGAGAGGATCAGAGAAAATAACTATTCAGGTACTAGACTTAATACCTGGGCAATGAAATAATCTTTACAACAAACCCCTGTGACACAAGTTTACCTATATAATAAACTGGCACATGTACCCTTGAACCTAAAATAAAAGTTTAAAAAATTTACCACAGTACAAATACTTAGTTCATGTAAGCATCAATGAATAACAAAATGAATGAGTGGAAGTTTGAAGAAATCAGCCTATTAATATTTACATCATTTTGACATGGACAGGAAGCAAGGAAATACTAGGTAGAAAAGGTGGGGTCCCTGGCAAGGTTTACACCCTCAAGCTTGGGCTCAAAGACCTAAATGAGAACTTCATATCCCTGTTTTCCTGCATGAATGTTGCCTTGTGACCTGCCACACGCCTTACCCTGTGCCCATAAAAACCATGACCCAACACACCCCCTACTCTGTGCCCATAAAAACTCCAAGCTCCACTGGCAGAACAGCAGAGCACTGCAGCAGAGGAGGAGAGGAAAGAAGCATTTGAATATCGAGAGAAGAGGCAACTGGACATCAGAGACTAGGGTCCTTGTTTCAGAGGAAGATCACCATGTTCCCACATCATTCCCTTTTCAACTCCCCTTCCACTGAGAGTCACTCCCACCACTTAATAAAATCCTCCGCATTCATCACCTTTCAAACCATTCACGAGATCTGATTCTTCCCAGTTGCCTTACAAGAATTCCGGATGACTGGGTGGAGGAACCCAAAAAGGCTGTCACACTGACTCTTCACTGAACTTCTTAATACTTAAGCCATCCAAGGATAGCAAAGCTGAAAGGAGCATTAATTGTCACACACCCCTAGACACTGCTGTGGGGTCAGAGCCCAAAAGCACTCACCCCGCCCTAGTATCTGTTCATCTCCATGCTCCCTCTCGGGAGGGGTTGAGCCCAGCAGGTACAAGTGTGTGAAGTTTATTCCTGCCAGTGCTGAGTTGGCTGGCTGGATCCAGAGCCAATGCACTGTTCCCACCTGCAAAAAGGTCAAGGGAACTATCCCATCTCAATTTCAAAATATCTCTCACTCATAGAAAAGAAAATGAAAGTAAACTACAGTGGAAAAGTCTAACTACACAACCTTAAGCAAATGACCAAAATTAGCATTACTAATAATGCGACAATTCAAAATTGTGTGATTCTTGATGATTCAGAGAGAAGCTAAACATCAGTTATATGATATTCTTGCCAAAATGTATTAATTGAATCGAATAATGAGGAAATATTATAGTGACTCCACTTGAGAGATAATCTTTAAATCACTGCCCTGTTTTCTTCATAATTAACTATGTACAATGGATGACTGCATTGTGTTTATGCAAATAATGGCATTGTTATAGAAAATAAGCACAGAAATATTTAAGGGTAAAGAGGCCTCGTGTGCGACTTACTCTCAAATGGGTCATAACATAACATAACATAGACACATATAAAAATATACCTATATACATATAAAGAGAAAATGAAAAAGAGAATATAATAACATGTTAATAATTAGATGAGCTGGGTAAAGGATAAATAGAAATTCTAAGTACCATTCTTCTGTGGTGTAATTTTGCAATTTTTAAAAAATAATTAAATCTCAAATACAGATTAGTATAATTAAAAATAAAAATAAGTAAATTCAATTAAAGACATTTTTGGATTTTTTTCCTTCTATAATGCTATCACTGTAATAAATTTTATTAATGTCACATCAAATCTTACAAATATGTTTGAGGTACAAAGAAGTTACAGAAAAAATTAACTTACAAATAAGAAAAGGTTTCAGGAAAAACAAAAGCACATTGTTACAGGGATACTTTTTAAAATGTGGAAATAGAGATAGAACATCTGATCTTTCTAAATATTTTTCAGTTATGAACATTGAATTCAGGAGATACATTTATAATTTCCATAACAAAATGTACCCTGACAGGCAAAGTTATGTTTTCCAACATTTATGTGTCCCATGATTTTCCCATGGCAATATTGAGAGCTTTCAATTTAAATATAAATTATGGCGCTAAGAATATTTATCAACAAAAAGTATATTTTATAATGTATTTTGTATCTACTTCTACCAAATCTTGTACAATTTTTCTTATACATCCATCTTCAACACTAACAATTTTCTAGGTATTCTGCTATTATACCGAGCTTCTTATCTGTCAGTCATTGAACTTATCATTTCACTTTCTATGATTCTTTCTTTCCAGACATTGACAAGACTTTCTTCTTTCTTGTTTCATGTTTCAACAGCTCTCTGTCCAAATGCCATGTTTTTAGAGAGGTATTCTTTAAGAACTCTCTCCAAAACATTGTCTTTTTTGAATCCCTCATTATTCATCAGCTTTATCTCCCTTGGTAGCATATGAAGCACATTGTATGCTTATCTGTTATTCCTTCAAGGGCATCTAGTGTGCAGTGGCATTACAAGCAAATGAAGCAATATTTAAAAGTGATTCCAAATTCAATAATTTGCTACTGACTTCACCAGGATACCCTATTTTTATTATTCCCTTGAATGTTTGGCAAGCAATTATTCAGGCATTAGTTTTACGTTTTATTATTTCCCAGGGTGTCAATAATAAAATATAATAAAAATAATACTCTTTACCTGTGTTTTGTTTTTATCTGGTTTTATATCTATGTCTAGATTTATGAGTATGTTCTAAGTAATGAGACTAAGGCAAGCTCCCACAGTTTTTGCCAAAAAGGCAAGGATTAATGGAGGGAAAAAGGAATGAATGTATGGGCCACTGACTAGAACCAGTGCTTACGGTTTGTGCTACACAGAGTTAGATTAAAGATGCCCTTGGGCTGTATGATTTCAGATGATGCCTCAGCTTTAGGTCTCTCTATGCCACCCAATTCAATGGACCTGTGTCACCTTGCCACCAAATGCCCACATTTTTTTTAAGGTGGAGTCTCACTTGTTGCCCAGACTGGAGTGCAATGATGCAATCTCGGCTCACTACAACCTCTACCTCCCAGCTTTAAGTGATTCTCCTGCCTCGGCCTCCTGAGTAGCTGGGATTACAGGTGCTTGCCAGGGATTCACAATATTGGTTAGGCTGGTCTGGAACTCCTGACCTTGTGATCTGTGCACTTCCAAAGTGCTGGGATTACAGGTGTGAGCCACTGGCCTGGCCAATCCCCCCACCTTTAAGGGTATATTCAACCTTTCTTAAGTCTAAATGATATAATTTTTAAAATGGGGTTGTAATTCGATTAAATTTAAACCAATTATAAAAGATATATTTACATGATCATGTTAAGTTTGGAAAATATTTCAAGATGTAACTACAGAGAAATATGAAAAAACTTCCAAAGAATACACACCAGTAATTTGGGAAGGAATGTAATTTGTTTAAAAAATTCTGTAAAAACAATTTGTGAAGTGAAATGGAATTTAGAAAATAGAAATATTTTTGACACATAGTTTAGGCAGCTATACAATATATTAGGAGCTAGAATTTAGATAACCTGCATGTTTTATAAAATCTTTACTGTTCCTGGTTGGATTTACAATTTGAACTGCTACCTTTCATGCTTCTGCAAAATTTCAAATTAGTCTTAGAATGTCTAAATTGGACATTTTGAAATACTTTGAAATCTATTTTAGTCAAATGGGAGATTAAAATAAAATAAAATTTAAAGGAATTTGGCTCTCTTTTTTTCTATCACTCTCTCCCAGATTCCATTTGCCTGCTCTCTCCTATGTTGCCAGTACAAAATTCATTCTGTTCAGCTCTAACTAATTTGCTGATGGAATTGGGATCTGCTTTGTTCACTTTCTATTGAATTAAAATAGGAAGAAATAATGGACTCTATTCACAAACTCTGGGCTCTGCTTAAAATAGGACCACCTCAGGGGGAACTCTGCCGTACCTGGCTGCTTTGTCTCAGTTCTGCTTGAATGAAAATTGACTCTGCAATGTATTTCTGCATATGCAGCTTGTTTTTCTTGGTTGTTTTATGGATAAGCATCAGATTCCCTCTGTCTTTGCTTTACTGAAAAATCCTGGACCACTGTCGATTTTGCCAGCCAGAAGAGTAAAAGGAGGTTGTATACAAAGCAAGGATAGGAAGGAAATTTGATAGCCTTAATGAATAAATAATGAGTTTGTATTTTAAATGATTCATGCGTGCTTTGAAAAAAAATTTAAATGTCCAATTGGGAAAAATTAATGTGTATCAAGTCAGGCAATGTCACTAATGAGTTTCTATATATTTAAATATGTAAGAAATGTGAAAACTGGTCTAATTGTAGCATAAATTTTAGGATAGGAATACAAATTGCAATAGTATAAACTCATTAACTCATGCCATGATCATTTTACCCAACTTAATGGGTAGTCTACTGAAGCTTTTTACTACTTGAGAATAACATGATGACAATTGTTTATATGGCTATAGGGAAGGTTTTTTTTCTAACTTTCCATTACTGTTGACTCATTTTCTTTCTTTTATGATAGTTGAGGCTAGAACATATATCTGTCTTGTTCTTAACTTCTTCATAGCCAACCAGTAACTGAAGATCTACATAAGAAACAAAATTTTCTCAGATTTTTCTTGTTTCCTTTAGTTATGCCCTTCTAGGTTCTTTTATGTATTTTCTAAGTATCTTTACCAATTCTCTTCTCTAATTCTACACTGAGTAAACCAAGGCACTGGATGTTTTTGCTAACAGGTTTTTTCCAAGTCCTTCATAACTTAAAAATAGAAAAAGAATAGTTCTGTTGGCTTAAGGACAGAAAAATTATTTTAGTATGAAGAAAGTACTACCTGAAAGTTTATGAAAATGTTTTGATAGGGTGGTCAGGATTTCCATTTTTTACCTTGAATGGATTTCTGACTTCCTAAGGAATTCTAATGAAAAATATATATCAATCCAGTTTTTTTGTAACATTAGAGTTTTTATAAAATTTAGGTAGCCAAGTGGTTACATACAAGTAATATAAAAATGTACTACCAAAACTGCTTATTGTAGCTGGCTTACGACTCTTTCAAGAGGAACCTCACAACTATGCAACTCTTAAAATCTCATTTCATTCTGGCTTCTTTTCAAACAATTCCAAAATTAGCCAATCAAGAGAAACTTGATAAATCCATTTGAAAATAAATAAATCTTGTCCTACAGAATTACTTTCTAATCTCCTTGTGAACATTTAACATTTGAAAATGTGTCACCCATAATCCCTGACAGAACTTTCTTGAAATGTCATGGAACATGTCATTCTCCTGTCCAGATGATCTTTATCTGAGGCATATAATCTCTATATTCAACCAAAACTGAATGGTGAAAAGCACAGTAGGATAATAAAAGAATAAAAATTATTATATTGTAATTCTTTTCAAATAAATATGAAATGCAAAAATCTATAATTTAAACTTACTTAAAGAGAATTCAGAATGAGAATGAAGTTGTTAGAGCCAGAATGAAGTTATTAGAGCCAGAGGTTGTAACATGATGCCAGTGACCTTCCTTTTACCCTGAAGTATGCGCAAGATATACAACTTGTGATATATAATGACTTGTGATGGCAAAAGGAATTTTACAGAAGTAGGAGTACTAATTAGTTGAGGTTAAGTTAATTAAAAGAAATGTTATTCAAACAGGATTGACCCAATCACATGGGCTTTTACACTCTTGGTCTAGAGGTGAAAAATAAGAAAAGTCTACAACTCCACAACAGTCTATAACTCTACAAAATATAGCTACTTCTATTTTAAGTGATTTGCTTTATGAAGATAATATTGTGTTGTACTTTTGATCTGACTCACTCCCATTTGAATTCCTGTTCAGGCATTTAAGATATTTTGATTTAAGCAAGTTGTGTAACAAATTTCATTCATACTTTTATAACATTTAATTAGCATTAAATGGATAATATAAAGTTTCCAGAGGTGTTTTCATTAAAATTAGCACATATTATCTTCTATTTTTAAAATTTCAATATGATTTTAGATGTTAGCTTACTTTAGAAAAATAATACTTAACAGATATTAGATTATTAAACTATTCACAGATTTTCAAGATATGTATCTTAAAAAATGTATATAGAGAAATATTACATATTTCTTATGTAATATTTTCTTATAAAAATTTAATTTTTTAATGTAATTTTTATGTAATTTTTCTTATAAAAATTTAATGCTTAACAGTGACATGTAATATCAACTGTTAAATAAAATTAAAAGCATGTAAAGGGTAAGAATGAAGATACCACCCATTTATGAATACTAATAATTCTAAAGTCTCAATAAATATTTTATTTTTTAATTTTAGGGTATATTTTAATATTTTATCATTAATACAAAATAGAGACATGTTTAAACTGAAATGTACATTTAAAATCTTTTGACTGTGTATTAAACTGTATGCTATTTAGACAAAAAGATATGCTAGTTTAATCTTTCTTTTAAGGCTATAGCAATACAAGATATCTCTCTCTCTCTCGTTTGCTTTCTCTCTATATATATGTATATACCCACATATATGGATATCTCCATATATCTGTATTTCCATACATATAAATCAGTTTTAGTGAAATTAATTTCTGTCATCAAGGGGAGACTTATTTAAGGGCAGGCAACCCCTGATTAGTATGGCATAAGTTACACTTTGGAGGAAAAAATAAATAAAACTCCAGTCAGTAGACATCTTCTATCACTAAAATATACTGCCTCAATATAGAGAAAACTTGATCTTAAAAAAAATTTAGTTTTCGGAAAATGCATTGAGGATTACATGACAAGAATCTTAGATTCTGTATCATATATACTATTGGATCTACTTTAAAGGTAAAGATCAAAGAGCAATCAAATTACTAACTAATCCTTTACTGAAACTTCATACTATAGAAATGGGTTATTCAAACTTTCTTTGTCTGGTCAAGAGAAATTATATGAAATTATAAAGAACAACAGAAAAATTGAAAAATATTCTAACACTTTTAATAGCAATAGTTACAGAGCTATTTTCTTAAAACAGGCCATTGAACTATAAAATACTTTCTTTCTAAGGAAATGTAACTATACCTAATAGAAAAAAATGAGAGGTGTCAGAGAATGACATAATCATTCACTATTGCACCTATCTACCTAAAGATTGTAATTAGCTACTGATATAATTATATGGGAATAATTTAAATTTATACATTAATAAGCTATTTTGGGAGAAAGAAGCATTTATTACAGTTAGTTATATATCATCTCGGCAGCTTTAGCTTCCCCATATATTAAATCATTCTCCTCTCACAATATTCTTTTTGGTGCATTTTAGTAATCTGTGTTTATGTGATGACCAACCGAAGTTTAGAAAAGTTGTTAAATTTCCCCAAGTTTATACAGCTAATACATGTTAAGCAAAGAACCAAATGCAAGTTTGGTCTAATCTCAAAGTGCATGTTCTTTCAAGTACATCATACTGTGTAGTGTACAGAAAAATACATTAGATCTTTCCAACTTCTTCTAAATAATATTCGACAATGTGACAAATTTTGTGCCATTCAAAAGAAAGTTCTCAATGGATTTAAAATTTTTCAAATATCTGTTACATATACATTGATGTGTGTATGTATATTTGTGTGTCTCTATGTACATATAAAATAATTTAAATCTACTTTAGAATCAAAATAAATCAAAAGTAATTGTTCCTATCTAAAATAATTGTGAATTTTAAATCATTGTAACTAGGCTCAAACACGTTTTTATTAATCAAAATGGGAACCATTACAATCAGCACATTTTTGCCAATGAGAAATATGTTTGCTTATTCCTGTTGTGTAAAAGGCCATGCTTTGGGATTCTATGAATACTTGGAAAACATTTTCTGCATCTTGCTGGTTGTGAACATGTTTTCTCTGCAGAAAGTCATCAAGATGTTTTGAAGTAGTGGTCATCAGTTGGCAAGCAGTCAGCTGAATATGGGGAATGAGGCCAAATTTCATAACCCAATTCATTCAACTTTTGAAGGATTGGTTGTGCAATGTGCAGTCAGGTGTTGTTGAGAAGAACTGGGCCCTTTCTCTTGACCAATGGTAGCTTCAGGCATTGCAGTTTTTGGTGCATCTCATGGATTTGCTGAGCATACTTCTCAGATGTATTGGTTTCACCAGGATTTAGAAAGTTGTAGTGGATCAGACTGGCAGGAGACCATTAGTGACCATGACCTGTATTTGGTGAAAGTTTGATTTTGGGAAGTGCTTTGGGGCTTTTTCTTGGTCCAAGCACTGAGCTGTGTTCATTGCAGGTTGTAGTATGAAATCCAGTATTCATCACATGCCACAATCCAGTCAAGAAATGGTTTGTTGTTATTGTGTAGAATAAGAGAAGCCAACACTTCAAAACTATGATTTAAAAAAAAAGTTTTGGTCAGCTCATGAGGCACCCACATATTGAGGTTTTTCACCTTTCCAGTTTGCTTCAAATGTGCAATGACATTGAGTTTTTGGCAATTTCTCTTGCAGTTGTAAGATGATCAGATTTGATTATTGTTCTCAGTTGGTCATTGTCAACTTCTGATGGTCAATACTATGTTCCTAATCTTCAAGGCTCTCATCTCCTTTGCAAAACTTCTTAAACTGTCACTACATTGTAGGTTTGTTAGCAGTTCCTGGGTCAAATTCATGCCTTGTTGATGTTGTGGATTTTCTCTGCTGCTTTGTGAACCATTTTGAACTCAAATAAGAAAATCTTTCAAATTTGCTTTTTGTCTAACATCATTTCCATTGTCTAAAATGAACATAAAATAAATAATAAGAAGTTACTAGCAGAAAAAATAATGCATGAAATGTCTATTAAAATGATGTCTAACATAACCACATTTATTTCAGAATGCATTCCAGTATCAAACAGCAAATTCCAACAACACAAAAACTGAAATGTTTTTTGTACCAACCTGATACTTACATATGTACATGTATCTATGTGTGTGTGTACCATTTATATCTCTTTTAGTTATTTTTACTTGTTTATTTTCATATTCCTCATATAGTAAGCCCTTCAAGAGCATGAAAGATGTTTGTGCTATTTAATGCTCTATCTATAGTTTCTATAAGAGAGTATGGAAGATGAAAGTTAACAAATATTTGCTAAATAAGTATGTAAAAGGGGCATCAATTAATTAATTAAAATGTAGATACCCCCAATGTTTTAAGATGTTGTCTGTTAGACACTTGATCTTGAATTAGGGAAAAACAAAAAGGAAAGAAAGAAAAAGAGCAAGAAATCCATGAGGAAAGGAAGGATAGAAGTAGGAGAAAAGAGAAGAAATTTCTGAAGTTATATGAGTATTGTTAAAGTGTGAATTTCTTACTGCTTTCCTTTTTCTCTCCACATTTTAAAATGTTGTTCCATATTGCTTTTTCCTCAACTCATTTTGTTTCATTCTACACATTCTTATAGAGTACTTGCATTTTTCCATGAATGTAATTTTATAGTTGGCATCTATATAATGAATTCCAAAAAATTTAAACTCCAGAAAAAATGTTCATTTCTAAGACACAGACCTAAATTTCTAAATGAACATCACACTGTAGAGGTCCTTTGTGTATCGCAAGCTTACTGAATCTAAAGTTAAATTGATTATACCTTCATTACCATGCTTGCTGTTCTACCTTGGTTCACCATTAAAGTGAATGGCTACATCAACTCTTCCAATATGTGTTGATCATCTGCAACAGGAATTGTCTAGGGTCCAGAAGTTTCCCCAAGCCAGGATCATGAATTTCACTCTTATTTTCCTCTTTTTGCAATGGTCACATAAATCCTTTAAAAAAATATTGAATTTACTAACATCTTCCCAATATGCTCTATCAACGCATTCATCATTTCTCATCTGTATTATAGCAACAGTCTTCTTCCTAATTTACCTAAATCCTACTTTGTTTCCTAGAATATTTCACTGTGCTGATATAAAAACATCAAAGCTAATCATGTCAGTCTCTATCTTTAGACTTTTACGGTCTACTGATTGCTTTCTAGATAAAATTCAGGTTATGCACAATTGGTAAGAACGGAAATACATCCAAATAGCAAACGTGAACAAACAAAACATTAAAACATGTAAAGACTAAAATAAATCTCAAGTATCATGTAAGTCTAGAAATAACTTGAGGAATTGCACTAATTGAAACAGCATTAGTATTTTTAGCTAATAAGCATGTATATCTATCCTTGTACAGATAAAGCGAGACTTGTATCTGTATAAATTCTAAAGCATGCATTTCTGACATAAAATATTATTTCCTTCCTCTCTATCCACCATCTTACTTTTTCACTGATGTCATGCTCAGTCAGCATGAACCTTCTCTTTCTAATCTTAAATATTTAGCTCAAATGTGTCTTTGTCTTTTTTCTTCTCCTTCTCCTCCTCCTCCTCTTTTTCCTGCTACTCCTCCTCCTTTTTCTTTCTCCTCCTCGTCCTCATCTTCACTTCTTCTCCTCCTCCTCCTCCTCCTCCTTCTGTTCCTCTGCTTCTGCTTCTGCTTCTTCTGCTTCTTCTTCTTCCGGACAGTATCTTGCTCTGTTGCCCATGCTGGAATGCAGTGGTGCAATCATAGCTCACTGTAACGTCTAACTCTTGGGCTCTAGGAATCCTCTGCTTCAGCCACCGGAGTAACTGGGATTATAGTCACGTGCATTGCACAACCAGGGCAGGCTGTTTCTTTCTTTGTTTTTGCAGAGACAGAGTCTCATGGTCTTGCTAGTTTGTGCAGGGTGGGCTTGAACTCCTGGCCTCAAGCAATCCTCTCACCTTGGCCCCTCAAAGTGCTGGGATTACAGTTGTAAACCACTGCATCCTTCCCAAATGTTTCTTAGAAAGTTTTTCAACCAAGCTCTCTGTATCATTTTGTAATCACTTCCCACATCTACCTGTCACTGCCCTACCTATTCCTAGGAAGTAATTTTTTTTCTACACATTCTTATAAAGCAGTTGCATTTTTCCATAAATGAAATGGTATAGCTGGCATCTATATAATTAATTTCAAAAAACATAAACTCCAGAAAAAAAAATGCTTACAGGGACATGGAAGAATCTGGAAACCATCATTCTCAGCAAACTGACACAAGAACAGAAAATCAAACACTGTATGTTCTCACTCTCAGGAGGGTGTTGAAACAATGAGAACACAGAGACATATGGAAGGGAGCATCACACACTGGGATCTGTTGGGGGGGCCAAGGGAGGGACAGCTTGAGGGGGGGAGGTTGAGGAGGGATAACATGGGGAGAAATGCCAGAAGTAGGTGACGGGGAATGGAAGCAGCAAACCACATTGCCATGTGTGTGTACCTATGCGACAATCCTGCATGATCTGCCCATGTACCCTAGAAGCTAAAGTACAAATTTTTTTTAAAAAAGTGCTCATTTCTAAGACACAGACCTAATTTCTAAATAAGCATCATGCTGCAGAGGTCTTTTGTGTATCACAAGCTTACTGAATCTAAAATTAAATGATTACACCTTCATTACAATGCTTGCTGCTAATAAAATCCAGATTAGTCTGGATTTTCTAACACTTTATCTGAATAGAAACATACAGTATAAACTATTTTTCACCTGACATTTTTTCAGGCAGTATATTATGTTGATATTAAGCCATGTTGTTGGTGTGTATCAGTAGTTCATTCCTTATCAATGTTGAGTAATTTCCTACTGTATGATATGCCACAATCAGTTTACTCATTCACTTATGGTTGGGCATTTGCTATAAACATCCTTAAACAGGCTTTATATGGAAGTGTGCTTTCATTTTAGGTTTTCTTAGAAAAATACCTAGGAATGAAATGCCTAGGTAAATAAAAAGTGCATTCTTAACTTTTAAGAAGCCAATACAATTGGTTGTTAAGTTGGTGTACTTTTTCCATTCTCACTTGCATTGTATGAAATGTCTATTTCCCTAAAATCTTTGTTAACATTTGGTGTAGTCATATATAGATATATATTTTTTTAATTTTAGATATTCTAATAGGCTGAAAGCAATTATTATCAATCTCAGTAGGCTTTTTTTGTTTGTTGTTTAAGATGGAGTCTTGCTCTTTGCTCTGTCACCCAGGCTGAAGTGTAATAGTGCAATCTCGGCTCACTGCAGCCTCTGTCTCCTGGTTTCAATTCTCCTGCCTCAGCCTCTCCAGTAGCTGGGACTATACACTACTACGAATTTAGAACTTTTCCATTTTAATTTAATTAAAATACTTTATATAATTTTAAACTCTTTTTAGTTCATGGTTTATTGAGATTTGATTCATGTTATTTAATTTCTATAATGTAGGAATTTTTAGATATATTTTTGTTACTTATTTATAATTTAATTTCATGGTGATCAGAGAAGATAATTTTTTGTGACCCGAACCACTCTCTATTTATTGAGACTTGTTTTGAGGTCTTGGATATAATCTATCTCTGCACAAGTTCCTCATATACTTTAAAAGAATGCATTCTGGTGGTTTGCAGTAAGTTCTATACTGTTAAGTAAGATGGGTAACAGTGATGTGTAAATCTTCCATATCCTTACTGATCTTTTTTCTTCTTTTTCATTGAGTTATTAAGATGAGAACTTTTCATCTGGCAATTCTATCCATCTCTTATTAGAGCATAAATATTTTAAATTTTCATGTCTGTCTATCTGCTATCCACCTGTTATTAGATCATAAACATCTAGAATTGTCTTATCTTCCTCACAAACAGATCTTTCATCATTATGAAGTACATTTCTTTATTCTTTATCATCATAAGAAGGCTTTCTTTATTCCTAGTAATATTCTTTGCTCTATATTTTACTATTGATCACTATGACATTCTCTTGTTGCTAGCATAATATATAATTTTATTTTTCTTTACTTTTAACCATTTGTGCCTTTAATTATAATGTGTAATTATTCTAAGCAGCAAATTGATGATCTTAGGGTTTATCAGTTCTTACAGTCTCTGTCTTTTAATTAGTATGTTGGAACATTTACATTCCCATGGTTAGGTTTCAGTCTGTTATCTTGCAAATTATTTTTAAGTCATGTTTTCTTTGTTGCCCCTTTTCTCTGTCCATGACTTTATTTTGATTATTTTTTATATACCATGGGTTTTCTTGTGTGTGTGCTTGTGTATCAGCTGTTAATCCCTTTTTGTCATTCTAGTGGTTGCTTTGGGTTTTTTTTGTTAAAGAATATCTTTGACTAATTTCATTCTACCCAAGAGTAAAATTCTTCATGTATAGTCAAAGAACCTTAAAAGAACATAATCTCATTTCTTTCTTTAGATTTTTGTGCTCTTATTGTAACATATTTTAATTTCACATGTTATAAAGTTTCACCCTATTTCATAGATTTTGTTTGAATAATCAACTATCCTTTAAGAGATTAGATAGGCTAGGCACGGTGGCTCACGCCTATAATCCCAGCACTTTGGGGGGCCGAGGCGGGTGGATCACGAGGTCAAGAGATTGAGAAGAGGGTGAAACCCCGTCTCTACTGAAAATACAAAAATTAGCTGGGCATGGTGGTGCTTGCCTGTAGTCCCAGCAACTGGGGAGGCTGAGGCAGGAGAATTGCTTGAACCCAGGAGGTGGAGATTGTGGTGAGCTGAGATAGCACCATTGCACTCCAGGCTGGGTAGCAAGAGTGAAACTCCATCTCAAAGAAATAAATAAGAGATTAGATAAAAATAAAAATATATATTTACTCTTATAGTCACAACTTCTGATGCTCATCATTCCTTTTAGTAAACTCATAGATCTACTTTATATAACTTTTTTTTTCTGCCTGATGGGCTTCCTTTAACATTTCTTGTAGTTTTAGTTCTGGTCTGCTTTTGATGAATTCTTTCATATTTTTACTGGGTATGGAATTCTGAATTAATTTTTTTCTTTTTGATTGACAGTTATTCTTTTCTTTCATTAAAACTGTTGCTCTGTCATTTTAGTCACATTTCCTCAATAGGAAATCCTATATTATTTTGATATTTTAATTTTTCAAAGATAAAAATACACCTTTACTGTCTGTTTTAGGACCCTCTTATTATTGCGTTTTAATAATTTGGTTATAGGGCTCTTTGGTATACTTTTCTTCATGTTTCCTTGCTTAGAATTCATTGCATTTCTTGAGTTTCGGGGCTCGTAATTTTACTAATTTGTAAAAATGGTAGTCATTATTTGGTTTGTTTTGTTTTTTTTTCTTTCTCTCTCCTTTTTCTTTCTTTCTTTCTTTATTTTTTTGAGTCATAGCCTCTCTCTGTCACCCAAGCTGGAGTGCAGTGGCATGATCACAGCTCACTGCAGCACTGACCTCCCTGGGCTCAAGCAAACCTGCCATCCCAACCTCCTAAATAGCTAGGACTATAGCATGCATCACCGCAAACATGCCTAGTTAATTTTTGTATTTTTTGTAAAGATGAGGTTTTGCCATGTTGCCCAAACTGATTTTGAAGACCAGAGCTCAAGCAATCAGCCCACTTTGGCTTCTGAAAGTGCTGAGATTACAGGCGTGAGCCACTGTTCTCAGTCCATTATTTCTTTTTCTTTTCTTTTTATTTTTTTTGAGACGGAGTTTCGCTCTTGTTACCCAGGCTGGAGTGCAACGGCAGGATCTCGGCTCACCGCAACCTCCGCCTCCTGGGTTCAGGCAATTCTCCTGCCTCAGCCTCCTGAATAGCTGGGATTACAGGCACGCACCACCATGCCCAGCTAATTTTTTGTATTTTTAGTAGAGATGGGGTTTCACCGTATTGATCAGGATGGTCTCCATCTCCTGACCTAGTGATCCACCCGCCTCAGCCTCCCAAAATGCATTATTTCTTAAAATATGTTTCCATCTACGTTTTTACCTTTTCCTTTGGATACTACAATTACACATATATTAGATGGCATGAAGTTGTTGCACAATTCACTGATGCTCTTTTCTCAATATTACTTCTTTTTTCTCTTATTCTGCTTCTCCTCCTTCTTCCTCTTATCCTTGTTGTCATGCACATTTTTTGCCCCATGTTTCATTGAGGATCATTTCTAATGCTGTATCTTCAAGTTGACTGATTTTTTCTTTTGCAGTATTTAATATGCTATTAACTATATCTTTTGTATTTTTTGTTTTACACATATTTTTATCTCCAGAAGTTTAATTTGCTTTTGTTAAATACAAGTCTCTACTTAGCTTTCAAATGCAGTTATATGTATTTAATTTTCTTTTCTGCTAATTCTAATGTGTGAATTGTAATTGTATTGTATTATTATAATGAAAACTTTTCTGTTGCTATATTCTTGAAATATCCCCCCTCCCTAGGACTCAGTAAATTAACTTGAAAATATTTTGATACCTTTGAATCTCTTTATTAGTATATGTTACACAATATGACAACAGCGCTATTTCTAGGGCTAATTATACTACCCCCTGAGACAAGTCATTTATGTAAACTTTACCTTGTGTCTTGTGAATCTTTAAATTTGACAGTTTTGTGGTATAAATAGGTACAATTTCACAGTCTAGACAAGCCCTGAGTACTTTTACCACTAATCATTTTGGGTGGTTCGTTCTCTGGCTTTAGGCATTTAACTCAGGAATATGTGCTGATCAGTACTCATTAAACACATGAAATGAACCGTGGGTTATTTGAGTTATTTAAAAAAATTCTTGCTTTTTCTTCTCCCAGATTCTTTGGTGCTAACTAGAGTTACTTGGTTATCCAGGACTCTCAGCTGCTTCTCCTCGACTCCAAGTCCTGCATCTCTGCTCCATGACCTGGGAACTCTCCTCAGGCAGTAAGATGGAGAAATCAAAGGCTCTCTTCATTTGCTTTTTATCAGTCAAGGATCATTTGTCTTTATGATTGCCAATGTCCTGTGAACCTTACGTGTTTCATATGCCTTATTCATTGTTTTTGGTCTTTCAGTTGAGAGGATAAACACACTATTCTTTCGTTTTTCTAGAAGTCTATAACTGTTTTTTTTCTTTTCTCCCTGATTATTCTCTGATAATTCTGTCATCTAATGTTGAAACTTGAGAAATTAAAGTACCATTTCGAAGTAATTTAAAGTTGAATAATTTGTGCAGTTTTTAAATTCCAGATGCATTACACAGAATCGTTATGCCATGTAGCAGAAAGACCATTCAAATTCTGGAATACTTAATGTAATTTTCACTGGTACATGATCAGGAGAAAAAGTATAATAGGTTCTCAAATCTTCTAACAAATGGATAAATGAGTGAATAACTGAATGAATAAATGAATTATTCAATGAGCAATTTATGTTTATGCATGGAAAACAGTCTCTACACACAAATTTTAAAGATGGAGTCCTAGGCCTTATTTGCAAATTTAGAAGAAGTCTTAGTAACCAAAGGGTAGCAGAAGGATGGGTTAAACATAGAGGAATTTGAGACAGAAGTGACTAGAGGACTATCAATTTAGGCTTCTTTTTAAAATGTCAGATGGCACCCAAAGAGTTTCTGTTATTGTATAAATGTTCTAAAGTTAATGTTTTCTATAACAGCATGGTTTTGGATGGCTACTCAGTGCCTTATAACTGATTCGTGGTCCACCTTTCTCTCACCTATCTCTGATCCTTGACAGATAGGGTTGTGATGTTTGGTTACTGTTATGAGGAGTAGCAAACTCGTTACTTATTTTTTTTTTCTAGATGGAGTTTTGCTCTTGTCACCTAGGCTAGAGTGCAGTAGAGATTCATGAGTCACATTATTAATCTCTTATTGTGCATACAAAAATTCATTCACAATTATTTCCTATTTTTACTATTGAAGTGGATCTTGGCTCACTGCAACCTTTGCCTCTGGGGTTCAAGTGATTCTTCTGCCTCAGCCTCTCCAGTAGCTGGGTATTACAGGAGTGTGTCATGATGCTGAGCTAATTTTTATTTTTGGTAAGGACAAGTTTCATTATGTTGACCAGTCTGGTCTTGAACTCCATTTATCTTTCAAAACATTACATACTTCAACATAACTCAAGGTATTTAATGCCTGAACTAAACATAAGGTTTAAGAATTAATGATTGTATCTTAAAATGAGACCGTTTTAAAAGCTTTAAAGACAATATTTTTCTATCAAGAAGAGTAAGTATAAATCTACTTTCTATTTCTGTTGACTTCAGTGGACTGTAAATTCTGGAAGGCAAAGCATTTTTTTTAATCAGTCAGAACCAACATAATGAATATGATTGCTAAAACAGAGGGATAAGATAGGCCTTAGCAAACAATATTGTAAGATTAGATTAATTGTTGTCAGAATTTTCTTTCTGTATCTCAGTGTACTTTGGAGCCACCTTTCCTTAACACTGTTTCCGAAAAGATGGAATAAAAATGGAAGTTAAAATGTTCTTACTTTATCTCTGGTTTCATAGAATTTCTGAACATTAATAGAACTCCCTTGTTAAACCGCATATACAAAAATAATATTTCTTAAATTATCCAGATTTATAAACTCTTTAATGGTCATGCTTCATACATAAAATATTGTAAGTATGTAGGTTGTTTTTAAAATTTTTAACTTACAATTTTAGGATTATTGGGTGAAACAAATTGTTCCATACCTGGATGTTATATATCCTGAGTATATTCTTTTTAAAGAGAGTTTATGTTTAGCTTTCTGCTCAAGAATCACACACTCTGCTATAAAATGTTAACAATTTTAAATATAATTTAAAAACAACCAGATAATTCAACTTCAAATAAAAAAATGCATTCATACAGAAATATAAAATAGTAACAGATAGTCATTTATATTCCATGTTTTCATTTTTTTTGTTATGTAGACCTTGAAATATAATGCTAAACTAAATGAAAAGGCAAAGAAGTGAGACTCAGTGAAGTAAAGTATTGTGAAATAAGAACTACAATTTCTTAAAATCATGTCATGCCCATCTGATTATCTTACAATAAAATATGTAAATGAAATAACACTATATACATAAGCTTCTGCTCATGTCCATTTCAAAGTACAAGGTCTAAAGAGTAATTGGAACATTTGTAAATATCAAGAAAATTTTAAGTATGAATATTTAAATATTTGAATATTTGAAATTTACTGTAAAACTTATGGTTTCTTATTCAGAATTACCAGATTTAAAAAATAGTATTGAAAAGTCTGCATGGAACAGAAGAGTGCATAGATTAAGTTGAAAGAAATGCTTGGAATGCAGATGTAAATGCATCACTCCACTGAAAGGAAACATGGCTCTGCTTTGTGCTATAGTTAGGATATTTTGCCCCTTCAAATCTCATCTTAAAAATTAATCCTCAGTGTTTGAGGTGATGCCTAATTGGAGGTGTTTGTGTCATGGGGATAGATCCCTCATGAATGCCTTGGTGCCATTCTCATGGTGATGATTCACTCTGTTAGTTCACAGGAGAGCTAGTTGTTAAAAAGGGCTTGGCATTTTCCTCATTCTCTCTTGCTTCTTGTCTCATAACGTGATTTCTGCACACACTGCTCCTCTGTATCTTCAGCCATGAGTGGAAGCAGTTGGAGGCCCTCACACACGTACATGATGGTGCCATGCTTTTTGTACAGCATGCAGAACCATGAGCCAAATAATACTCTTTTTTAAATAAATTACACAGTCTTAGGTATTCTTTTACAGTACCACAAAAATGGACTAAGCCACTAGGTTTATTCACACAATATTTTATTTGAAGAAATAATATGAGATTGAAAATATCAATCTTGATGGAATAAGGGTAGATAAGGATGGAATAAGGGTAGATAAGGATGGAATAAGGGTAGATAAGGATAGAATGGATTGATTTGGATTACACAGCAGTAGATAAAAATTAAATTAAAAAAACAGAGAATACAGTTTTTGAGTTGTGTTATATTACAGAAACAATTAAAGAAATAAGTAATTAGAAGTTATGAAGAAGATATATAAAATTCATCATAATACATTATCATGCAATGATATGGTAAGATTTGGTGACAAAGAAAATTATGAAGGAATAGGTAATATCATAGCTTAATTGTTACCTCAGCTAAAGCTTTTTTTCTGCCACTCTGTCTTATTTACATTTCCAAGTGAAAAAACCTCGTTTATTGCTGTTATAGAAAAGACTGAATGATTGCTAAAATGGAACAGCAAATAACTTATTTTGAAGAGTTAAAAACTATGATTATTTCTGAGCCTTTGAATATGTTCACTTGAGAAAGAAAGTACAGTGGCATTTTCAAAATAACTCTTTAAGTATATTTCATAGAATATTATTCTACATTAATCACATTATGAATTTCTTATTGTGGATACAAAAACTTCATTCACAATTCTTTCCTTTTTTTACTATTGAAGTGGAATATCAGAAATTTTATGAGATATTGACATTTTATTTAAATCAATCCCTATTCACACATAGCTAGTAAATTGTTGCAATTTTATTGGCCCTCATGTCTACAGTATAATAATTTAACCCACATCAATACTTTAGTTCTTTCTGTAAAAAAATTATTCAAGTCATTGTCATGCTTTCCTAAAAGTGAAACAGTAAGCTGTTATTTGATATCCTGTAGAGTCCATACTGTTATTAATACTCAACATAGCCACAGAAATGATAATCAATGGAGTTTTCCTTAAGTGATTACTATAAGGTAAGTTTATATTGATATACATCCTCACGTTATGTGCCATATTAATATTTATCATTTTACAATATTTTTGTCTCACATTACATAGCAAATCTGATCATTTCTTCGATGGTCACTGATATGATTAGATAATATATTTTATGTAAATATTTGACAAAAGAATTTGTGTATCTTTTTCTATATGCCTTGACTTGTCTTACAAATAATATACATTTTCATATAAAATCACACACACACACACACACACACTTAAAAAAGACTGAACTTTTTATATGTTGGTAGATTTTCTTAGTGTGAAGTCAGGAGCCTGGATATAAATCTCAGCTAAACCATTTCATCTTTTTTTCTCTGAACAACAATATTTAATTAGGGCTGAGAGAGTTAGACAAGCAAAACAATTAAATGTTTTATTTCAATCAGTCCTGTGTCATTTAAGTTCAATAAGGAATCATGATAAAGATCTAATAGAAATTAGAATATAAATAATGCAGTTTTGTATTGCACTTCAAATGTTTCACAATCTAGAAGATGAAAGTTCCCAACCACAAGATGATTTAGCGTATCTCAGAAAAAAGCAGAGCAGGCATACCCACCAGCTGGTTGGGGAAGGAGATCAGGAACCCTTGCTGGTTGAAACCAGCACACCAGGGCTTTTTCACCTTGCTTTTGTATTTATTATTTTTAATTGATGAGTAAACATTGTATAGGTTTATGGGGTATACAATATGTTTTGACATGTGTATATATTGTGAAATGACTAAATACAAGCTTCTTAACACCTTAATTATACCATATACTTATCATTTTTACGGTGGGAACACTTCAAATCTACCCTGTTAGCAATTGTAAAGTATACAATATATTGTTATTCACAATAGTCAATAAGATGTTCAATAAATCTCTGGAATGTTACTTTACTTGCCAAGTGAAATTTTGTGTCCTTTGACCAATACCTCCCCAATTCACTATCACCCACACAGGCTCTGATAACCACCATTTTACTCTCGGCTTCTATGAAATTTTTTAGATTCTGCATATAAGTGAGATAACTCACTATTTGTCTTTCTCTTCCTGGCAAATTTCGCTTGGTGTAATAACCTCCAGGTTTATCCACATTGCAAACAACAGAATATTCTTCATTTTGAGGCTGAATCATGTTTCACTGTGTATATATACCACATTTTCATTATCCATTCATCCACTGATGCACAGTTAATCAATCACCTGCTTATTGAATGGAAATGCACAATCTACCTATGGAAGATTGGCTTTCATTATTCATAAGGTGCTGATAGTATGACCTTCAAAGGCTTGATATAATACCTAAATAGGTTTATGCATGTCAAGATTTTAGCCTAGGGTAAGCATTCAGAAATGGCAACATTGTCAAGCTCTAAGTTGAGTCCATATTTTTATTAATATTCAACATGCATATAACCTCAGGTTATGTGTCATATTAATTTTCTTATGCTGCTTTTATTTTTTTCTCAAAAATAATTGATTTACCCTTTAAGCTAGTTTTTATTTTATTTAAATCCTTTGTACTTTTTATTTTAAATATTGCTGCTACATGTATCTCTTTTTCCAAGAAATATTAATGCTCTTGAGTTTGAGACCAGCCTGACTAATATGGAGAAACACTGTCGCTGCCAAAAATACAAAAATTCTGAAACAGATCCAAGACGGCTGAATTGAAACAGCTTTGGAGTGCAGTTCCCAGCAAGAATGCAGAGGATGAGTGATCGCCACATTTCCAAACCAGTTTTTACTGCCCACAGACCAGGAGATTCCCAGGCTGAAGAGTGTCACAAGTCTCCAGCATGACTGTTTCAGCTGGTGCTGCAGGTCTCTGCATAAAACTCATGCAAATCTGGGTGGCCATTTCAACTGGTGCCTGGAACGCCTGGGAGACAGAGTCGCTCATTAACTGAAAAAAATGGGGCTGAAACAGGGAGCCAGGTGATCTGGTTTGGTTGGTCCCACCCCCACAAAGACCAGCAATCTAAAATGCTCTGGATTGAGAGTTCCACAGCAAGCACAGTTGGACCCAGGACAGTCCAGCTCTGTGGGGAGAAGGGAGTGAGCCATTACCGAGGCAGTCCACCACTACTGAGGCAGGCTGCCATTACTGAGGCACTCCACCATTACCGAGGCAGTCCACCATTACCAAGACAGTCTGCCATTACAGAGACAGTCTGATATTACAAAGGCAGACCACCATTACTGAGGCAGTTCTAACTATGCCTCCAAAAACAAAGCAGCAAGGAAATTCACATAGCAGTTGTGCAGAGCTCACTGCAACTCAGCAATGCCTCTGCTGGCAGGCTGTGACTACATCCCTGCTAGGCAGGGCATCTCTGAAAAAAGGCAGCAACACCTCAGGAACTTATAAATAAAGCCCCACCTTCCCAGGAGAGAGTGCCTGGGGGAAAAAGGCGGTTATGATTTCCACTGGAGCAGACTTAAATGTACCTGCCCAGCAGCTCTGAATGGAACAATGGAGCTCACGGCTTAGCACCTGAGCTCCTGTAAGGGACAGACAGTCTCCTCAAGCAGCTCCCTGACTCCCATATATCCAAAGAGACACCTCATAAAGGAGACCTCAGGCTGACATCTGGTGGGTATTCACCTGGAAGAAAGATAACAGAAGAAGAAACAGGACCTCCAGCAGTCCTCCAGCTGGAGTGGACCTCCAGCAGTCCTATAGGAGAGGGGCCTGACTGTTAGAAGGAAAACTAAAAAACAGAAAGAAATAAGTTCATAATCGTCAAAAAGAACATCCACTCAGAGACCAAAACTGCAAGTCAACTGCAAAGACCACAGGTGGATAAATCCACAAAGACAGGAAGAAACCAGTGCAAAAGGATGAAAACACCCAACACCAGAATGCCGCACCTCCTCCAAGGGATCACAACTCCTCATAAGCAAAGGAATAAGGCTGGATGAAGAATGAGCCTGATGAATTGACAGAAACAGGCTTCAGACAGTGGGTAGTAACAAACTTCTCTCAGCTAAAAGAACATTTTAACCTAGTGCAAAGAAACTAAGAACGTTGAAAAAAGATTTGATGAAATGCTAATGAGAATAAACAGCTTAGAGAAGAATATAAATTAATTGATGGAGCTGAAAAATACAACGTTAGAACTTTGTGAAGCATACACAAGTTTCAATAGCTGAATCAACCAAGCAGAAGAAAGGATATCAGAGATTGAAGATCAACTCAATGAAATAAAATGAGAAGGCAAGATTAGAGAAAAAAGAGTGAAAACAAATAAACAAAGCCTCCAAGATATAAGGGATTATGGGAAAAGACTTAATCTATGTTTACTAGGTATACCTGAATGTGATGGAGAGAATGAATCCAAGTTGGAAAACACTCTTTAGGATATTATCCAGGAGAACTTCCCCATCCTAGCAAGGCAGGCCAACATTCAAGTTGAGAAAATACAGGGAACACCACAAAGATATTCCTCAAGAAGAACAACCCCACGGCATATAATCGTCAGATTCACCAGGGATGAAATGAAGAAAAAAATGCTAAGGGCAGCCAGAGAGAAAGGTAGAGAGATCTGCAAATCAGACTCACAGAGGATCTCTCAGCAGAACCCTACAAGCAAGAAGAGAGTAGGTGTCAATATTCAACATCCTTAAAGAAAAGAATTTTCAACCTAGAATTTCATATCCAGTGAAATTAAGCTTCATAAGTGAAGGAGAAATACAATCCATTACGAACAAACAATTGATCAGAAATTTCTTCACCACCAGGCCTGCTTTACAAGAGCTCCTGAAAAAAGCACTAAACTTAGAAAGGAACAACCAGTACCAGCGACTCCAAAAATGTACCAAATGGATAAAAGCATTGACCCAACGAAGAAACTACATCAACTAATAGACAAAACAACCAGCTAGCATCAAAATAGCAAGATCAAATTCACACCTAATAATATTAACCTTAAATGTAAACTGACTAAATGCCCCAATCAAAAGACACAGACTGGCAATTGGATAAAAAATCAAAACCCATTGGTGTGCTGTTTCCAGGAAACCCATCTCACATACCAGGATACACATAGGCTCAAAATAAAGGGATGGAAGATGATTTACCAAGAAAATGGAGAGAAAAAAAAACAGGAGTTGCAATTCTAGTCTCTGATAAAATAGACTTTAAACCAAAAAAGACAAAAAGAGACAAAGAAGGGCATTACATAATGGTAAAAGGATCAATGCAACAAGAATAGCTAATGGTGCTAAATATATACACACCCAATACAGGAGCACCCAGATACATAAAGCAAGTTCTTACCGACCTACAAAGAGACTTAGACTCCCACACAATAATAGTGGGAGACTTTAACACTCCACTGTCAATATTAGATCAACCAGACAGAAAATTAACAAGGATATCCAGGACTTGAACTCAGACCTGGACCAAGCAAACCTAATAGACATTTACGGAACTCTCCACCCCAAATCCACAGAATATACATTCTTCTCAGCACCACATCACACCTATTCTAAAATTGACCACAAAATTGAAAGTAAATCACTCCTCAGCAAATACAAAAGAATGGAAATCATAACAGTCTCTCAGACCACAGTGCAATCAAATTAGATCTCAGGATTAAAAACTCACAGAGAACAACACAACTTCATGGAAACTGAACAACTGGCTCTTGAATGTTGACTGGATAAACAATGAAATGAAGACAGAAATAAAGATGTTCTTTGAAACCAATGAGAACAAAGACACAAAGTACCAGTAGTTCTGGGACACATTTAAAGCAGTATCTAGAGGAAAGTTTATAGCAATAAATACCCACATGAGAAGCAAGGAAAGATCTAAAGTCAACATCCTATCCTCAAAATTGAAAGAGCTAGAGAAGCAAAATCAAAAAAACTCAAAAGCTAGCAGAAGACAAGAAATAACTAAGATTATAGCAGAACTGAAGAAGATAGAGACACAAAAAAACCCTTCAAAAATCAATAAATCTAGGGGCTGGTTTTTTGAAAACATCAAAAAATAGACCACTAGCCAGATTAATACAAAATAAAAGAGACTAATCAAATAGAAGCAATAAAAAACAATAAAGGGGATATCACCACAGATTCCACAGAAATGCAAATTACCATCAGAGATTACCACAAACAACTCTATGCACATAAACCAGTAAACCTGGAAGAAATGGATGAATTCCTGGACACTTGCACCCTCCCAAGCGTAAATCAGGAAGAAGTCAAAACACTGAATAGACCAATGTCAAGGGCTGATGTTGAGGCATGAATTAATAGCCTACCAACCAAAAAAAAAAAAAAAAGCCCAGGTCCAGCTGGGTTCACAGCTGAATTCTACCAGACATACAAAAAGGAGCTGGTAGCACTCCTACTGAAAGTATTCCAAATAATCCAAAAAGAGAATCCTTCCCAAATCATTTTATGAGACCAACATCATCCTGATACCAAAATCCAGCAGAGACTCAACAAGAAAAGAAAACCTCAGGCCAATATCCATGATGAACATGGATGCAAAAATCTGAAATAAAATAAGCACATCAAAAAGCTTATTCATCACGATCAAGTAGAATTCATCTTGGGGATGCAAGGCTGGTTCAACATATGCAAGTCTATAAACATAATTCAGCACATACAAAGACAAAAACCAGATGATTATCTCAATAGATGCAGAGAAGGCATTCAACAAAATTCTATAACCCTTTATGCTAAAAACTCTCAATAAACTAGGTATCAACAGAACATATCTCAGATAATAAAAGCTCCTTATGACAAACCCACAGCCAATATCATACTGAATGGGCAAAAACTAGAATCATTCCCTTTGAAATTTGGCACTAGACAAGGATACCCCCTCTCACCACTCCTATTCAATATAATATTGGAAGTTCTAGCCAGAGCAATCAGTCAAGATAAACAAACAAAGGAGATTCAATTATGAATGAGGGAAGTCAAATTGTCTCTATTTGCAGACAACATGATTGTATATTTAGAAGATCCCATTGTCTCAGCCCAAAATCTCCTGAACCTGACAAGCAACTTCAGCAAAGTCTCAGGATACAAAAATCAATGTGCAGAAATCACAAACATTCCTATACACCAATAACAAATGTGCAGAAATCACAAGCATTCCTATACACCAAGATCACGTTTGATCTTTGACAAACCTGACAAAAACAAGCAATGGGTAAATGATTCCCTGTTTAATAAATGGTGTTGGAAAAACTGACTAGCCATGTGCAGAAAGCAGAAACCTGACTCCTTCTTGACATCTTACAGTAAAATTAACTCCGGATAGATTAAAGACTTAAACATAAGACCTAACACCATAAAAACCCTAGAAGAAAACCTAGGCAAAACCATTCAGGACGTAGGCATAGGCGAGGACATTTTTTTTTTTTTTTGAGATGGAGTTTCACTGTTGTTACCCAGGCTGAAGTGCAATGGTGCAATCTCGGCTCACTGCAAACTCTGCCTCCTGGGATCAGGCAATTCTCCTGCCTCAGCCTCCTGAGTAGCTGGGATTACAGGCATGTGCCACCAGGCCAGCTAATTTTTTGCATTTTTAGTAGAGACGGGGTTTCACCATGTTGACCAGGATGGTCTCGATCTCTTGAACTCATGATTAACCTGCCTCGGCCTCCCAAAGTGCTGGGATTACAGGCATGAGCCACTGCACTCAGCCAGGCAAGGACATTTTGACTAAAACACCAAAAGCACTGGCAACAAAAGCCAAAATAGACAAATGGAATCTCCAGAGGTTCTGCATAGCCAAGGAAATTATCATTAGAGTGAAGCAGCAACCATTAGAATGGGAAAAAAATTTTGCAATCTACCCATCTGACAGAGTAATATCCAGAATCTACAAAGAACTAAAACAGATTTACAAGAAAAAAACAAACAAACCCATTCAAAAGTGGGCAAAGGATATGAACAAACACTTTTCAAAAGAAGACATATATGAGGCCAAGAAACATATGAAAAAGTGCTCATCATAACTGGTCATTAGAGAAATGCAAATCAAAACCACATTGAGATACCATCTCATGCCAGTTAGAGTGGCGATCATTAAAAATTCTGCAAACAACAGATACTGGAGAGAATGTGGAGAAATGGGAACACTTTTACACTGGTTGGTGGGAGTGTAAATTTCTTCAACCATTGTGGAAGACAGTGTGGTGATTCCTAAGGGACCTAGAAATAGAAATTCCATTTGACCCAGCAATCCCATTACTGCGTATATATACAAAGGATTATAAATTGTTCTATTATAAAGACATGTGCACAAGTATGTTCACTGTGGCACTGTTTACAATAGCAAAGACCTGGAACCAACCCAAATGCCCATTGATGATAGACTGGACATGGAAAATGTGGCACATATACACCATGGAATATTATTCAGCCATCAAAAATGATGAGTTCGTGTCCTTTGTAAGGACATGGATGAACCTGGAAACCATCATTCTCAGCAAACTGGCACAAGAACAGAAAATGAAACACTGCATGTTCTCACTCATAGGTGGGTGATGAACAATGAGAACACATGGACACAGGGAGGGGAGCATCACACACTGGGGTCTGTCAGGGGGAAATAGGGGAGGGACAGTGGAGGGTGGGGAGTTGGAGAGAGACAGCATGGGGAGAAATGCCAGATATAGGTGATGGGGAGGAAGGCAGTGAATCACACTGCCATGTGTGTACCTATGTAACAATGTTTCATGTTCTTCACCTATACTCCAAACCCTATAATGCAAAAAAAAATGAAAAGAAACAAAAAAGATAAGTAGATTCAAAGCTTAAACAGATGTTTCAAGCAACAGAAATAGCAAAGGCTATTATTACATATGTTTATTTTTAAAAGAAAAACTGAACCAATATACAAAATTTAAATTTATAAATATGAAAAATTTAAATAATACATAAAATAGAAACAATATAGTAAATTTAAAGGATACAGTGAAAAGCACATCAAATTTACATAAAGCTTATACCTATAAACTATTAAATACCATGACATTTAATATATATTTGAATTTTATTTTGTGTTTATATATATATATTTAGAGCTTTTTCTGAACATAAAATATAAAATGAAGAATTAAAATTAAAATCTATATTGTGTACAATTAAACACTTTTGAACATAATATATTTTAAACAAAACTCTATTATAATATGTAGCTCAATAAAGCTTAATATAAATTAAGAAAATCTTATAAATCATTCTACTATAAGGACACATGCACACAAACATTCACTGCAGCACTGTTTACAATAGCAAAGACCTGGAACCAACCCAAATGCCCATCGATGATAGACTGGATAGGGAAAATGTGGCACATATACACCATGGAATACTATGCAGCCATCAAAAATGATGAGTTCGTGTCATTTGTAAGGACATGGATGAACCTGGAGACCATCATTCTCAGCAAACTGACACAAGAACAGAAAATGAAATACCACATGTTCTCAGTCATAGGTGGGTGTTGAACAATGAGAACACATGGACACAGGGAGGGGAGCACTACACACTTGGGTCTGTTGGGGTGAATAGGAGAGGGACAGCAGAGAGTAGGGAGTTGGGGAGAGATAGCATGGAGAGAAATGCCAGATATAGGTGAAGGGGGGGAAGGCAGCAAATCACACTGTCACGTGTGCACCTATGCAACTATCTTGCATGTCCTTCACATGTACCCCAAAACCTAAAATGCAATAAAAAAATTTTTTAAAAGAAAATCATTCTTAATAGCTTTATAATGACATTAAATTGAGGCATCATACTTTAATTTTTAAAACAATTTTCTAGTTTTGTATATTCACATTGATTTTTGTTTTTCATATTAGAAACAATATAGGAATGATGATAGTTAAAATAAACACCTTGCATCCTTGTCCTTTAATTTCCTTAGAATAAATTATAAAACTCATAATTCTGAGACCAAACATTATCCAGGCTCAAATTTAAATAAAATCTGCAGACACAGTTAATAAATTTAACATTAGAAAGGTAATCATGATAAAAAAAGCATATGTTATATAACAAGGTTATATAAAATTATGTGTGTTTGTATGAGCATTGTTATTTAAAGAGAAATGAATGAAAATAGATCACCTATGTCTGTTTTGTTTATTATGGGTGCTGGGATTTCACGGAATCTCTCCTTGCTGTTTATATGTATGAAATTAAACAATTATTTTATATTTATAAATTTCAAACAGAAACAATGTTTGTAATTTGAAGAATTAGGAGAACAAAGGAAAGTGAAAAGAAACACAAAACCATGAACTAAATGAAAAAAAATCAGCTCTCTTCTAATGATTTAATAAGAGATGCCAAATTATGACAATTTATTAGTGTATTGCATATCTTCAATAGTTTCATATACACATATTATGTTAAAAACACATATCTAAAGGTTATTTTCAATTATTAAGTTACACTTGTGGAAAAACAGTTTGAAAAAACATTTGCTAGCCTGAGTGTTGTTAGACTTTTAGACTCTGTTATTTGGATTGATAAAATTTTTTCCCTCAGAATAGCCCAAATGTTTACTTGGAGAGTGAAACAATAAACTGAGATATTTACTAGAATGTCTGAGTATCATATTTTGAAAAAATCCCACAACATAGATTTATACAAATGTCCCAGTATTGAATCTTAGCACTATACTGTGAACATAACAAGAAAAACAAACCATTGCATGAAACATTATTCACTTTTTACAAAGCTAGAAACTGCAATATGACATATATTCTTTTTCTTATTGCATTTTAGGTTTCAGGGTACATATGAAGAACATGCAAGATAGTTGCATAGGTACACACGTGGCAGTGTGATTTGCTGCCTTCCTCCCCTTCACCCACATTTGGCATTTCTCCCCATGCTATCCCTCCCCAGCTCCCCTCCACTGTCCCTCTCCAATTCCACCCAATAGACCCCAGTGTGTAGTGCTCCCTTCCCTATGTCCATGTGTTCTCATTGTTCATCACCCACCTATAAGTGAGAATAGCAGTATTTCATTTTCTGTTCTTGTGTCAGTTTGCTGAGAATGATGTTCTCCAGATTCATCCATATCCCTACAAAGGTCACTAACTCATCATTTTTGATTGCTGCATAATATTCCATGGTGTATATGTGCCACATTTTCCCAGTCCAGTCTATCATTGATGGGCATTTGGGTTGGATCCAGGTCTTTGCTATTGAAAACAGTGCTGCAATGAACATTCGTGTGCATGTGTCCTTATAATAGGACGATTTATAGTCCTTTGGATATATACCCAGTAATGGGATTGCTGGGTCAAATGGAATTTCTATTTCTAGGTCCTTGAGGAATCGTCACACTGTCTTCCACAATGG
>CM052649.1:88327982-88366995 GCA_028533165.1 Leontopithecus rosalia
CTTCCCGCAGTGGAACTCTCAACCCCCGGCACTCTGAATCGCCTTATTGCTTGTCCCTGCTGGGGTGGGACCCGTCAAGCCTGATCACTTGGCTCCCTGCCTCTGAGCCTCTTGCTTTTTTTTCTTTTTAAGTTGTAGCGTTGACTCTCTCCCAGGTGCCTCAGTTGCTGGTCGAAAGGGAACCGGGATCTGTGTGATTTCCAGTGCAGCCACCCGCTGTGCTGGTTCACAATTCACCTCCCAGAAATCTCCTGGTCTAGTTCACCGTCCAAAACCCGTTCAGTCAGATGAACATAGCAATCTGCCCTCCCAAGTCTCAAATTGTCAGTTTAACAGGGCACCCAGTCCCGTGTGTTTTGTGTGCCAGCCGCTGTGGCGGCGCTGGCTGCCTGGCCGTGCCAGCGGAGAGCGCTGCGCTTGAGTCCTGCGTGCCTTTTACACCTGGGCTTTTCCCCCGCTCTGTGGGCTATAAGGATCCGTCTGAAAATGCGGTGTTTGCTTACCCTCTGCGTCTTGACTAAGAGCTGCAGTGGTGAGTTGCTTCTAGAGCGCCATCTTCCTCCCCCCGATGCCCTCTTTCTTGTCAGTTGCCTCTCCCCTCCATTGTTCTGTAGTGGCACTTGTCCTTTTATTATTTTTAATAATATCAAATTCTATTTTTTTCTTAAAAGGGAGTTTCCTAAGCACATTCAATTAAGCACTCTTTCTTTTGTCACTTTTTCAAATTTTGTGATAAGTGAGATGAACTGCGTTTGAATGTTAAAATAATTTACATGGAGATTCTTTTTTCTCTATAAAAGATATGTCTTTTATGCACCTTTAAAAATGAGGCTGTTTTAAAGTTATTTTAAATGAATACTTTTTTTAGTTTTATCAATAAATATTTAGACCTCTGCTTCAATTTATTTTTGGCTCTTAATTTATAAACATATGTTAGGCATCCTTGCCTTATTTAAATAATTATCACTCAATCTTTAAGTTTTGGAAAATGTATTTAGCTAGCCATAAGATATCAATGGCATTTAGACTCGTTTAGCAAATACCAGAAAGGAAAGTTGTATTTGGACTGCCTAAAACTATTTATGTCATGGTGTTCTTAATTTGTAAGGTACATAATAATATATGTTCTCACAGATAGAAACCTATAAAGAAAATAAAATAGGACATTTACAAAAATTAGAATGCTTATCAAAAAGGAACTTTCTTTCCTTATGTGTTGTTCACTGAGCTTAAATGTTAATGAAATTCTTCCTTTCAAATTATATCCACATGGAAAATATTAGCTAAGACCATGTTATCAAGAATAAAAATATGATTGTATTGCTGGTTTTATGCTTAATAATCTGGAACAGAGATGTAGTTCAATGGAATAAAAAGGGTATTTAAGATGTTACTGTTGCTTAGATGAAATGATATTTCATTCAAAGAAATAATCAACCTTGTGCACATTTGAAAGAAAAGAAGATTTCTTTTCATCCTAAATACCAACTGAACTGTAAATGGTGACATTTTGAATAAAGGAAAGAAAAAGTGAAAATTGGTAAAGAAATTAATACTTATCAAATTGTGCCCTTCCATTATTTAGAACAAGTGCTGAGGATACTGGTTTTTATTATATTTTAAGTGTTCCTATTTAGTTTCATTCAAATTGTTTAAACAGTTTTTAGCAGAATCAAACATACTGTTGTACCAGGGTTCCTGTTATAAAATCTCAGTAAAATAGAAACATGGAGACTCTCCTACCACCAACCTCCTTCTGCCCAAATCCAAAAGTTATTGCAAATGTTTGCCTGCAGTAATGGCAACATTCTAGTCTAGACCAATTGTTGTTTCCCCAAAAGAAAGAAACTTAAATAGTGATGTTGAATATTTTGTAATTTGTTCTTCATTTCTTTTATATCACACCAGTAAATAATAAAATTTGAATTATCAAAGAAATGGCATAGAAGATAATAGAGAACTGTAATAGTAGTAGTGTAGTTTATCCCACATTTAATGCCTGAGATTTCTACCACTTTTATTTATGGTCACTATAAGACTGTTTGTTTATTACAGTCAAAATAAATTTTAGCTTGTGTCATGATTTATTATTTCATTTTGAGAATATACCAATGCCAATTAATTCTCTATTTTCTTAAAATATATTTATCGAAACATAGTTACTAATGTTTGAATCCAAAGTAACTGATATAGGACACTGTTCCAGAAATAATAAATTACAGTGACTGACAGATACATGGAAAGACATATAAAATGAGAGAGAGGAGAAAATATTGATATATATACACAAATATAATCCACATGCTAAAATACTAAAATAAAAAGAGTATTCATTTATATTAGCAATTGCTATTTGTTTCTTACAAGGCATTCTAATATATCCCAATTCCCTCTAATAGATGAAATTTCTAAAGTTTATATGATCTATTCAGCCACATGTAATTGTTATAACCCATTTCATTGGCGACATCATTGTTATAACATGATGAATATTCTTCTAACTTAATATAAGCTTATATGATTTGTAATTAATTTTAATCTACCTGTTATTTAGGGTGCAATCAAGGAAACAGAAATGCTTCTAACTACAGGCTTACTTTGTTTTATTGTGCTTCACCTTCTTGCATTTTGCAGACATTTTAGTTTTTACAAATTGAAGTTTTGCAGCATCCCTGCATTGAGCGAGTGTATCAGCACCATTTTCTCAACAGAATGTGGTCACTTTGTGTCGCTGTGTCATATTTTACCTCTGTATCTCTGGTAATTCTTGCAATACTTTTTTATTATTACTGTATTTACTAGGATGATCTATAATCAGTGATTTTTAATGTTACTATTGTAATTGTTTTGAGGTGCCAGATACTGTACCTATATAAGACGGCAAACTTAAAGGATAAATACACACTTTGTGTGTATTATGACTGCTCCACTGATCAGCCGTTTTCCCTCTCTCTCCCATTCTTCAGGCATTCTTATTCCTAAGATGTGAAAATATTGAAATTAGGCCAATAATAACCCTACAATTATTAGTCTCTCAGTGTTCAAGAGAAAGAAAGAGTCCCATGTCTGTCACTTTAAATGAAAAGCTAGAAATGATTAAGCTCAGTGAGGAAGGCATGTTGAAAGTTGAGATAGACTGAAAGCAGGTCTCTTGTGCCAAATAGTTTGCCAAATAGTGACTATAAAGAAAAAGTATTTAAGGATATTTAAGGTGTTACTCCAGTGAATACATAAATGATAAGAAAGCAATACAGCCTATTGCTGATATGAAAAGTTTGATTGGTAGGGATACAAGTTCAAACTAGCCACAACATTATCATAAGCCGAAGCTTAATCCAGCTCAAGGCCCTAACTCTCTTCAATCTATGAAGAGTAAGAGAAGTGAGAAAAGTGCAGAAGAAATGTTAAAGCTAGCAGAAGTTGGTTTATGAGGCTTAAGAAAAGAAGCAGTTTCCAAAACGTAAAAAAGTACAAAATGAAGCAACAATTGCTGATGTAGAAATGGCAGCAAGTTATCTAGATGATCTAGTTAAGATAATGGATGAAGGTGGCTACATTAAACAGCAAATTTTCCATGTATACAAAACAGGTTTCTATTAGAAGATGAAGTCACCAAGGACTTTCAGAGCTAGAAAGAAAATGCCAATTCCTCGTTTCAATGCTGCAAAGGATGGGCTGACTCTCTTGTAATCAACTATGCAGTTAGTGACTTGTGGTTGAAGCCAGTGCTCATTCACCATTTGAAAAATCCTAGGGCCCTTAATAATTATACTAAATCTTCTCTGCCTGTAGGAGTACAGAACAGCAAAACCTGGATAAAAGCACATCTGTTTATGTCATGGTTTACTAAATATTTAAAGACAACCCTGGAGACTTATTGCTGAAAAACACAACAGAAGATATTTCTTTCAAAATATTCCTCCTCATTGGCAAGGCACCTAGTCACTCAAGAGTTCCGATGAAGATGTGCAGGAAATTATCGTTCATTTCACACCTGTTGCAAAAACATCCATTCTGCAGCCTATGAATCAAATAGCAATCTTGATTTTTAAGTCTTATTATTTAAGAGATGGATTTCATAAGGCTATGGCTGCCATAGATTCGGATTCCACTGACGGAACTGAGAAGAGTAAACTGAAAACATTTTGGAAGGGACTTATCATTCTAGATGTCAATGTCACTCGAACATTTGTGATGGAGGTAGAAATATCAATATGAACAGGAGTTTGGAAGAGGTTGATTCTAGCGCTCATGGATGAATTTGAGAGATTTGAGTCTTCAGGGAAAAGAAATAACTGCAGATGAGGTGAAAAAGGCAACAGAGCTAGAACAAGAATTGGAGGCTGAAAATATGACTAACTTGCTACAATCTCATGATAAAACTGTAACAAATGAAGGGTTGCTTCCTTTGAATGAGCAAAGAAAGTGCTGTTTTAAAATGGTACCTACTCTTGGTGAACACCCTGTGAATCTTGTTGAAATATCAACAAAGAATTTAGAATTTTATGTAAACCTATTTGATAAAATAGCAGCAGGGATTGAGAGAACTGACTGCAATTTTGAAAGAAGTTCTTTTGTGGGTAAAATGCTATCACTGCATGTTACAGAGAAATCTTTCATGAAAGGCTCAATCAATGTGGCAAACTTCATTGTTGTCTTAAGGAATTGCCACAGTCACCCTAAATTTCAGTAACCAACACCCTGATCAGTTAGCAGTTTTGAACATTGTATTAGTTTGTCATCACACTGTAATAAAGACATGCCCAAGACTTAATAATATATAAAGGAAAGAGGTTTAATTGAATCATAATTCCACATGGCTTGGGAAGCCTCACAATCATGATGGAAGGCAAAAGAGAAAAAAAAAATCACATTCTTACATGGTGGCAAAGAAAAGAGAGCTTTTTCAGAGGAACTCCCATTAGAGCTTGTGAGACTTATTCACAACCATCGGTTTGTCTCCTGAATGGACTAAAAGTAGGTGCTTACATAACAGGGAAGAAATGTAACTATGTGTGGGAAAACAAGAATTAGGGAGTGATAAAGAACAGGAGTTGGTAAACAGGAATCATGATGGTTGAGGGGTCTCACATCTCATTGTCTGGATGAGGTTATCTGGTAAGTTTAAGTCCCTGAGGGTCAAGGAAGTTACTCAGATTAAAACAAATAAAAATTTCAAGCTTTAAGAAAAGGAGGATCAATAGTTATGCCTATCCAAAAACAGTAAACATCAGTTCTACAGGCCAGTTTGGGCAGTTTCAGTGCTTTCTTGTATTTGTAGTGATGAACACCTCCAGGCTCTTTTAAAAAAATATTTCATACCATAATAGTCTTCATTTGAGAGTTAAGGGAGTCAGTGTGGAGATTTTAACAGGTGTAAAACATAAGTATTCAAATTTTTCATTCAGGAAGAGGAGAAATTAATTATATCATAAATTTGTAAGTTTCCTCTCTCATCTAATTCATTAACCCTCATTCTGACTGGTAGATTGCAATGGTTTTTCATTTACCCAGGTATAGCAATAACTTCTAGTATGTTTCTAATAATTTCCCCAGTGTCTTAGTATTTCTCTTTTCCTAGTAGACAGTCACCTTGATCAGTAACTGCATGTCCCTTTGTGAAGGGGTGGAGGAAATCTTATAAAATAAATTAATGGCAGATTGGTTCTTTTTTCAAAGAAATGCAATATCTCCATAATTTGAGGGCCTGGAGATCTTTAAACTGAATTTGTTAGGTCTAGAAGTTGAGTATGGAGCTATGACTTGATTTTTCCTGGTAGAGATAACCTCCATCTGTTGATACTATGGAAGGTGTCGTTAAGTGGTTAAGAGGTGACTAAGAAGCAAACGGGTATAATAAATCTACTTCAACATGCCAACTGCCAAAGCCTTCATACTCTCTTCTCTGCAAGGACTTCTTAAAATGTAGTTCATGTGGATAGAATGCAGGATATTCTATGAATATAAGTAGTAAAAAATTAGTTTCAACAAACTAAAAAATTAGTATATCCCTCAAGAATATAAGCAAGAAGGCAGTAGCATTAGCAGCATCTGTGATTTTTGTCACCAATAGAAAAATGATAAGATATTATGCTTGTATTTCAAAATACTATTTATTTATGTATAGATAGAAGATAGATAGATAGATAGACAGATAGGTAGATAGATAGATATCGCTAATTTGAAGACACAGTGGTTGTAAATCTATTATGTTTTGGTACCTAATATATTATTAAACACCACACATATTTAACAATACCACATTTTTAAAAGCACACATATAATCAATATAATTAGTAATTTCTGTAACCTTTAGCCTTTTACCTTATGAATGTAAAAAGTTATTTGCTACTGAGGTCCATAGCTTAACCAGACAAGAGATTTATGGCCCCTAGGCACATACATGCACAAACACACCCAAAGGTTTAGAATCCATCCTTATATGTATACTAGGGCATTTTTAGCATCTCAGGATTAGTAATCATGGATAATCATTAAATAAAATCTTCAATAAGCCAAGACAGCTGTTAGAATCATCCAAGTGCTAAAGCTTGCACATAACCATTTGCCTCTAAGATAAGTACAGCCACATCAATAATTTAAGACGTATATGTTCTCCTTGATCTAACACCATTACAATCTATTAACTTACAAACATACTTTCAAGTCCTTGCCAATTCAAATTGGGAAGATTTTGCAGTCCCTATGGTCTATAGGATATCTTCTTGGGAGGAAAACTTTATAATTCTCCCTTTTAAGCATGATGTGGTTTAACTTTTATTATAGGTTTAAAAGCACTGACTAATGGAGTTCTTAAACATAAGCTTTGCCTTATGAGAAAACAGCCAAGTCAGAAACATAAATAATTTATATGATAGGGAAAGCTTGTTTCCTCTAAGAGAAGACTTTCAGGAAAGAGTCAAGCACAAAGTGAACATGGAATAAGACCTGTCATTAACATTGTCATGATTGTCGTCACCATCATCATCTTCGTAATTTCAGGAAGTTATTTTTATTTTAATGTTTGTAAATTGGGGAAGGGAAGGAAACAGCAAAACATGAAGAAAAATGCAGTTAATTTCTATCTGAACACCTGACTAGCAATATGTTCTTGCTACTCTGTAACATCTCTATGTTTTGGCCTTATCTGTCTGTGCCAGCAATCCATGATTCTCCAGAAAACTGTGAATTGCACTTTTGTGCCAGAATTCTCATCCCCCTTTGGTGCTGCCACTGTATTCTGTGTAATGATTCATTGCCCTCTATTTATTGGATTTGTCTACTTACCTGTATTAAGGTGATTATGCTCACTGTTATTAGTCTTGTTTTTTAAAACTACTGCTCCAGCCTCTCTGGGTTGATTCACTCAAAAAAGAAATATGGGGGTGGGATTCTCATTATGTTGTGAAAAAAGCATTGTTCCATAGTATAAATAGAGAAGAAAATATTAGAAGCATATTTTCCTTTTCAGTGGTGCTTTGTAGGAAACATATACAGCCCATTTTCCAAGCCATATTTTAGGCATTCTAATGTAAGTTCTATTCATATTGTGCTCTACCAGAACTTTACTTTAAGATAGGGGGGAAAAAAGCATTGGTACTTTCCCAGCCTTCAAGAAAGCTGACATTAATAACTTGGCTATTGATTTCTATGTATATCCATCTACGAGTAATAGTCAAGAAGAAAGAAAGGATGATTTAGGCAGATCATAAATCTCTAAAAACATCTGGACCTCACTCTTGATGATGCACATACAGCAGCTAAGATGAACTACTTACCTGTGCTTCTGAAGGCCTCAAATTCATCAGCTGAAACTTGCTAGAGGATTTTTTTTTAATTTTTGCTCTCCATTTGGTTGGTAGATCTTTCTCCAACCCTTTGTTTTAAGTCTTTGTATATCTTTGGATGTGAAATGGGTCTGGATGTAGCATACCATTAGGTTTTGGCTGTATCTTTTGATTGGGGGATTTAGTCATCTTAAATTTAGGGTTACTGCCATTTAATGTTAACTGGCTATTTTTTCTATTCGTTGATGTAAATTCTTCTTTATGTTGATGCTCTTTATTTTTTGGTATATTTTTAGAAAGGCTAATGCTGGTTGTTCCTTTCTATGGATAATGCTTCTTTCAGAATATCTTGTAAAGCTGGCCTGGTGGTAATAAAATCTCTGAGTACTTTCCATTGTGAAGCTTAGTTTGGTGGGATATGAAATTCTGGGCTGAAAGTTGTGTTCTTTAAGGATGTTGAATATCGGCCCCCACTCTCTTCTGGCTTGTAGGGTTTCTGCTGAGAGATCTGCTGTAATTCTAATAGGCTTCCCTTTGTGGGTAACCTGACCTTTCTCTCTGGCTGCCCTTAGTATTTCTGCTTCGTTTCAACCCTGGTGAATCTAATGATTATGTGCCTTGGGGTTGCTCTTTTGAGGAATATCTTTATGGTGTTCCCTGTATTACCCGGGATTGAATATTGTCCTGCTTTGCTAGATTCAGAAAGTTTTCCTGAATAATATCCTGAAGAGTATTTTCCAGCTTGGATTCATTCTCTTTGTCCTATTCAGGTACACCTAACAAATGTAAATTAGGTCTTTTCACATAGTCCCATATTTCTTGGAGACTTTGCTCTTTCCTTTTTATCCTTTTTTTCTCTATTCTTGTCTTCTCATTTTATTTCATTAAGTAGGTCTTTGATCTCTGATATCCTTTCTTCTGCTAGATCAATTCGGCTATTCAAACTTGTGCATATTTCACTAAGTTTTTGTGTGGTGTTTTTCAACTCTGTTATTTCATATTCCTCTCTATATTGTCTATTCTTTTTAGCATTTCATCAAACCTTTTTTCAAAGTTCTTAGTTTCTTTACATTGGGTTAGAACAAGTTCTTTTAACTCCCAGAAGTTTCTTATCATCCACCTTCTGAAGCCTACTTCTGTTAATGGCACACAGTCTTTTTCCATCAAGGCTTGTTCCTTTGCTGATGAGGAACTGTAATACCCTGTAGAGGGAGAGGGGTTCTGATTTTGGGTATTCTCAGCCTTTTTAGGCTGGTTTCTTCCATTTGCTATAAATTTATCCATCTATTTTCTTTATAATTACCTCCTTTCTAGTTGGGTTTCTGAGTGGATGCCCAGTTTATTGATTCCCAGCACTGGAATCCAAGCAACCCACTGTGCCAGCCAAAACAGCAGTGATAAGACTGATGGTGTTCTTCTGCCCAGGAATCGCCTACCATTTACTCTGCACGAAGAGCTGCCATGCTGAGGCGCTGGCAAAACTGCTCCACCAGCCACAAGAGTCGCGCTGGCGACCCGTGGGGCCCCTCCATTGGGAATCTTCTGTTCTGTGAGCGAAAATTCATCTGAAAGTGTGGCGTCCCCTTGTTCTCTGTGCTTTCGCTGGGAGCTACAATCCTGAACTGTTAGCAATCAGCCATCTTGTATCTCATTTTTGAGATCCTCTAGCAAAATCTCCATTTTGCTAGAGGATTAAGAATAACTTAAGATAACTAAGGAATATCAGATTATGTACAGTATTTTTAAAGTTAGAATAATTAAACTACTCAAAATAATATTATTTTTAAACTACCCATATAAATATTCAAAAAATAAAAAATAATAATATGAGGCTTCCCAGGATTTTGGTACCCGACAGAGATTAATAACAAGGAAAATGCTATCTGCACAAGCTACAAAATCAATACCTTTTGAGAAACTTGTGTTTTCTATAGACAAAAAAAGAAGCATTGAGTTTAAAGAAATGAAAAGTCATGCTTCATCCAAGTATCCATTATTTTCAGTTCCTTTCCTGAAATGAAGCTTACTACTCCTGTAGATTAAACTAGACAAAATATAATTTCAAAGTACAGTAGAGACAAGAGAAAACAGAAATAGAATATTCAGAAGGCCTGACGGAATAAGATGAAACTGTGAGTGCAACCACATTTATCAATAGAGGGAAAATGCATTCACCTGCTGTTTCAGTTTGTTCTTGCACTACTGTAAAGAACTACATAAGACTGTGTAATTTATGAATAAAAGAGGTTTAATTGACTCACGATTCTGCATGCTATATAGGAAACATGGTTTGGGAGGCCTCAGGAAACTTACAATCATGGTGGAAGGGCAAAGGGAATGTAAGCATGTCTTCACATGGCAACAGGAGAGAAATAAAGAGAAAAGGTGATTGGGGGCAGGGTTGGGGGTGGTGGCGCTACATGCTTTCGAACAACCAGATCTCCTGAGAACTCTATCATGAGACAGTATGCAGGGGATGGTATTAAACCATTAGTAACCACCCCCATGATCCAATCACCTCCTACCAGGCTCCAACTCCAACACTGGAGATTACAATTCAACATGAGATTTGGATGGAGACACAGCCAAACCATATCAGGTGCATAATGTATATGCTATTTTTAAGACCAATTTTCTGTGTTTCTGCAATGTAATATTTACTAACAATTAGTCAAGATGTGAATGTGACTCTATAATGTCCAATATTTTTTGTACTTTTTAAACTTTGATAACAGCAAAGCAACAAAGGATTGCAATAAAATTCACATGACTTTTATTGGTATCTGTTATCTTTGCCCTCCAATATGTACATACTTATCAAGATACTTAAAGTGTCAAATTTGAAAAAGATACTATGGTGTATAAATAAATAGCAATATGTCTCACATACCAAACATCGTTTTCTCTATCCTGTGTTTTAATCTAGTATATCAAACGGACATCTCTCTGTCTCTCTGGTATATTAAGGGGAAATATGCTACTGAACATGTTGATTACATTTAACAATGCCAATTTATATGAAGCCAGTTTGCCAGTTTGGCTTCTCACTTCCAGGTTAAAGCATGTATAGATTAGTTTCACTATTTGAATGATGAATGATGTTATGATCAAGTGTGGCAATTCATTTTGTTTGTTAAACCTGTCAAAACAATGAATTGACTACCCAGAATATATTTTTTCTCATTAACATGGCTACCTGTTCTATTTTAAGTACATGTGATACTACAAATTCTCAAGATCATTTACCTAAATTTAGTCAAGGACAGCAACAGCTTAATGTGATGAGATAATCCTTTCTTGCAGTGTTTATAGCACAAATGGACTATTTATTTAAGTAAAAACATATATGCATCAAATATAATGTAAGTTTTGGTTATCACCTCAGAAGAGTACCATAATGTTAATTTCTAATATTTAGGGGAGGAAAAGCTTCCTCAGAAAGACTTAATGGAATAATTTTAAATAAACTACCATAGAGTCTTACAATGGAAAATTAATGTAATTTTTAATGTTTAATTTCAATATTGCATTATTTTACCTGGCATGTTATTGTCCTATGCTTTCTGTTATTTTGTTATTTATTGTATACATTTTTCTTGTGATAAGACCTATCAGAACTAATTGTTTACTTAATATTTTTGATTTATTAATAGCTACTTATTTTCATGTTTATTTGCACAATTTTAACTCCCTCTCTTAAAAATTACACAAACATGAACCCATACACACTCCTCTTAATATATCTATTAAGGGAATTAGGCAACTATGAAACATTCCTCCACTTGCAAAATTTCAAATTCATTTAACAATGAAATTTATGATGTATTAGGAAATATTCTGAAATTAAAACTGTTCTTACCCTAATTTTTACCACTTCTCCCCACCTAATTGTTCAGCTTCTTCTTTATGAGAGTTAATAGGAGTGACATCTGTGCTGTGGACTTAACTGCTAAGACCATAGAAAAATGGTCTAGAGGATGATCTAGAGGTACCACCTGTAATTTAAATAAACTGCTGCCCTGTTCGCAGGTGGACTTTGACCTTACTCTAGGGAAAGTCTGACTAAGTATAATGTTGGTGAGGTTTTTTTAAATTCATTTAACTCCTTTTCAGAATATCAAAATGTATATCTTATTAAAACAACAAAGAATGAGTATTGATAACAAGTATTTTATATAAATATATATTATTTGATTACGATTTAGAAATTACAGATTCAGTGTTTGCATAGAACAGTCTCAATTAAACTTTGACTTCTAATAAAAGCACTATTAACTTCCTAGAGTTTATTCTCAGGTTTGTGTAGAGCACATTCATAATTAAATCCTTTCTAGGCTTATCAGTCTTATTTAGTTTTAACTGCAATACCATGATTTTCTGCCAAATAAACTACTCAAAAATGTCTCCTGGTACAGCCCTTTGTCTATATAATTCAATTTTGAAATGCAGAAATTTATAATGAATATATCACCTACCTTTGTAGAAAATATAAATAATTCCTTTAAACCAACATTTATTTTTTAATTTATATTTAATTTTTGTTATATTTATTTAAATTCAGTGGTAAAAGTACAGGTTTGTTACACAGATAAACTTTCGTCATGGAATATTATACAGATTATTTCATCACTCAGGTATTAAGTCTAGCATCCATTAATTATTTTTCCTAATCCTCTTTCTCCTCCCACCCACTACCCTCTGATAGGCCCCAGTATGTGTGTGTTTATATTTTTTATGCATAAAATATATGATTTTTCATATTTCTTCTGTTAAGTTGAAAGGGAGATGTCTAAGTCTTGAAGCAGTATTCATCAATAGGAGCAAGTAGAGCAATTTGTTCACCAACACTACTTTCTAAATAAAAATGAAAGATATTAAGTCAAAAAAAAAACAGCATCTACTACCTTCAAATAGTAACACACCAAATTTCATGCTGTCCTTGAAAAAGCTCATGAAGTTTCCATTATTCAGTAACCATTACTTTCTTAGACCCTCTGGAAATACTTTAAGATAAACATTAAAGTTTTAAATATCATAATAATATATATCTTTTTATGATTCTTTTATTTATATTTACTTAAATGTATGTATATTCACACACACACTATATATACACACACACAGATATATATATATATATATATATATATATATATATATACACACACAGAAACACAAACATTATTTATGTATGTCTGTGTATCCTTGGGGTAGTGAAATATTTCTTAAGTTAAAGACAGAAATGAAATAAAGAAAGAAAAATGATAAAAAAGGAAGATTTTAAAGAATTTTTTAATAATAAACTTTTTCATTCAAAGTCATCTTGAAAGCTCACATCATAAAATATTAATTTAATAAAAAGCCACAGTAAACCAGAAAAAATGATATGAAGTATTTATGTATTTTTATAATAATTTGTAAACAAAGTACTTAAAAATTTTTCCCCTAGTCTGGAATTTTGTATTAGTTTTCAATTTATAGTTCTTTTACTAGAAATGTATGTTGAACATGTTCAGTTGTAACTTGTTTCTTGCAGTACTAACCCTAAGGGATTTTAATTAAAATAAAGTTTAATGTAGAATTTTGGTTGATAGAAGTCAAAATGAAAATTTTATGCCACTATCAGAGAAACATGTTGGCCAAACTAAAAACATGTAGTTAACATTCATATAGCAAACAAATGACAAATTTATTCTAAACTTGACTTTTCAAAAATTTTGTATTTTATTTATAACATTAAATATTTACATTTACATTTTTATTATCAAAATTATGCAGCCAATATATTTTTAAAAGTGTATTCTGTTTTACCCAAGAAACTTGGAATACAAATGCTTTAGCATTGCAGGCAAGAAATAACCATATTGGCCAGTTTTAACCACTTTATGGCTGTAGTTATTTCAGAGCTATCTTGGACAATTTCTGTAAAACAGAATATGTTAATATTTGAGATATTGACTGATTATGAGGTAAAACTATAAAATTTTGAAAAATGACTAGGAAATGTTTGCTTTATTTCTAACAATATCAGACTCTGTCCTTTTCTTATAGGCTTTATATTCTCCATATAGATTGTTCTGGCTTAAGACTTGGTTGACTTTACTTATCTTCTGCAATATGCCTAGAATTCTTACACACCCAAATACTGTTAACTTTCCAAGTCAACTCAAACATTGCCAGATCTCTGAAACCTCCAATCACTTCCTTTTAGCATTCCTAAGAAATAGTGAATCTGTCTTGAACATCATGGCAGAGCATACATATTCCTAAACTGTTATTATGAAAATCATGTAATTATTATCACTTATAATAATCTGTTTGAAAACTTAGACTGTGAACATTTTGAAAAATGAAAGACTTGTGTATGTCTCTTTTTTATTCAAAGGCCTAAATCAGTGCTTGGCAAAACGTAGAAACTCAGTAAATGTTTGTCAACATACAAGAGAAAAAAAGAAAATACAAAGAAGAAAAAGTCAAATATGAAGGAGAAAGAAGAGGGAAAAAAATATGTGAGAATAAAAGAGCATTAATTTGATGGCTGTGAAAATCTGATATTTTAAGAATATATAAAAAAGGCTACACAGTAGAAATCTGAAGCTGATTATATATTTTCATACATTTAAGGGAGAAATCATTGAGGGATTTGAAATTATAAAATATGATTGAGAATGACCCTTTGAACTTCCTATTTTTGTAGTTTCAAATTATACTGAGCATTGCTAGAAGAAACAGGTGTACTGGAACCATGATCTCTATGTACATCATGAACAAGAGTAACTGACTTAATCTTTAACTTTGGAGTTTCTAGATAAAATTTTATTTGAAAAACAAACTATAATTCTATTCTAGGACTATAAAATTATTAGTGAAAAATTTTAATTTACTAATATGGCAAGAGAGATTCAGAAACATTACTTGGCTTGTCCAAAATTGTAAATATAGAATGCAAACCTACAAAACGTATACAAGATAACATAGGAAAAAATCTAGGTGACTTTGAATTCGGTGATGACTTTTTAGATATAAACCCAAAAGCACAATTTGTGAAATAAATAATAGATATGTTGATTAAATATCAAATATTCTCATCTCAAATGACACTGTTGAGAAGATAAAAAGCAAGCCACAGAGTAGAAGAAAATATTGTTAAATATGTTAGAAACAAATGCTTGAAACTGCAAAGAAGAATTAGCACTCAGGGAAAAAGTTTTTTCTGCAAGGCAATTTACTTCTGCAGAAGGGTGCTGCATGCATCAGTCATGATCACAAGAACACACTGAACAAAGGAGAGAAGGGGTTTTTATTCCTAATGCAGTTTCTGTCCCTGTGTCCTTCCCCTATTGCTTAGGGTTGGACTGCACAATCTAAGCTGATCCTGGCTGGCTAAGGCTTAAACTTTTCTACTATGGTTAGTGCACAATTTGTAAGAGAATGAGGGGCTGGGAGGGCGTCTGTCCATCATAGTACAAGGCATGTCTGGACATGTCTGGGCCTGTTAGGGTGTGACTTGAGTGGGAAGATGGTTGTGGTATGCAGGCTGGAAACAAGAGGAGTACAAGGAGGTTAAGCTTGTGAGCAAAGGATAAGAACATTAACCAATTAACCTTTTGAAGAGAAATTTATTATTCCTAACAAATATATTTTTAATAAAGGACTGAGATCTAAAATATGCAAATAACTCTTAAAACTGAAGAATAAGAAAACAAATCAATTAAAAGACAGTCAAAAGGCCTAAAAAGACACACCACCAAAGGAAATATACAAATGTAAATTAAGCACATAATAAAATGCTCAGTATTGTACATACTTAGGGAAATGTAAATTACAACATCAAGATAGTATACATGTCTATTGGAATGGCTCAGATTCAGTATACTGACTACCAACCGCTGGTAAGAATGTGGACCAACAAGAATTCTCACTCATTGTTTCTGGCAAGGCAAAATGGTATATCCACCAGAAACAGTTGGCAGTTTCTTCCAAAAGCAAACATACTCTTTCCTAACCCAACAATCATGGTCATTGCTATTTAACAAACTTGATTGAAAACTGTGTCCACACAAAAACCTGTACACAAATATTTACAGAGATTTATTCATAAATCCAAAAAATACAAAGCAAAAAAGATTTCCTTCAATAGATACATAGATAAATTTGATACATCCACATAATGAAATATTATGCAGTGATAAAACAAGAGCTATCATATCATAAAAAGACACAGAAGAAGCTTGATTGCATATTGCTTAAACGAAGAACCTAATCTGAAAAGTCTATGAATTGTATGATTTCAACTATATTCTGGAAAAGTCAAAACTATAAAGATAGTAAGATGAGTGGTTACCAGGGGCTCATGGAGAGGGAGGAAGGATGAATAGGTGTGGCACAGGAGATTTTTAAGACAGCAAAACTAATCTGAATAACACCGTAATGGTACATACATGTCATTATTTATCTGTCAATACAAAGAATAAATCTAAATTTAAACTGTAGTATTTTTTAACAATAATATAACAACATGGGCTCATTGTGTATTAATCAGGGTTCTTCAGAGTAAGAGAACCAAGAGGAGAAATACATACATATATATGCGTAATGGTGAAAATTGGCTTATGTAATTATAGGATCCAAGAAGTCCCATGATCTGTCATCCACCAGCTGGAGAAACAGTAAAAATGATGGTATATTTGTATAAGTCCAAAGACCCAAGAAAGAGGGAGCATGGTAGGCAGTTGTATAAATCCCAAAACCCCAAGAACCAGGAGCTGTGAAGTCTGACCACAGCAGAAGATGGATCAAGAGAAAATGAATTCACCCTTCCTCCATATTTTGTTCTAGTCAGGCCATCAGTGGATTGTATAATGTCAAACTAAATTGGTGATGAGATCTCCTTTACTCAACATACCAATCCAAATGCTAATTTTGAGAAACACCATCACAGACATACCCAGAAATGTTTTACCAGCTGTCTGAGCATTCCTTAGCCCAGAAAAGTTGATATATAAATTTAACCATCACAGACTGTAAAAAAGGTTCACTCTAATGAATATGTTTATAATAGATGGAATGTAAGGAAAGAGCAGGTGAAGAGCATATGGGAACTAACTCTCTGTACCTTCTGCTCAATTTTACTGCAAACCTAAAGCTACTCAAAAAAAAAAAATCTACCAATGGGAAAAAAAGGAACCTAGCTATATGCTTTTTAATCATAAGAGTTCAGGTTTAAATGATCACAGTATAAAACCATTGAGTCAAAAAACATGTTAAAAATCTTTTGTATCTTTGATACAAAAAGTAGTTTCACAGTAGTTCCAAAATTAGATGAAATTTGTAGAAAATGACATTGTTTCTTTCTCTGCAATTTATAGTTGAATTGCATAAACAACACAGGATATATAAGAACGTACTGATAGTAAGATACACCTGGAATCAAAAACACTTCATAATAGGAAGTATAATAGCCAATATATTAGAAAAGATTGATATTTATCTAAGAACACATAAAACCAAATCTCACAGAAATCAAACTTAGGTATTTTATAATAAATTAATGTCTATATTCATCAGCTTTTTAAATGGTATATATTTAAAGTGTACAATATGATGTTTTGATGTGCACGTACAGAGTGAAATGATTTCTATATCAAGCAAATTAACATATTCATTGTCTCACATAATTACTTTTGTGTGTGTGTGGTTAGTTCTTAATGAAGTTGTTCATGTATTCTCATGGGCTCTCCTTACTCATCCCTAACTGTATAAAAGAGATATAAACACTCTGCTAGGACTAATAAGCCTATATCATGTCTACTTTTATTTTTGCTTCTCTAATGAAACCCTGAATACAATTTGAGTACAATAAAATACTACAAGAATTTTCAGAGTGAACAAGTTTATTTTCCACTTCTGTGTGGAGTTGTTGGAAGTTCAGAGTGATTATGAAATATTAAAACCTAAAAAAAAGAGCCTTAAAACTCCAGTTATGATACACTTATGGTTAATAGTCAAAGTTTAATATATATGATGCAACCAAATTTTCACATTTTTGTTATTTATTAATTTATTTATTTTGAGACAGAATCTCACTCTGTCACTCAGGCTGGAGTGCAGTGGTGCGATTTCAGCTTACTGCAACCTCCTACTCTGGGGCAATACTCCCTCCTCAGCCTCCAGAGTAGCTGGCACTACAGGCACATGCCAACACTCCCAGCTACCTTTTTTTGGTATTTTCAGTAGAGATGGGGTTTTAGAATGTTGCCCAGGCTGGTCTCGAACTCCTGAGCACTGGCAATCTGCCTGCCTTGGCCTCCCACAGTAATGGGATAAAAGGCATGAGCCGAGCAATTTTCACATTTCTAAAACAAATCTGGGCTGTATTTTATTATTAACTATAAAAGAGATTTCTATAATGAATGGATTGACAAATTTTAAAAGAGAGTGTCAAAAATATTCAACATATACATAGAACAGAATAAATTAAAACACATGCTTTATAAAACTGAAGAATTATTTGGAAAATAGAATGTTATTATTTGGAAAATAGAATGTTTCTTCAAATAAATTTGTAGCACTTGACAAAATAAAATAAAACTGTATCATGCGTACATTCTAAATTTTTGTGTGCTTTATAAGGATTAAGCATTTATTTTGAGTGTACTACTTAGCTTCAATTATTTGGTACACATTTACAAGCACCATAGTACATTTATATAAAATCATACATAAATACAAACACAAGTTATATAATCTGAAATGTGAAATCTTGAGAAACTGGGATTATATCAAGTATCACATATTAAACATTATTTTTAATTAACTAATATTTAATTGACATATAAAACTGTAAGTATTTATCATGTGCAATGTGAAGTATATATACACATTATGGAATGACTAAATCTCAATAATTAGCATATGCTTTACCACACATAGTTATTTTTAGAGAACATTTAATGTCCACTCAGCATTTTTTAATTGCATTTTAGGATTTGGGGTACATGTGAAGAACATGCAAGGTAGTTGCATAGGTACACACGTGGAAGTGTGATTTGCTGCCTTCCTCCCCTTCACCCATAACTGTCATTTCTCTCCATGCTCTCTCTCCCCAACTCCCTACCCCCTGCTGTCCCTCTCCTATTCACCCCAACAGACCCCAGTGTGTAGTGCTCCCCTCCCTGTGTCCATGTGTTCTCATTGTTCAACACCCACCTATGAGTGAGAACATGCGGTATTTCATTTTCTGTTCTTGTGTCAGTTTGCTGAGAATGATGGTCTCCAGGTTCATCCATGTCCCTACAAAGTACACAAACTCATCGTTTTTGATGGCTGCATAATATTCCATGGTGTACATGTGCCACATTTTTGTAAATTCTGGATATCAGCCCTTTGTCAGATGGGTAAACTGCAAAAAATTTTTTCCCATTCTGTTGGATGCTGATTCACTCTAATGACTGTTCCTCCACTCAGCATTTTTAAGAACACAATAAATTGTTATTAACTATAGTCACCATGTTGTACAATATATCTCGTGATTTCATTCTTCCTATCTGACAGAATTTTTGCATCCTTTAACTAACATGTCAACAATTACCCTGTCCCCCAACCACCCCAGGCTCTGGTAACCACAATTCTACTCTCTATTTTTATGAGACGAACTTTTTTGGATTCTTCATATGAGTGAGATAGTGTAGTATTTGTTTTTCTGTGCCTGGCTTACATTACTTAACATAATGCCTTTCAGGTTTATTTACATTGTCAAAAATAATAGGATTTCCCCCACATTTATGACTGAATAGTCCATCATCGTGTATACATGTCGAGTATCTCTTATCTAAGATGCTTAGGATCATTAGTGTTATGATCCCAAACTCTCCCACAGTTCTGGTATTACAGGCATAAGCCGTCACACACACCCACAATATTTTAGTGAACACAAAAATTGTTTAAAATGATACATCAAAACTTGATTACTCACATACTGAATATCCCCTTTAGGGAATGGTGATAACAGCAATTTATATCTCACTGAATATCACCCTTGTGGCATTAATAGTTAAAGATAGTCTGTCTATTAATTTAATTATTCTAAATGAGGTGACTTGGACATTAGAAAGTATGAATTCACAAAATTATCAAATTAATATTTATGAAAATGGAGATTACAAAAATTTCCCCAATAGTAAATTGATTTTAGCCAATGAAAATGACCAATCTAGAAAATAAAACTATCCATTTTGTCATTTTAGACACGCTTGTAAGAATCAAGATAATTAAAATCAATTGTGCAATGCAAACCCTAAAACCAGAAGTGTAGGGTGCGATACTGTTCATTTCTTCAAGTTTGTCACTTCAATTTTTCTTAAGGGTTTGTCTCAGGTAGATGGTATCCCACTTTTCTCTGATGTCCTCTATAATCCTTATCATTTTCTCAAGCACAAAGCTTACTACCTTCTCATGATTTACACACTTAGCCTTTTGGAAGATGAAAGCCATTGAAGTGATTTGTTGGTTTCTTGATTGATTTTGTAATGCTAAACTACTTCGTAGTTGCTGCCCTAAGTCAGAATATCTACACTTCCCATTAAGCTCTTAAACCAAAAGGATTAATGCGACAGTAGAAAGAGATGTATTCCAAAGCAGAAATAAATCAAACTAGAAATCTCCCCAAAGCAAAGGGAATGTACTCACATAGAATAAACAAAGCAAATTATAAAAATATTATCTTCTCATAAAAAATTCTTATGAATTTCCCGTGTCACTATTTTGTGTCTTATCTCCTTATCTCTTTTATAGAAAGAGTCATATTGGATTAAAGGCCCATTCTACTCCCATATGATCTCATGTTAATTTACATCTTAATTACATCTGCAAACACCTTATTTCCAAATAAGTTCACTTTGATAGGTACTAGGGATTAGAAATTCACCAAATCTTTTTAGAAAATATAATTCAATTCATAGAACCACCCAAGAAGGCATCTTAATAATACTTTAATATGTTTTGTTTTAAATATAACCATTGTAGTCTTTTTCCTATAAAACTAAACTTATGTTTAAATTTTAATAATGTTATACTGTTTTTAAAATGTACACAATTTTTCAGATGAAAACTACTGCTATACAATGTAGACAGTCAGAAAATTATAAGTTTTAAAAGTCTAATTAAATATACTAGGTTTGTAATCAAAACATCAATGTTTATCACTTTATACATGGATGTTACAGATTTGTTCTGACGGTTGTGGGAAAAGGTGAAGTAAGGCCTGAAAACAACAAAAACAAACACAAATAAATGGATATTAAAGGAAACAGTGAACAGCTCTTCTGTATATGATATATTTTACAAAGGAGAGTTACATATGTCACTTTAAAAATGACTTAAATAAGTGCCATAAAATGATGTAAAATTCAATTACTTTCATTTTTAGAGGTGTATGATTACATTCACCTGGAAGCAAAAAATAGTCAAATTCTGCTGTCTTTATAAAATGTCAAGGTGGTTTGCTGCCTCCATGCATGTACATTGATAACATCTGAAAAATGTGAAATTGGTTGGTTGTTCAGTGTTCAACGTATCTACTATAAACAAATGACTATGCCAAGTGTTTTCTTTCAAATATAATGAGAATTATTTGATTATTTTAGGGAGTCCTTACTCAGGTAAAGGAGATAGATAAAGTAGAAAATAATAGACTGCCATTATCATACAGTTAAACATATCACACTGTAGTGTAGATATACTGCACAGAGAAGATACATTTGGCTTGAGCCTTGAAAGGGTAACTGCTAGTGTTGTGATTGTGATTGTTGGCAGGAGTCAGAAAGAAACGCGTTGAGCGAAAAAAGTTGTTAATGGCAATAAGGATAGTGACAAATGAAGATTGTGTTTGTGTGTTTCTAATAACAGTCTGAAAACTGGCAGCAAATGGATCACTTATAAAACCTGCCAGCTTCTTACTCAAAGTTGTCTACATCAGGAATCAAGATCAATTTGCTGATGGAAATAATTGAAGTTGCTGATTGTGTGCTATTGGATGAAAAGAAATAAATGGGTTGTAAAGAAACATTGAAAGAAGTAATACACAAATCACAACTTGCAATTTTTTTTAATTGGCTTCACAAAATTTGGAAAAGGATACATCAATAAAATATGCAAAGAGCCATGATTGTTAATACTTCATTCAACAAATAAGAGAAAAAGAGGTGCTGGTTGACCAACAGGCCTAATTGAAAATAATCTGAAGTGTAAGACAGATTATATATTCTGAAAAGCCCTCGCACTAAATATGAAGTAAATTACTATAAATTTGTTTTAAATATGTTATTAAGCTTATACAAAGGGTGAATTATACTCAACGTTCTTTAAAATGTTAATGAAACTAAACATATGCAAATGAAAAATGCAAATAAAAGCAAATTATGGAAATTACAGTAGTAATTTTGGAATCAGGTGCTATGTACAAATGCCTACATCAGTGCCTTTAAGTTTCAGAGACCTGTGGCCAGTCAAGAAATGAGAGAAGACTCTATTAGGTGGGAAGTTAAAGCAGAAACTCTTACATGGTACTGGGATCCATTAGAGTTTATACCATCAATAAAAAGTGATCTAGATAGACTTTTCTTCCTGTCAAAGGAAGTCTATGGAGAAACATCTTTGTCTGCTATAGATCCAGAGGGAAAACATTCACTTGACAAATACTTTCTTAGTGCCTACTATGTGGTATGTATAATTCTAAGTGTTTAGGATACATTAGTGGCCAAATAAATAAATTTTAAAAAAAGATTGCTGCCTCATGATAATTATATTCTGATGGAGGTAGTAAAGTTGTTAGGTTCTGTAGTGTAACACCCGAATACCCTCCCCTTGAAACACTGGCACTCTTTCCCTCAGGAGTGTTACCTACTGACTGCTAACAGCAGCAGCCATCTCTAGAAACTGCCCTCCACCAATGGGAAATTCTTCGGCCAAATGCATGCCCTTTTCCCTGGGGCAGCCTGCATCAAAGAACAGATGTTACAAGGACATAAATGTTCCTTTGCCTTGTCTCAGTTAGGACAAATCTGAAAGACTGTATCACCTTCATATCTCATTATATCAACTGAAGACTGTTGAAACTGCATCAAAATTAATTTTTTTCTCAATCCTGCTTTTTTTCTCTTCCTTACATATGTTGTTACTTCCCAACAGACTTACTTCCCACAAACTTCCATCTCAAAGTTTGTGTCTTGGTAAAGAAGACCTAAAATAGTCAATGCAAAAAAACCTGAAAGAAGGCTGACTCCAAAATAAACATTAATGTTTGATCAACCTGTGAACCAGATGGCAATGGGGAGCCATTTATAAGTTTGTAAGAGACATACACATATACACTACTGAGTTGAGTGTCAGTAGAATAATGATTTTGGAATATATGTAATGAACACAACGATTAAAAATTGTATATGGATAAATTATTGGGAGGAAATATAAAATACTGGTTTATGTCATTTGATGGAAATATAATTTGTCATTTTTATATTCATTTCTTATTATTTTAAAGAGATGATACATAAATCAAATTAATAAATTAAAACAGCTATTAAATTCAAACTTAATTATATTCTCAAATTTATTACTATTATCACTATTTTTAGCAGGCAATAGATTGCAGTCAACCCTCATAGAACATAACGCACCTGTAAGTTAATCTCTGGAAAATCTTAAATTTTAGTGAGCTCTAAAATTAACATTTAATACCACAGTTCTGGATTTTATATGATTCCTTTACATACATTCATATTTGACAATCCTGTTTTATGTCCAATCATGAAGAATTGTGATGACATAAGAAAGCTGTTTAACCTATTCTCTAATTTAAATGATTGACCTCCTTTATGTCTTTCCTATGCATTTCCACTAGCCATTTTTGTGTGTGACACAATCATTGGTTTAATAGAACAATTACCCATCAACAATCTTCTTTCATACTCTTCATATTACCCTAGTCCTCTTACAGTATGTAATTAAATTTGCTGCATGAAATATTATCAACAACCTCTTAATTGCCAAAAATATCATCTTCTTTTCTGCCTTTGGATTACCTAACAGAGTACTTCATCCTTGATTGGCCTTCATGGTTGAATTTTTTTTCTTTTGTTGTCGTTCTTCTGTGGGGATTGTTTTTGTCTTACCTTGTTATTTAACAGCCTTCTTCATGCTGTCTTCTAAAAAAATCACACCCCACTCTCATATCCAGTCATATTTAATTATACCTTTAAATGCCTGCTAATATGTCATCTTCCTTTCATTCTCATTACCAGTGCTCTAGGTAACTAAACTTATCATTTTCCCACAGACTGATTCAATGTTCTCTTATTATATTTATTTTCCATCCAGTCCTCCACCCACTCAATCATTTACACCTGCAACTGTTGGATTAACATTTCAAAATCATAGATCAGTTCATATCAGTCACTTCTTCAAATCTTTCATTGGCTTACTTCTGAAATTTGTAGTTCTTTACTGTGTGCCCTTAATTTATTTTCTATTCCCCTTACACATAACTATATTAAGATGTTGCTGTCTACCTCTTGTTTGTAGAATATTTCAGGTATTTACTTGACTTTGCCCCAGTTCTTCAAAATCTGAATTGGCATCTCCCTCCTGTGGGTAAACTCCTCAAGGCTTTTCTTTTTCTTAAACATTACTTTCCTTATTGTGCATTTCTTGATTGTCTCTGCACACCCATTATGTACATGAATCATTTTTGCCCATTCCCACTGGGAACCTTGCAATTCCTAATCTCCTTGCCTGGAGTCATACTCTCCAAGTAAGTTCATGATTGGATTTTGAGGGTATCTGTGTCTTGACCCCTGTCATTCCCTGACAGATGTTTTCCTTGAAATAAACTAGTAAAATCTACATAACACTTCTCAGTGTCTAAAATTACCTCTTTGTTGTATGTATTCACCTTTTTTTTTCGCTGTCTACTCCCTGTAAGCAAGATGGGAACAGGAGTCCTGTTTTAAAGTCTTTTGGGGGTTGTACTCTGGAATTTAGCACAATGTCTTGCTCACAGCAGGTGCTTAATGAGTTTGGCTTGCAATTTTTATCAGTTTTAGATACTTATGTGTCACTTTAATACAATTTTTGTTTTTCAGATGGAGTTTCTCTCTTGTTTTCCAGGCTGGAGTGCAGTGTCACAATCTCGGCTCACTACAACCTCCACCTCCTGGGTTCAAGTGATTCTCCTGCCTCAGCCTCCCGAGTAGCTAGGATTACAGACACCCACCACCATGCCCAGTTAATTTTTTATATTTTTAGTAGAGGTAAGTTTTCACCAGGTTGGCCAGACTGATCTTGAATTCTGACCTTAGGTCATCCTCCCACTTCAGCCTCCCAAATTTCTGGGATTACAGGCATGAGCCACCACACCCCTCCCAATACAATTTTTTGAAAATAAAATGTATAATTTTTTTGTGCTCCTGTCCCATCACATGGTTTAGAATATATTAATACTGTTATTTGTGTTTAATGAATCAAAATCCTTACCAAACATTATTAAAATATTTGAGAAACAATGGGATATAGTGAAAAGACATAACTCAAATGTTAGAGTACTTAGGTTTTATACTATTATGTTACAGATGGAAAACAAGTGATCTTATCAAAATGTCCAGTTTATGGTAATGGAGCTAATATTTTTATATTGGTATGTCTGAGTACATTTTTCATCTTGTTCTCTACACCTCTTTTTGGAATAAAACGAGATAAAACTCAAGGAACAGCTATGGCTTTCACTTGAAATTTAATTTCCTCATCCTTAAAGTGTACACAATAGTGCCTATTTGTTTTTCATTGTGCGTATTAAATGAGATAATATTTCTCTCTAATGTTTAATTGGCTTAATATATAGTGCTGTGGGGCTACACATGGCTGTTCAGAGTTAATGGAGGGTAGTAGCTTAGTTTTTCCAAAGGATGGAATATAGTGTGCCAACCTTGGTTATCAATATGCTATTTGAAGGAAATATTTAGTATGTTTGACATTTTTAGTTTAAGGCTAAGTTTCACATAATAGACTAGGTACATTGTGTGTCCTAAGAAATAGAATCACACAATTGATTATATTTCATTTCATTCTACTATCTTTGTTATTTTCTCCAGTTTACAAATCAGTCAAATGAAATGGTATATAAATTACTTATGAAAGCAAAAGGATTATGTGTACATAATCTGTTTCCATCATCTTAAAGTGGGTCTATTGTCATTTGCAATATCTTTTGGGACATTTTAAGGATAATTATTTGTAACATATCAAAAATTTGTAAATATGTATACATATATATGTATGTATAGTTATTGTACACTATGTGATTCCAGAATTCACATTTACCATTAAAAGACATACAGGTCTGATAGGCTTTGTGATGAGGTAGAGTTAATTAAGAAAGGAAAAGGGTATAATATTGCTCTAATTTTATCTGTATGCTTTATATTTACAAAGAAGCACATTATTTTAAAACATAATTTTAACTATGGGAGGGAGTTTGTTAAGATAAATATAACTAGAAATGGTTTCCAATTGTTTAAAGAGTGTTTTCTAGTGATAAAATCTTGGGGCTACTGCCACCTTTTCATAAAAATTTATTTGAAATTATGAAAAAATGGGACTATTTCATTTGAGTAAAATCAACTTCTATTCCTGAGACAATTTCAGTAGAATTTAATTAAAAATCTTGAATAGTCATTAGTCATCTGTTGATAGTAAACACATTCCAACTTCAGTGGAAATTTAGAGATATTATCACAAACACTCAGAATATAGCAGCTTCAAAAATATGTGTAAATTTTAGATCAATATATAGTAGACCAATATATGGTAAACTAGTAACTATTATAAATTTGGAAATCAAACCTATGATACAAAAGTATTGAATATTTTACCACATGTATTTCAAGGTTATCATTCATACTATTCAACAAGTTCAAAAAACAATAATAATATCAACAAGTGCATTTCCATTTACTGTTTCTTTCAAACCATTAATGACATATATAGCAACAGTTAAGAACAAACAAACAAATAAACTCCCTTCATGAAATATCACTAGATGGTACCATGCCCTGCTTTCTTGGATATAAGGATACTTAAAATAATTGGGTTTTACCAAAGATGCCCGAAAGTTTCTCTAAATAGACTAGAGTGGGATTATTCTGACCCAATAACATATGCCACAAACTACCAAAGTCTGTAAAATGTGCCATCGATATAAACTGTTTTAAAAACAAAATTGGGCAAGTATTCGGAGAAAAGAAATACCGAAGGGCAGACCTGCTAAATCAAAAGGAAGCGATGGGCAATAAATGCCAAGCTACTGAGTTCTGGTAATATTTACTGCCAGTTCTTACTGTGCAGCAGTCTCATTTTTCTTTCCCTGTGAGGAAAATGAAGTTATTATAAGATATCGTGCCAAATCTCATGAAATATCATGAAAAAGTATTAAAAGTGGTTACTTTCTGCAGGAAACTCTAAAGATTATTTTGTAATCATCTATAGAAAACCAAAGCTATTTACAGGAAAATAAAAAAAACCTTTCTGAGTAATTTCATGTTGTTCAGGTTTCTTAATACAGGACATTTCACTCTTTTGTATTTCTTAAATGAGCATATATTTGGGACATTAAATTCTGTTATGGTTTGTGGTAACTAGTGTATTGTTTTAAATGAGGAGGACATTATTGACTCCATCATTAATATTTTATCACTAATAAAATATTAATATTTACACAGGGCTGACTACTGAGATTTAGTTTTAAAAATTAACTGCTATTTGTAAAGATGGGGCCCATGGCAATGTTTTTCTAAGTACTGTATTCTAACAACTTAGAAATATTCAGTGACATTCAATAACTCTGCAACTGAATTATCTAGGTCAGTAACACCTCTCCATCAACACACTGCTGTACTTTCTACAAACTCTTTTGCTAAATCACTCTAGCATTCTTTCCCAAAATGTAAACATTGGAATTAACTTTGGATGCTCTCCTTCCTTCCCAAATATCCCTGCAAAGTCATACTTGTTTTTTAGCTGCTAAGAATGCTGTCAATAGATAGTTTTCAGTGTTGGCCCCTTCTTAGGGATTTGATTTGGCTTCGGAAACCTGTTTCAGCCAAGATCATATTTTTTGGGAATGTGGCCCACAGCCAGTGATAAATTGCATGGGGTGTATATAGACTTGCTTCTTTTAGCCCAAGGCAGAGCATCTCTAACCAGGTATTTAAGCAATTCTAGAGACTCCCCATTTGGTCTGTAGAAGTTGCTTGGATGTATCACATCTTGATTTCTCCCACTGCCCATTTCTGCTTTCTCTGTTCCCTTTATAAACATATTGGTATCATGGGTGGTCCTTAATTAACACACTGAACACTAAACTGCCTCACAGTTTGCTTCTCAGATAATTTTATTTGCAATGCTCTCATACATTAAACCTTAAATATTTCCAACTGTACCACTAGCTATATCAGAAATACATCTAATTTTATAATTTTCATTGACCTGTTTTATTATCCACTTAATCATTTCTATAGTAGATCAAAGAGAGACGTCTTAACTGGGGCACACTTTTCTTGTCCTATTTTCTTCAAGTAGAATATCTCACACACTAGAAATAAGTTTAATGCAAAATAGATTGTGTTATTCTTCTCTCTTTATTCCCTCAGTGATAACCCAACAATTATAGAATAAGGTTTAACCTTTACATTGCATACCAAGTCTATTTTTAAGTTGCAGCTTACTTTTCCAGACTCAACAGTTTATTCAAACTTCTGTATCCTAGGATTTAGTCTTCCTAACCGTTTCTTCTTCACTGAAGGAAAGCAACCTTAAACTACCTTTATTTTGTCCATTGAATATAACTGCAGTTACAAGAGAAACAACATCATCTTGATGTACATGAGTGTTGATTTGTTCAATAAATTTTGCATTTAACTGAAGATCTTTATAAGTAGACAAATTGTCATAGGATTTTTATCTTTCAAACATTGACCAAAAGAGTGTCAATAGGTTAAAATTTTGTCTGACATTATCGAAAACTACAGCAAGTAGTCCTTTTATAAAACTTTGGCATTAATATTATTTAAAAAACCCTGTAATCCAAAAAAGCTTGTTCTCGCACATAAAATGTGAACACATTCAGCAAAGAGCCTATAAAATTGCACATATTGTGTGCCCAGCATGAATCAGTTTGTTGAATTAAATGAAAGTTTAAATTAATACTATTTGTATAAAATTTAAACCACAAATTACACTAATTTTGATATTTTACATACATATACATAAAATATATATTTTAATATTCTACAGCTCTAAATTCAGAAAGTACAAATAAAGGACAAACTATAATTTTCCTCTTCTATCTTATTTGTTAAAGCTCTTTTTTTCCTATCCATCTTATCTTTAAATTAACTTGTAGGGACTAAATCAATACCTTCAGGGCTTTTGTTACTTTATCTTGATTTGGAGTCTCTGAACTAATGATGAAAATGCAGCTTATATTTAGGTTTACCTTTTCTGTTTGAACCTACTGAAGGACAGAACTTAAATTTCTTCAGGGTATTATTCTCATTTAGATTTAAAAATCATTTGCTGTTAAAATTAGAACATTTTTGCTACATTCATTATTATTTAGAAAATTTTAGCCAATTCTTTCCAGAGTTATTTATCTTCTCTATAGCTTCTCTTTGTATAAATTTTAAATATTCTGTTATTTTCCAGAAACCTCTGAAGGCTCTATAAATGTTCATCATTGTGACTTTCTGGAATTACTTGCATCAGTCTCACTGAGGGTTAAGAGACTCCTTTTATTTATTCAAAGTCACATAGTTTTTAAAGTCTGCCTTGAGAAATAATAATAATAATTAGGTTTTCTTCATTGGAAGAGTAGATATTTTGGATTTGGGAAAAATCTGTGTTCCCATTAAGCATTTTTTAGACTAAATATCTCTTTTTAACTGTTCTTCGGATATCATTTAATCTAGATCCTATCCTATTTGGGAAAATCTCTATTCACATTCATTTTTACCTTGGCAATATTAAAAGGAGGCATGCAGAGCTGAGCACTAACCTCCCAACAGTCTGACAGTGGAGTTTCAATGGGACTACTGTAATTTAGGTTTATGCTAATACAGTCTAAAGTCACTTTAGCCCTTGAACAAATCTTGCTGGAACATGTGATTTATCTGCCCAGGAAGACTTACAGAAATAAAATATTTCAATCTTTTTCAAACAGTGATAATTTTTTACAGTATTTCCCCTTCACACATTCCTCTCTTATGGAATACTATAAGTCATAAAAAAGAATGAGATGATGTCCTTTGCAGAGACATGGCTGGAGCTTGAGGCCATTATTATTAGCAAATGAACACAGAAACAGTATGCCAAATACCACATGTCCTCACTTATAAGTGAGAGGTAAATAATGAGAACACATAGATACATAGAAGGGACCAACACAGACTGGGGCCTGTTGGGGGTGGGGCGTAAAGGAGGAGGGACAGTATCAGAAAAAATAAGAGTACCAGGTTTAATACCTAGGTTGTATAACAACAACACCTCATGACACAAGTTTATCTATGTAACAAACATGCACATGTATCCCTGAATTTAAAATAAAAGTTTAAAAATGTATAAACTCTTTTTTGTATTTTAAACCAACAATTGAATAAAATCTCCACTCAGAAAGTTAAAAAAAATAATAAAAATAAAACTGAAATCTGAAAATTATGTCTATAAATAAAACATTACAATAATAGAAATTATTATAAGGTTGACTCAGTAATTTCACATATACATGTACACACATATATATGTGTATGGATTTTTAATGGTGAGCCATTGGCATGTTGATCATTGAAAACATTTATTTAAAATATCTAGATTTTAAGCAAAGACACTGAAAATAAATTGGCTCAAAATTTTGGAGGATAAAAATTTATTTGGATCCAATGAATAAACCAACGTAAGTGAACAATTATATAGGCAAAAATATGCATACTCTTAGTTAATATTTTAAATTCAGGTCCAAAATTCAATTAAATCTTAAAGAACAGATACATCTGAGTTTTTCTAAGTTTGAGTGCCTCTAAAGGTCAAAAGAAAATCCAGAGACTTCACTCTCAAAATAATAAATTTCTGGGTTTTTTTACTGTTGCAAGTAATGGGTATATCAGGATTGATGTTTAACTTTACAAACTTTACAAAGTTCTTATTAGACTTTATTTTAAACTTTTATTGACAAAAAAATGTTTTGCCTAAAATAAATTACATCTTACATTTCATACTCTCCTTAACTCACTGATAAAATTGCTTTGTGTTATTCAGAATACTGTCACTATTAGATATTTTGTTCTTTATTTGTACATTATTTGTCTCTCTTCTTCATAAATTTGGTTGTAAGAATGCTAGTCCAATTCAATATTTTCATGTCTACATCCTAGAACACTGTCTGGTTTATCTTAAGAGCATGGTAAATATTTGATTAATGACATCTACCTGGATCATATTCAAGCCATAGTAATGAGACTTTGCTTTTGTAATTTATATTCTTCATGCAATTTAGTAACATGAATTAAAAAATATAACACGCCAATCACAATGAGAAAAAAAAAGAGTGACAATATCAAGTAAAATGATAACATTATTATACTAAGGTGATATGGTTTTGCTGTGTCCCCACCCAAATCTCATCTTGAATTTTAACTCCCACAATTCCCACATGTTATGGGAGGAACCCAGTGGAAGGTAATTGAGCAATGGGGTTGGGTCTTTCTTGTGATCTTCTCATGATAGTAAATAAGTCTCACAAGATCTAATGGTTTTAAAAAGAGGAGTTCCCCTGCACAAGTTATCTCTTTTGGCCTGCTGCCATCCATGTAAGTCGTGACTTGCTCCTCCTTGCCTTCTGCCACGATTGTGAGGCCTCCCCAGCCATGTGGAACTGTAAATCCATTAAAGCTCTTTCTTTTGTAAATTTCCCAGTCTCAGGTATGTCTTCATCAGCAGTGTGAAAACATACTAATACATAATGTGATGGAATTATGTACACTAGTGAAAATTAGTGAACTTTTTCCCAATCAATGGTACAATTGAATCTCCCAACCCTATGTTTAAATGAAAGCAGACAGACAGATAAATGATGAAAACTGGCAAATTTATACAATGGTGATAAGAGTCACAATACTGAGTCCTTTAGAAAACAATGATAATGGCTAGAAAGGCACAAAAAGGAACATGTGGGTACATTAATTTTCTATTTCTTATCAAACTTGTGGTTCCATGGCATATAACTTTGAGACAATATATAGAACTGAACATTGTGATTTGTGTACTTTTTCGTATGTATGCCATATTTCAATAGCAGTTCACTTTTTAAAAGGGCAGGTTTTCTTAGATAGAATAAGAAACTGTTTTCATATTTTATAAGTTGAAAAAGAAACTATATTGAAATCCTTTTCAGGAGGTAGAATAAGATGACAGTAGGGTCAATTCCTAAACATTGATTCTTAGAAAATCATAATTTTGCTACAGAGAGGCAAAAGAGAAATGAGGTCAAAATCACATGACTAAAATGTGGTCTTTAAAACTATATTGCAATGCATGCTTAGCAATATACTATTCATTTCTAAATATAAGTGAAAAGTTAATGCACTTGATTGTAGTAACTGTGAAATAGATATACATTGAAGTAATATGATCTTGATTTGGAACCACGTTTACTTAGTCTTTCTTGTTTCATACACCAAAAGCATCTGACAAAAGAACAAAGCACTGCAATGTCTTCATAATTACCTTGTTTATTTTTTAAAATATAGTACAATTAGACTTTTATTCTTAACAAAACCACAGATTTGATAAGTTAATTGCCCTCTGGTTTTATCTTAATGAAATATCCAATTAATTTAGGAACTTACTGTTATCCATGTTATATTGTCATTTGCATTAGCCTAAAGTCCAAATAAGCCTATCACCAAAGTGAGAATCATTATTTGTCCATAAAATAGAGAAGTGAGAAAAAAAGGACATCAAGTAAAAGAGAAAATTATTTAATGCAATAAAGCATCTTCTATTGCTCATTTTTATTGGTTTGTTTTTGTTTTTCCAGTAACTTACAGGGCCTAGGTTACAACTTAGAGTGGGCCAGAGAAGTAGGGTTTTTTCTTATTTCATCAGATCTGAAGTTGATTCAGATTACTGAGTCTCAGGAGAATGTAAAAGGTCAGGAGTACAAAATGCAAGCCAGTGTAGAAGAAAACTGAAGATATCCAGGGGTTTCAGTAACTTAAGTAGTCAGGGGAGAAGGCATCCCTACACTCAGGTTTAAATATAAAATTTCAACTTTCCTATAATTTACTGACTTTTGTTTGCTTTATGGCAGATGCTTTGAAAATTCTATTTCAACCATTTTGTGACTAGTGAGTTTTCAGAAATCTTTCAGACATTACAAGGAGTTCAGAAATAGGGGAATAAGATGGACAATAGGCCACCAAAGACAGTATTTTATAAGAATTAATCATGACACTTATGGAGAGGCAAACATTTGGACATTTGGAAATCTCTAAAATGCCTTTTTACACATGAATGCGAAAACAGAATGATGTTTTAAATAAATGATAGTAGGCATCAATTTCATGCTGATATTATCCAATTGATTATCTTTATAAATTTTAATTTACTTAATTCTATTTTTGGTATGCTATATATGACTTTCAGGCAACTGCCTGTCCAAAGCTCATAAAAAGATACTAAAAAACTATGGCTGTTAATTAAAACATTAGTGAGAGACAATATTCACAGTTAAAAAACACATATAATTTCTAACATAGAATCACAATTTATGTATATTTTAAAATTTGTAATATAGAATTACATAGGTAATGAAATAATATCATTTAATGGCCTGCTAATATGTTTCTCTGGTACTGCATGGTTTACATATTGTCCAGAATTCCTAGACCAATACAATCAGCTCCTCCTACTATTTCTAAATTCAGCTGTGATGGAAGACACAATGTAATTTATTATTAATTTCAGTTAGTTCTGGTTTAAAAATTCAGTTCTACTATTTGGACCTCAATGAAGGAAGCAACATTGCATTGTGATTGAGACTTTGAATTCCTCAGCTAAATAGCTTGATTTCATACCCCAGCTGTTTCTGTCACTATCTGTGTGGCCCTGTGTAATTCATTTATTCTCTCTGTATCTCAGTTTCCTCATTCGTAAAATGGGCATGCTAAAAATAATTCCATCTCATAGAGTTATATAAAAGTAAAATTGATTCCTCATTGCACAGTTATAAGGTGCTTAGAATCAAGCCTGGAATATCTGAATATTAGTATTACAGTTACAAATTTTAAAAGTAATTATATAGCTCCATTTCCCACTTTATTTCAGCTCTTTCTGGGACAAAATCAGTGCCTTGTGGCTTCCTCGTCTCTCTAGAGCTGCAATTCTTTAACTTTAAATGGGTAGGCCAGGCTCCACTATGGTGCATGTGATATACACAGTTGGCCACTAAATATTTCTTGGGTCTCTATTACACTCTGTCATCATGTTCTTTCTGTCTTTCAAGAGCCCTATAATTCCTTTTTTAATCTCCCACACGTTATCTGATTTGCATGATTTACTGATCTATTATGTATTTTATGCTGCCAAGTAAATCTATTGATCTATCTACAATCATTTTTTTTGAACACTCTCTACATGACAACTACTGAGCTAAGTGATTTATTCTTATTCAATCCTCACACTAACATTTAGGGGGTAGAACTTATCATTATACCTAGTTTACAACTGAGAAAAGTGAGGCTTAGAGAAGTTAAAAAATGTGCCCAAAGTTATATAGCATGTATTAGCTAGGCAAAGATGGCAGAAGAACAAATTTAGCAACTATGTGATCAAGATTTCCCTGGAAGAGGTAAGTGGATAAGTCTGAAACAGAGGCAAGTATCCTGTGGTCTTTGATTCCCCTTATGGAGAAGCCCTCCTTTCAAATCTTCTCATCCAATCACTACTAGTGTTTCTATACTAATGATGAGAATCTACTATATTGTATTCCTGGGACAAAAAAAGGGTGGCAGGAGCTGCTTGAAAAATTCCAAAGAAATATGAAAAGCTATTTTTCTCATCATAAGTGTGTTTAAGATTGTCGAGTTATCACTTTTAATAGGTAACTGTTATATCCCAGGTCTATTTAAAAGTTAAAATTGTCATCAGACTACCAACTAAAGAAGTATGCTAAAACTATTGAATTGATTAGCAATCCAATTTGTTTTCTTAATATCCATGAAGTACACTTCTAAAAATACATGACAACTGCCTACAAATTAAGCATTATTCTCTTTTTGGCATTAAGGAGAGCTTTCTTAAAGAATAACATTTTATTTGCATTTCACTAATTGAATGTTTTAAAATAGTGTTGACAAAATCGTGCTTTTGCTTGCACATCTAGAGTTCATACTACCCAGCTCATGTAAAAAGGAGAAAATTATTGTTGGTAGACTGTGGAATATAATGTGTTATTCAGAAAATAGAAATAAGCTCCTAGTCAGGGTAATGAAGAACAAGGCACTGTATTTCTAAAGCCCTAAAAGGAATGAAATAACAAAGTACTTAGAAGAAAAGAGTACCAGTATAATTTGAAACACTTAGGGGAAAGAAAGAATTTGAAGTCTTCTTACACTTCCCTCTTATATCTGAAAATTGGTTAAAATGTATTATAAATTCACTTTTGTATTCATGCCTGGAAAACAAATTAAATTATAATACATAAATCCAGGTAAAACAGCCCAAGAAGGGAGTAGAAAGTTTGTCATTTGTTGTTTGCTGTTTCAACTCAGAATATGCAGCCTCAAGGTGCATCAAATATCATTCCTCATGGATATTTTATCCAAATATCCATCATTTTGGATTAAAAAACTCATAGAAATTAACTATTCTCTGAAGATTTCAGATAGTCATTTAGGTATGCATAATAAATATATGCCTGGCAATAATCTAATGCATAATAACATAATTAAATTATTCCAAAGCCATTTTATTATAGCAACCTGGCAATGATACAGCCCAAGTCTTTTAGATTTCTCAGGTACCTTTATTGAATATCCCACCATACTTAGGACACTTCATCATATGTTTTTAAAGAAATATTATTGATGAAATTTGCTTTATTTTTTTTCCAGAAGGAATTATATTACTAAGTTTTAGTCACATGCAAGGATACTGTACTCTCTTATTTATCTAAATAAAAATTCTAGATTGGGAGGCAGAGCAAGATGGTAGAATAGAAAGCTTCATCAACTGTCCCCATCACCTCTTACAAGAACAACAAGTTAATACGAAACATCTGGTGAGCACTTATAGTACCTGATTTTAACTTCATATCAGTGAAAGAGGCACTGAAGAGATAGGGAAAAAAAAGTCTGGAATCACCTCACTGATGCCACCACCACCCCCACCCCACGCCCCCAGCAGTAGCAGCAAGGTACTCAGAGTATCTGGGCACTAGGGGAGATAGCCCAACCATTGCAAGGCATTGAACTCACTGCTATGTTGTTAGAGTAGGAAGGAAAACCAGATCAAATTTAGCTGATGTCCACACACAGAGGGAACATTTAAACCAGCCCAAGCCATAAAGAAATCACTAAACCTAGCATGATCACTCCACCTGTAACAGCAGGCTGCACAGCTCACAGAGCCAAGAGAGATCTCATGTTTCCACTTAAGAAGAGGAGAGGGGAGAGTAGGGAGAACTTTGTCTTGCATCTTGGATACTAGCTTATCCACAGTCAGAGTAATGAGGTCTTCACTCTATGCCCTAGCCCTCAGATGACACAGCTAGACACACCCTGAGACATAAGAAAAGCTTCTTCCTTGAAGGAAAGGATCCAGTCCTGCCAGCATTCATCACTTACTAACTAAAGAGCCCTTAGTCCCTGAATAACCAGCGGTGATATCCAGCTACTACATCAATGGCCTTGGGAAAGTCTCTGACACTTGATGAATTTTCAGGTGAGACTCAGTATATTACCAGCAGTGGTGGCTATGGGGAAAAACTCCTTCTGATTCAGAAAATCAGGAGTAAAAGTAAAGGGGATTTTTGTCATGCATCTTAGTTAACAATACCATCACAGAAGGGTAGAACACCAAGTTTTCTACATTTTGGGGCTCCTGATTCTAGGACTTGACTCTTAGATGGGATTTCTGGACACGCTCTGAGCACGAGAGGAGTGAGCCATAAAGGGTGAGTCCCAGGCCAGGAAGCATTCACCACAAGCCAACCTAAGAGACCTTGTGCCTTAGGGGAACATGGATGATAGTCTGACAGTATTCCTTGTGGCCTGCGGTGGCAGTGGTTACAGGGTGAGGCTCCTCTGCCTTTGGCAACAGCAGGGGTAAGGAAAGAGTGGGAAGGACTGAGTCTTGTGGTTTGAGTGCCCACTCAGCTGCAATGCAATAGAATACTAAGTAGACTTCTAAGATATTTGACTCTAATCCCTGATTCCCAGATGACACTTCTGGACTCATCTGGGGCATGTGGGACCTTGCTGCCATGAAGGGAAGACACATGTCTATCTGACTTTGCCACTTGCTCATTGTAGAGCCCAGGGGCCAGGGAAAGGGTAAATCGGGCCTTTTGTGAGACCCAGTGCTGTGCTGGCTTCAGGCCTAACCCACTGCAGTCATAGTGGTGGCCACAGAAGTGCTTGTGTCACTCCACCCCAGCTTTAGATGGCTCAGAACAGAGAGGCGGGGGGGGGAGGGGGCTCTGTATGTTTGAAAGAATGTAAGGGAAGAGAAAGAGTCTCTGCCTGGTAATCCAGAGAACTCTATTGGATACTGTTCAAGGCCATTAAGGTGAAGCATCTCTCCATGTCTGCAAGAAAAACAGTATTACTGGATTTGGGGTGCTCTTTAAAACAGAAATAGCTTGGATCACAAAACCCAAGTCCCTGAAAACATCTGGAAAGCCTTCCCAATAAGGACAGCTAAAAATAAGCCCAGAGAATGAACACTACAATAAATACCTAACTATTCAATGACTACACATGGAAGAATATCTGCTGGCTTCAATGTCATCCAGGAAAACATAAACACACCAAATGAACAAATAAGGCACCAGGAAGAAACAGAGGTCCTGAAAATCTCCTGAATAAATAGAAATATGTGATCTTTCAGACAGTGAATTCGAAATAGCTATGAAACTCAAAGAAATTCAAGATAACAGAGGGAGGGAATTCAGAATTCTCTCAGATAAATTTAACAAAGACATTAAAAACATTGAAAAGACTCAAGCAGAAATTCTGGAGTTAATAATTGCAATAGGCATACTGTAGAATTAATCAGAGTCCTTTAATAGCAAAATGGATCAAGCAGTAGAATCAGTGAGCTTGAAGGCAGGCTATTTGGAAATACACAGTCAGAGGATACAAAAGAAAAAAGGATAGAAGATTCCCAGTGGAGGAACCCCACGGGTCGCCAGCACGACTATTCTGGCTGGCGCAGCGGTTTTGCCGGCATCTCGGTGTGGCAGCTCTTCGTGTAGAGTGGACGGGCTTGGTTCCCCTACTGACTAATGCTTGGAGCTCCGGGAAGGCAGAACCGCTTGTTACGGATTCAAGAAGGAAGCCAGACCGGAGATTCCCAGGCAGAGGAGCACCATCAGCCTTATTACTGCTGTTTTGGCCGGCACAGTGGGTTGCTCGGATTCCAGCACTGGGAATCAATAAACTGGGCATCCACTCAGAAACCTAATTAGAAAGGCGGTAATAGTAAAGACTACAGATGGATAAATTCATAATAAAGGGAAGAAACCAGTCTAAAAAGTCTGAGAATACCCAAAATCAGAACCCTTCTCCCTCTACAGGTGATTGCAGTTCTTTATCAGCAACGGAACAAGCCCTGATGGAAAAGGACTGTGTCCCATTATCTGAAGTAGGCTTCAGAAGGTGGATGATAAGAAACTTCTGGGAGTTAAAAGAACTTGTTCTAACCCAATATAAAGAAACTAAGAACTTTGAAAAAAGGTTTGATGAAATGCTAAAAAGAATAGACAATATAGAGAGGAATATAAATGAACTAACAGAGTTGAAAACTACAACATGAGAACTTAGTGAAATATGCATAAGTTTGAATAGTCGAATTGATCAAGCAGAAGAAAGGATATCAGAGGTCGAAGACCAACTTAATGAGAT
>CM052649.1:88367495-88391006 GCA_028533165.1 Leontopithecus rosalia
ATGGCAATCATTAAAAAATCTGGAGTCAACAGATGCTGGAGAGGATGTGGAGAAATAGGAACACTTCTACACTGCTGGTGGTAGTGTAAATTAGTTCAACCATTGTGGAATACAGTGTGGCGATTCCTCAAAGACCTAGAAACAGAAATTCCATTTGACCCAGCAATCCCATTACTGTGTATATATCCAAAGGACTATAAATCATTCTACTATAAGGGCACATGCACACGAATGTTCATTGCAGCACTGTTTACAATAGCAAAGACCTGGAACTAACCCAAATGCCCATCCATGATAGACTGGACTGGAAAAATGTGGCACATATACACCATGGAATATTATGCAGCCATCAAAAACGATGAGTTCATGTCCTTTGTATGGACATGGATGAATCTGGAGAACATCATTCTCAGCAAACTTACACAAGAACGAAAAATGAAATACCGCATATTCTCACTCATTGGTGGATGATGAACAATGAGAACACATGGACACAGGGAGGGGAGCACTACACACTGGGGTCTATTGGAGGGAATAGTGGAGGGACACAGAGGGGGAACTGGGGAGGGACAGCATGGGGAGAAATGCCAGATGTGGGTGAAGGGGAGGAAGACAGCAAATCACACTGCTACATGTGTACCTATGCAACTATCTTGCATGTTCTGTGCATGTACCCCAAATCCTAAAATGCAATAAAAAAATAAATACATAAAAATAAATAAATAAATAATAAAATAACTTTAAACATATGAAAACATTAAAGAGATATTTTGTGCAAATAAATTTAATGGAAAATATGGTTGTAGAAAGAGTTGCTACTTTGCTGTGAATTCCAACCCTCACAATTAGCCTCTCACCATAAGACTGATGAGAAAGGCTACAGTGAGATGGCTTAGGATGAGTTGTACTTGGCTCCTACATTTAATGGGATCCTTTGGGTTGGCATCTGACACTTAACGCATGAAAAATCTTTTTGCTTGTTTTTGTTTTGTTTTGAGATGAAGTCTTGCTCTGTGGCCCAGGCTGGAGTCCAGTGGCACAATCTTAGCTCAATGCAACCTTTGCCTCCCAGGTTCTTCAAGCAATTCTCTGGCCCAGCCTCCCATATAACTGGGATTACAGGTATGCACCACTACACCTGGCTAATTTTTGTGCTTTTAGTAGAGACAAGTTTTCGCCATGTTGGCCAGGCTGGTCTCGAACTCCTGACCTCAGGTGATACGCCTGTTTCAGCCACCCATGGTGCTGGCATTACATGCGTGAGCCATTGTGCCCTGACTAAGCCTGAAGAATCTAAGACTAGTTTCTGCCACCATTGGACTATGGTAATACAAGAGACAGTGGTAGAGATGTAAGGGACAGAGAGAGAACAAGAGCAAGAGAAAAGAAGAGAGAGAAAAAGACATTTTAGGAACTAACATCAACAACAAGATGGCAAATTGTATTTCCAATGGACTGAGATTGTTATACCCAAAGCAAGCTTGAAACAGAAGCACCACACTCTTGAGTTTGCTGAGAGTCTGTTTAAAGCCAGCATCTGAGAGTTAGCTAGTCCTCAAACCTCTCTGCCCAGAACAAAAGGTAGTCAACATTTTTATACCCATGTCCATGGGTTAGGGGGTGGAAGGCAAATTGTTACAGTAGCTGAAAGAGCAGGTTAGGGGAGGGGATGTAACAACAAAGATTCTATTTAAAGTCGTTTGTCAAGTGGGGGCAGTTACACAGCTGCAGGTACAGGATGCATGGGCCCTGTTTCTCAGAAAAGAGGCTACAAAATATCAGGTGCCTCAGGCTACAAAGTTTCAGGAACCGAGTGCCCTACATAGCTCAGGGTGGTCAAAATGGTGTCAACAGGATTGCTTAAAATGAAGTCACCATAGCCAGGCTAGATTATCTCAAGATGAACCATGTAGAAAATAATTTATATTTAAAATTTTATGATTAGTTCCTAAAGATCTTCAGATAGCAGGAAACAATGAGGAAACGCCTCAGGAGCTGAGGAAAGAGCAGCAGCTAGAATATAAAATCTGCATTGTCTGAAATGGATGCTGTGGGTAGAGAAGAACAGTAGAAAACTTCTAAAAAGACATAAAAATTTCTACATGAGAATCAGTTTTAAAGCCTCCCTAAGATTACTGTTTAAACTCACATTTTAAATTACTACAAATTAAGGAAGTCTCTATTTTCCCCTACTTAATATACATGTTCAGAACCCTGGAACAGTCAAAAGTCATGATAAGCAGGCCGGAAGAGGAAATTATTCACAAACTTCATCACATCTGCCATTAGCATAAATACATCCCACATGAATATGACCCATCAGGGAGAGTGAAGAATGTTTAAATCAAAATCAAATTGTGGTTATAATTAATTCATGAAACTGGAGATTTACTTAATTGAGACTTATTTTTGGATTTAAAATGAGATTAGGCCTATTCATTATTTTAGAGTAACTATAAAAGTCATTATTCCTCCCAGAGATTTTATGCAGTGTCATAACGAAAAGTCTGTCTACTAAATACATTTTAAACGGTAAGAAGAAAAGAATAATAAAATTGCTTTTTTATATCCCACGAATCAAGTTTATTGAATGTACTCCTGATAAGAAAATCACATCTGTATTTTGTATGTATCGAAATACACACAAATATTTTTGAAGATAAAGATATTTTTAATAATGCAATAGTTTTCTCTCCCAACTTTAATTTGTGTTTTTAAAGATTATGGTCAGCAAACATTGATGACAAAGATCCTAGGTTGTTTCTACTATACAAGACAACTTAAAATCTGCTAAATACAGCCATACTGTTAGGAAAACCTCCGGGCAACAGAAGTGTTCAATATCGATGCAAAGTATAATTAGAGGGAGATACAATCCACTCTGATGCTCTTCAGAATAACTTGTAGGAGTCAAAGGACTTTTTACATTTATGCCTAGATAGATAGATAGATAGATAGATAGATAGATAGATAGATATGCCTATGTGTGTGTGTTTATATATATATATATATATATATATATATATATATATATATTCACATATATATAGACCCATATGTATTCTATATGGTTTCATAGCAGCTATAAGTACTCAGGCCATATAAAATAATGAATATCACATACAACTGTAAAACTGTAAACTTTATAAGAGCACTGTTGAAGTCCTGTTAATTTCTATATTGGAGATTATAAAAACTACCCTACTCTTTTGACATCTCATTTCAAAAACAACAAATTTGTCATTAAAGCAGAGCTACAAAGTCAAGTGTATTTATATCTCTATTGACACTGCAGCATGAGAAGCTATAAATATTACATTTCAATATTAACTTGAAAGTCCATCTCATAATAAAGATAAATCACTTTTAGTTCACAGAAAATAATAGACAAGGGAACTATATAACGTCCTATATAATTAAAAATTGTATTAAAAACTAAGTTGCTTAAATTTCTACTTTTCAACCTTATCAGCTTTCCCCATATTCTAATTTTCCAGCTAATAAAAATCAATTTATCCCCAATATTCTTCTGAAACTGTTCTTGACAAGATCATTGTTCACCTCCACTGCTCAACTCTTAGTTTTTATTGTATCCAAGTTCTGAGTGATATTTATTACAGCTGGCTGTTGTCTAGTTCTTTAAATACTTTCTGCACTTCATCTCCCGGTCACTTCATTGATCTGGTTTTCTATAACACTTTCACTCCTTTTCAGTTTCATTTACTTTATTCTTTTCTTCCCAATCTCTGTTCTCAGTATCTTCTCTCATACTTGGTGATCTCATTCATTCCCTAAGTTTAAAAGCCATCTATACTTTGATACCTTCCAGATTACAACTATAACTCTGACCACTCTCCGAAAGTCTTGACTCACATATCCTAGTGCCTGCTTGACATTTCCACTTAGATGACTAATTAGTATTCACATATTACCTGCTTAAAGTTAAAATACACATTTTCATCTCCAAATATGGTATTTCCTTTTGTCCAGATGCTTGGTCAAAAAAACTCCGTGCATCTTGAATCATCTCTATCTCACATCAAATGCATCTTTAGATCCTCTTGCTTTTCAGACACAGGTTCTAGTCAATATCCTTTGTTGCCTACACTACTGTTAAAGTCAATTTACCTGTCTGTTCCCACTTTTACTTTTCCAGGTATAGTATTCTTCTCCATGGAATCTAAATGATATTTTGAATATGTCAATCTTATTGTATTCCTTCTCCATTTAACTTCTCCAGTTTTTTTAATACACAAAAGATATTATCTGACCACCTTACAATGGCTACCTCATCATATGAACTAGCACATAAAAATATCCTTACTTTATATCTCTATTTTCCTTGCACGATTCCATTTCAGTCAGACTGCATTCTTTACAGTTCTTTAAACACCTACTTCTGGTTTCTCAATTCTTTCCCACATACTGACATGGCATGGCATTTCCTATGGTGTGAATGCATCCTCTACAACTCATGTGTTTGAAAATTAATCCCCAGTGGAGGTCATGAGGGCTTTGCCCTCACAAACAGAACAATTCTGTTATAAAAAGGGCTTATGGGATTGGGTTCCCTTTTATTCCATGTGAGGACACAGCATCAGTCCCGTTTTGTTCTTCCACATTTCTTCATGTGAGGATGTAGCAGGAAAGCCCTCAGGAGACAGACAAGCCTGCTGGCACCTTGTCTTCATCTTTCCAATCTCTAGAACAGTAAGAAACATACTTCTGTTCATTATAAATTACCCAGTCTGTGGTATTCTGTTACAGCAGCAGACAAAGACAGTGCTCATTAACACTTTATTCAGATGTCTGCTAAAATGTCACTTCATAAGAAAATCCTCCTCTGACCTATTTTATTAAAATTCTGACTCATATTACATTCTGTTCTAGTTATCTGCTTTATTTTACTTCTTAGCATTTATCACCATCTAGTATTATATTTTATACTTCCTTGTTTATTGCCTGAGTACTTCTAAAATGTCAGCTCTGTTAGGGAAAAGACATTGTCTTTTATTCACTGCAATATAGTATCTAGCAGAGAGGTGGTACTAAAAAATGTATTAAGCAAAGGAATGATTACCACATATGGTATCATATTGGAAAAGTGTTAGTGCTGTGAAGAGGGTTCAAATATTGATCTTTAGAGTGATGTAAATGGCAGTGAACCTGTGTCAAAATAATTGAATTAATGAAATGGATGAATAAAATTCCTTCCATTTTAAAAGTTAAAAACATATGTAGATACATAAAAATGAAGTTAGAAATATATACTAGGTAAGCTATATGTCAAATACACATGAGTTTAACTCACGTTAAACGAGACATCTATCTACAAATATATGTTTAATGTATACTTATATTTATTACTGTATATTCTATAAATAATAATTATATGTGTGACAATGTAATTAATATATATTTCTAACTTCAATTAAACTAATACTAAAACATAGAAAATGGTTTTTTAAAATTTCTACAGAATGTCATATATTGAAATATTGCCATATTAAGTATTCAAGAGAATGAGAAAACAGATCTGATATTTATCTTAATCCCATAGAGAATATATCATAAGTCATACTAAGAGGGGTAATAAGGACAATCAAATGATATAAAAGTCAGCAAAAGTCATTATGATGACTATGATTTTTAACCTACTATCATTAATAATAGGCTATGCTAATAGTATATTGCACTTTGAGATATTTGCCAATCATTAACAAATGTAGCCATTTGTAAAGTCACATCTCTATAATTTCAGTAATATTTAAAGAAATATAATTCTCATTTCAATATTTGACAAATTTATTAAATTTTGCTATAAATATATATTTTAAAACCTACTTTATGATTTCTAATCTAATAATTTTTTTCCATTTCCACTACAATCACTAAAATGATACACAGAAAACAATGTAAAAATAAGCCAAAATTCAATTATTTGTTAGCAAATGATGTTAAGCTATACATTAAAAAAGACAAATTTAGAAAAATGGTAGAAATATTAGAGTCTCATTCAAAAATGAAATGCCCCAAAGTTACAATTTGTAGGTGTTACTAGAAGGAATATTAGTTTATAAAGATGTAATTCAATAAGAAATCATATTATTAAAAATAATAGCATGCTTCCTGGATAAACGAGGACAATGTAATAATGGCTATATTGACTTATTTCATTGGCATTACAATTGTGATAAATTTATCTAGTTTGTACTGCCTGTATTGGCCATAATATATAAATGAAAAGACGTTTTTCCATGTTTTTACGGCTTGATAGCTCACATTTTTATCACTGAATAATATTCCGTTACATGGGTCTACCTCAGTCTATCTATTCACCTATTGATATCCAAAAAAAAGGGAAAAAAAGGAACTTTAACTACTACAGAGCTCCATAAAGATTTATTTGAGATAAATCATAGACATGGAAATGTGAAAACTTAAACTGAAATAAATCTTCATAACCTAAGCATAGACAAAGATTTTTTAGAACTCAAAAAATATGAATGACAAAAGGGATAATTTTATGAAAATTAACTTTTTGATCATCAAAAGACAACAATTATATTAGTATTTTATTGTGATATATAACCACTTACTACAAACTTAGCAGCTTAATATCAATTTACTAAGTTACAGTTTTGTCATTCCAAATCTAGCACAAGGTGTTTGGTTCTCTGCTAAGTATATCACAATGCTGAAATAAGGGTATATTCTGTATTTATTTCTTGTCTGTTGGCTCTGGGGTAAAACTGCTTTCATGATCCTTATTATTGACAGAATCCAGTTCTGTAACCGTTAAGACTGCCGTTCCTGATTTCTTGCTGTCAACTCCTAGAAGCCATATGGCTTCCTTACCACATGATATCTTCCATGAGTTTCTGACTTCCACTTCTGTGACCAGCTGCAGAAATATCTCTGCTTTTAAAGGGCTTAAGGTCTGCCTGCGTAATATCCCTAGTTTCAGGTCAATTGTTTCTTATTAAATAACATAGTCACAGAGGTTTAAAACGATCAAATTCACAGTCCTGGAAGCTATATATCAAGTAAGAGGGTATAGGGGCTGGGCGCGGTGGCTTACGCCTGTAATTTCAGCACTCTGGAAGGCCGAGGAGGGTGGATCACGAGGTCAAGAGATTGAGACCATCCTAGTCAACATGGTGAAACCCCGTCTCTACTAAAAATACAAAAAAATTAGCTGGGCATGGTGGCGCGTGCCTGTAATCCCAGCTACCCAGGAGGCTGAGGTAGGAGAATTGCCTGAACCCAGGAGGCGGAGGTTGTGGTGAGCCAAGATGGCACCATTGCACTCCAGCCTGGGTAACAAGAGCGAAACTCCATCTCAAAAAAAAAAAAAGGGGCATAAGCAATTTGTGACCATCTTAGAATTCTGCTCACCATAATCCACATTCTGATCCCAAATATTCATGCCCCTTACAAATAAAAAATATAGCCACCCCTTCCCAAGTTTCCCAAGGGTATTATCCCATTATAGCATAACGTTGAGTCCAACATTGTATCCTAATATCCTTGGCTCAAAAGTAAAAATGTCTCATCTAAGTTTTTTAAAATGGATGTCCTGAGTATGCATTCATTAAGTACAACTCCTGTGGTATATTTTTTCTGAAAGTGTACTTTAAAACTAATTGAATAATGTATTTGTTGCAACACTCCCAGTATACAACAATGGGATAGCCATATGACAACAATTATAGATATTTAAAATAAAGAGAGAATAGTTCAAAAAGAGAGAAAATGGAATGTAAAATGAAATCACTGTTCCAGAGTAGTTTTGTAATCCAACTGGGCAAACTAGAGTCAGAGTTTCTAAATCATGGTTGAGTCCTGGAAATTATCTTCTGTGGCTGTCATTATTGGCCTCTGGAATTTCAGCCACATCCTTGGTGCTCTGGCTTTCACCTCATGAGTCATGTTTCTATTTTTATGAAAGGTGGCAAAAAAAAATGTTAAGTTGAATAGTTGAATACCTTGTAAGTAAAGTTTTGCGGGTTTTATGACCTACTTTCATTTTGTATTCTCTCTCTCTCTTTGAGATAAGATCTTTCACCGTTACCCAGGCTGGAGTGCAGTGCGTGGTCTAGGCGCACTGCAACCTTATGTTCAGTACATCCTGACTCTCTTCTCACTGATGGAACCCTGTTGGCCTTAGGTGGATTTCACAGGGGATGACTCTTAGACAAAAAACACATCCGCAGGTGATTCTCAGATAATCATTTCTCTACCTTTTGCTTCTGCTGACATGGCTAAGGGACAATGCCTGTAAACTTCCTACAGTCTCTCAAGTTAGATTGATAAGATCTGTGAGGAGGCATACCTTTGATCTTTTTCCCATCATGCTTTTGCATGCAATTTTAATGCCTTTCACCATCAGGGTAGGCTGAGAATTTCTCAAATTATCAACTTTTGTTCCTTTTTGTTTATTTGCTCTTTTCTATATTGATCTCTTTCCTTTCAGTTTACTTAAGCAGCAAGAAACTAGGGATTGTCCTCAACACTTTAATTAGAAATCTCCTTAACTCTATATCCAATTTTTCTTTTACAAGTTCTGCTTTCCACATAATTTCAGAACACATTTGACCAAAGTTTTGGCAATCACATAAAAATACCTTCTTTTTTCTAGTTTCCAGTAACATGCTCTATATTTCTTCTGGTGGTCTCCACATCATTCTTAAAGTTTAGAATTCTAATAAATGTATGTTAATAATGATTTAAGGCTTCTGTTAAGACAATCCAGAATTTTTTTTTAAGATTCTCTCTTCCTTCTGACTTTAACCAGCACTATCTGTAACGTCTCTATTTCTACTAGTAGTCTGTTCAAAGCACAATAGGCTTTTAAATAACACTCCTTAAAATTTTCTCAGCATTCTTCCACTGACCAATTCTAAAACCACTCCTACATTTTATATTTTGTTATAGCAGTACCTTACTTCTAGTACAAAATAGGCCTATTTAATTATTAGAAACTTTTTAATACTAACATAGAAGCTTTGTTTTTTTTTATTGCTACATACTTAGCAGCTTAAACCAACATCCATTTATTGACTCACACTTACACATGTCAAAAATTTGACTCTGTGGCTGAGTTCTCTGCTTGATATACACATAGCAGAAATCAAGGATTTGTTGGACATAGTTCTTGCCTGGAGGCTTTGAGGAAAATTCTGCTCCCAAGCTCATTCTTCCTGTTAGCAGAATTCATTCCAATATGAGAGTAGGACTAATGCTTCCTGGCTGGCTATCAGCTGGGATGGCTCTAAGGAACTATAGTGCCTACATTATTTAACACTAGTAGTCTCCCTCAACTTTCAAGCCAGCAATGGAAGGTCCAATCCTTCTCATTTTTTTTAACATTTTACTTCCTCACTACCATCTTGAGGAAAATTGTGTGCAAAAGTTGCTTTTAAAAGACTTGTGATTAGGTCAAGTACAGCCAAATTAGATGGGATTTTACTTCCCTGATGATGTTAATGAGAGTAAAATTTATCAAATTCAGAGTTCTGGAGATTATGTAGGGATTGTACACTAGGGAAAAAGGTATAAAACATCTCCGTGGTCATCACAGAATTCTGCCTAGCAAACAATTTTAAGGAAAATAATAGACAATCCATAGACCAGAAAAACTGTGCAGCACATATATATGATAGAAGAGTCATATCTGAAGGGTGTAAGGGTATTCTAAAAGTCAAAAATAAAAAAATAAACAACTTCTAAAAATGGGCTGAAAAAGCTCCAGAAAATAAACATAAAAACTGCTTAACATATTTAGTTATCAGAACATTGCATATTAAAACTACACCGAAGTACCATTTTATGCTTAATAAAATAACTACAGTTGAAAATAATTAAACAAATAATATTTAAATGTGGTGAAGATATGCAGCAACTAGACATCACATTATTTATGGGAATGAAAAATGATATATCCATTTTGGAAAACTGTTCAGTATTTCCTTTTGAAGTTAAATATACATGTTCCCCATGACCTAACCAATTCCATGCTTGGTTGTATTAACTCAGGAGAAATGAGAATATATGTTGAGAAAAATACATTTACAAGAATGCTCATAGCAGTATTATTTATATAAGAGAAAAATGGAAATGAGAAATGCCAATCAACAAAAGAATAAATTATAATTATGTAATAGAGTATTAGGCAGTAATAAAACCTGAATACAACAGCATAAATGAATCTTAGAACATTCTAATAACATTCTAATTACACAACATTCTAATAACATAAAAGTCAAACACAATGAAAGTGCATACCTTATTATTCCATTTATATGAAAAACACAAAATTTGTCTACAACGATAGAAATCACAAAGTAGTTACTTCTTGGGAAGTGGGATTGGGTTGGAATTGCCCAAAAGGTGTACAGAAACATTCCAGGATAAGAAAATTATTCTTTCAGTTGATTCAAATAATGTTAATGAGAAAATAGAAACTTTCACCTAATTTATATTTATGTTATTTATTGAACTGAACACTAAGATCTGTGACTTTTATTGTATAATCATTTCACCTCAATAAAATATATAATAAAAATAATAGATCTATATTATTGATACATATCTAGAGCTTAGAACCACATGAAGTGTTACCTAAGAAAGAATAATTTTCTGTAAGATCTGTTTAAAAAATATAGTTTTTGAGAATTATCCATTTAGATGGTATGTATTGTCTGAAGTTTTTAGTTTGTAGATGCAATAGGGAACATACAAATAGAGTATTACTGTTATATACACATTACAGAAGATTTGTTACTTATATATAAAATATATTTGTGTGCAATCATTTCTTTCTATACTGATATGTGTTTTAAAAATAATTTCCCACTTTATAAAACTGCAAAAATATATGAAAGGAAGAAAAAAGTATATATATATAATATAGAAGAAAATATATATTATATATTACATACATTATATATAGAAGAAAATATTTATATTATATAGATGTAAAGGTTTTCTTCTAAAAGTGTGAAACATTATTTTTTTCTGCTTGATAATATCTGTATTGTTAGGAGAGTCTCAGTAGTACAATTGTAACAAATCCTAATCATGAAAAATAAATAAACTCTGAGACAGAAATTGGTAGCATGTAGTCTTTGGCACTTTGATGCTAGAGGTTGTGATACTCAGGGACAGCTTTTATGATGAGAACTGAAACATTTAATGTTTTTTAAAAGAATCATAACATGTTCGGACAGTTAACTTGGGAGATTCAACCAGACTATTTGGAGAGCAACAATTCATATACCTCCACAAATCTTGGGAATGTACAACACTCAAAAATTCAAGTATTCAATAGTTACTATATTATTTTCGTGAGTTTCATATAAATGGAATAACAAATTATGCACTTGATTTGTATTTTACTTTTTTGTCTTTTTGTGTTAAGATACATTCATACTGTTGTATCAGTGTTTCATTCACTTTTATAACTGAAAAATAATGACTCAATACTATGAAGGTAGTAGCCACAATAAGTCAATAAATGAATAAGAAAAAAAATAGAGGTAGTTTCCTCAGGTAACATGCTTTTTCTTGTTGAACCATGATGCTGTTCATTGTTCAGAGATTCCTTTTCAAAAAATGATTATAATGCTAATCTCTCAGTGAAATCCCTCACAAGATGCATTTATATTACCTTCAAAATACATATCAATATTTCCAAGATTTCAGTTACTTTGTCATACATATGTTGTATATTAGTGTACACTGAACATTACATCTGTTATGCATTATTGTGTAAATTAAGCTCATGCTATGTGCTGTGGGTTGAATTGTGTCCTGCAAAAAGATAATTTCTAACTTTCAGTCTCTATGAATACTGTATTTGGAAATAGGGTCTTTACAGATACAATCAAGGTCATACTGGATAAAGATGGGCCCTAAATTCAATAACTGCTGTCCCTATAATAACATTATGACAAACCCACAGCCAATATCATACTAAATAGGCAAAAACTGGAAACATTCCCTTTAAAAACAGACACAAGACAAGGATGCCCTCTCTGACCAGTCCTATGCAATATGTATTGGAAGTTCTAGCCAGGCCAATCAGGCAAGAAAAAGAAATAAAGCGTATTCAATAAGGAAAAGAGGAAGTTAAATTGTCTCCATCTGCAGAAGACATGATTATATATATGGAAGATGCATCATCTCAGTCCAAAATTTCCATAACCTGATGAGAAACTTCAGAAAAGTCTCAGGACACAAAATCAATGTGCAAAAATCAAAAGCATTCCTACACAGCAATAACAGTGAGCCAAATCATGAGTGAACTCCCATTGATTATTGCTAAAAAGAAAATAAAATACCTAGAAATACAACTAAAAAAGGATGTAAACAACCCCTTCAAGGAGAACTAGGAACCCCTGCTCAAGGAAATAAAAGAGGACACAAACAGATGGAAAAACATTCCATGCTCATGATTAGGAAGAATCAATACCATGCAAATGGCCACACTGCCCAAAGTAATTTATAGATTCAATGCTATCCCCATCGAGCTACTATTGACTTTCTTCACAGAATTGGCCAAAAAACCCCCTCAAATATGGAACAACAAAAAATAAAATGATTGCATAGCCAAGACAATGCTAAGCAAAAAAAAAAAAAAACAAAAAACAAAGCTGGTGGCATCATGCTACCGGACTTCAAACTATACCATAAGCATACAGTAAAAAATAAAGGATGATACTGGTACAAAAACAGAGGTAAAGACCAGTAGAACAGAACAGATGCCTCAGAAATAATGCCACACATCTACGACCATTTGATCATGGTGCAAACCACCAATGCACGTGTATACCTATGTAAGAAACCTGAACATTCTGCACCTATACCCTAGAACTTAAAGTATAATTAAGAGTGAAAGAGAGAGAGAGAGAGAGAGAGAGAGAGAGAGAGAGAGAGAGAGAGAGAGAGAGAGAGAGATCTGGAGACAAAACATAACAAAAACTAGCAATGGGGAAAGGATTCCCTATTTAATATATGATGTTGGGAAAACTGGCTAGCCATAAGCAGAAAGCTGAAACTGAATTCCTTCATTATGCTTTATATAAAAATTAACTCCAGATGGAGAAAATATTTAAACATAAGACCTAACACCAAAAAACCCTAGAAGAAAACCTAGGCAACACCACTCAGGACATAGGCATGTACAAGGACTTGATGACTAAAACACCAAAAGCAATGGCAACAAAAGTCAAAATAGACAAATGAGATCTAATTAAACTTAAGAATTTTTGCAAGGTAAAAGAAATTATCATTAGAGTGAACCAGTAACCAACAGAATGGGAAAAAATTTTTGCAATCTACCCATCTGACAAAGGGTTAATATCCAGAATCTACAAAGAACTTAAATGAATTTATAAGAAAAAAACAAGAAACCCCATCAAAATGTGGGCAACGAGTATGAACAGACACTTTTCAAAAGAAGACATTTATGCAGCCAATAAACATATTTAAAAAAAGCTCATCATCACTGGTCATTAGAGAAATGCAAATCAAGACCACATTGAGATATCATCTCATGTCAGTTAGAATAGCAATCATTAAAAAATCAGGTGACAACAGATGCTGGAAGAGGATGTGGAGAAATAAGAATGCTTTTACATTGTTGGTGGGAGTGTAAATTAGTTTACCCATTATAGAAGACAGTGTGGCAATTTCTCAAGGATCTAGAAATAGAAATACCATTTGACCCAGCAATCCCATTACTAGGTATATACCCAAAGGATTATAAATGGTTCTATTATAAAGACACATGCACATGTATGTTCACTGTGGCACTGTTCACAATAGCAAAGACTTGGAACCAACACAAATGCCCATCAATGATAGATGGGATAAAGAAAATGTGGCACATATACACCATGGGATACTATGCAGACATGTAAAAGGATGAGTTTATGTCCTTTGCAGGGACATGGATGAAGCTGGAAACCATCATTTTCAGCAAACTGACACAAGAAAAGAAAACCAAACACTTCATGTTCTCACTCATAAGTGGGTGCTGAACAATGAGAAAACATGGACACAGGGAGGGGAGCATCACACTGGGTCCTGTTGGGATAGGGCACTAGCAGAGGGATAGCAGGAAGTGGGGGTATAGGAGAAGGATAGCATTAGGAGAAATACATAATGTACATGATGTGGAGATGGATTCAGCAAATCACCATGGCACGTGTATTCCTATGTAACAAACCTGCAAGTTCTGCACATTACCCCAGAACTTAAAGTATAATTAAAGAGAGAGAGAGAGAGATATCTGGAGACACAGAGATGCAAAGGATAGATGACCATAAGAAGATACAAGCAGAAACTGAAATGATGCTTCTACAAGCCAAGGATCATTGCCTAAAATAGCCAGATGGCCTTCAATAACCAGAAGTGAGGAAGCTGAAAAGGAATTGTTATTTAGAAATTTCATAAGTCATACTGACCTTGCCAAAAACTTGATTTGGGATTTAGCCACTAGAACTATAATAGAACTACTTTATGTTGTTTTAAGACACTAATTTGTATTAATTTGTTAAAGGAACCTTACATTATCTGACTTCAAGCTATATTACAAGGCTATTATAACCATAATAGCATGGTACTGGTATTTTTTTTAAAAAGGCACATAGACCAGTGGAATAGCATAGAGGACCTAGAAATAAGGCTGCACATCTATGACAATGTGATCCTCAACAAAGCTGGCAAAAACAAGCAATGGGGAAAAGACTGTTTATTTAATAGTGCTGGAATAACTGGTTATCCATATACAAAAGATTGAAACTGGACAACTGTTTAACATTATATACAGAAATTAACTCAGGATTGATGGAAGACTTAAATGAACCCAGAACTATGAAAACTTTGCAGGATAACCCAGGAAATATCTTTCCAGACAGAGGAACTGGCAAAGATTTCATGACAAAGTCATCAAAGGCAGTTGCAACAAAAGCCAAAATTGACACACGGAACCTAATTAAACCTCAGAGCTTCTTCAGAGCAAAAGAAACTATCAACAGAGTAAAAACACAGCCTACAGAACAAGAGAAAAATTTTGCAAATGATTCATCAGTCTAAGGTCTAATTCCAGCATCTATAAGGAACTTAAACAAATTTACAGGAGAAAATCGAACAACCCCATCAAAAAGTGGGCAATTCTCGAAAGAAGACAAATATGCAGCCAAAAATAATATGAATAAAAGCTCAATATCACTGATCATTAAAGAAATGCAAATCAAAACCATGGTGAGATATATTTTACACCATTTAGAATGGCTATGATTAAAAAGTCAAGAAATAACAGATGCTGGCGAGGTTGCAGAGAAAAGGGAAAACTTATACACTGTTGGTGGAGTATAAATTAGTTCAATTATTTTGAAAAGCAGTATAGTGATTCCTTAAAGAGCTAAAAGCCTAACTACCATTCAACCCGGCAATCCCATTGCTGGGTGTATACCCAGAGGAATATAAATATTTCTACCATAAAGACACATGCATGTGAATATTCATTGAAGCACTATTCACAACAGCAAAAAAGCAACCTAAGCACCTGCCAATGAAAGATTGGATAAAGAAAATCTGGTACATATACACCTTGGAATACTAGCCATAAAAATCAAGATTATGTTCTTTTGCAGTAACATGGATGGAGCAGGAGGCCATTATTCTTAGCAATTTAACACAGGAACAGAAAACCAAATACAGCATGCTCTGACTTATAAACGGGAGCTAAATGATAAGAACTTATGAACACAGTGAAGGAAGCAACAGACACTGAGTTCTACTTGAGGAGGGAGGGTGGGAAGAAGGAGAGGAACAGAAAAGATGAATATTGGATACTGGGCTTAATACCTGGATGATGTTAAACATGCACAACAAACTACCATGACACATGTTTACCTACATAACAAACTTTTATATGTATCCACAAACCTAAAATAAATCTTTAAAAAATAAACTAATATGTATGCTTCTTATAACAAATTATTGTTGTTTAAATAATTAGGTGGAAATAACCTATACCTTCTTGTATTTGAGTTTTTTTCTTACTTTGCCTTACATTTAGCCATTTTGTGTAAAATAGCCTCCAAAGATTATATTACTGTAATTAAAATCTAAATTTGAATGAATTTCTACTATTTTTTCTGTGATTCAATAATATCACCTATGTGAGGTGGCTTATACCTGCAATTCCTACCTCTGGAGAGGCTGAGGTGGGGAATCCCTGGCGCCCAGGAGTTCAAGACTGCAGTGAGCCATGATAACACCACTGCACTCCAACCTAGTTAACAGAGTGAGATTCTGTCTCCAAACACACAAACAAAAACTAAAATATATGTACATTTATAACTAACACATGCTAATCATAGAAATGCTTTTGAGCAACAAAATCTCCTATGTTCATTTCCTGTCACATTTACTTTCCTCAGAGAAGTAATTTCAGTACATTTTCACGTGAAAGGTCAGTAACCATTTATTGTAAGACAGGGTTTGCTCTCTGTTGTCTTAGGTGAATTTCACAGAATTTTATTAACTTGTCAAAATTTGGATTTAAGATAATAATTTAATTGAATTAAAGGCCACAATGAAAAGAGTTAAATGTCTAACAAAATATATACACATATATATGAATAGGCAAACATGGATAATATATAGAGTATATAATATATACTAGTAATATAATATAGTATGTATTATATACTATATATATTATATATAGTATGTATATATATTAATATATAATATAGTATTATATTTATAATTATAATTATATTATAATTATAATTACATATTTATATATAATTATATGTATACTTATAATTATATATAATTTTATATACTCATATATAATTATATATAAGAGTATATATAATTATATATATAATTATATATAATACTCTTATATATATAGTATATAATATATACTATATAATATTATATTATATATACTATATTATATTATATATACTATATTATATATACTATATTATATTATATTATATATACGATATTATATTATATATATTATATATTATATTATATATAATTATATTTATAATTATAATTATATCATATATAGTATATAATATATACTATAGTATATGGTGTAATATATATTATATAATATAGGATATAGTATATATATATAATATATATTATACACACACACACACACACACACACACATTTGAGACAGGGTCTCTGTCACCTAGGCTGGAGTTACTGACTCTTTATAAAATACTAATTGGTTTATTAAATATGATTATCTAGTGCACTGTAATATTAATAGGTTATTAAGAAGGTCAAAACAGTGAAGACCATTACTTCCTACTTGCCTTGTTAAACCATAGTCAATTTGGAGATGATGTTTAGAAACATGCTTCTTGGGCTTTATATTTTACATTATTGAATGAAGCAAATTACTTTGGAATGGTTAATTCCCAGACGATCTAGTTAGCTACCAGGACACTATAGTCATAGCTTATAGCTCTAAGTTCAGCAAACCGTGTGACCTCTGAACAGATAGATGCTCAGGTAAGAAATGGCTAAATGCAAATCTAAATCGGCACAACTAAAAATCAGTGAGCAGTGTGATGGTTAATACTGAGTGTTGGAGAAAAGTAATGTCTGTTCATATATCTTTTACATGAAAGGAAAGGATCAAAAACTCTCCCAACTAAAGAAATATTACTGGGATGTAATCAGCATAAAAATCAGAAATTGTGACAAGTTAATAATTTCCCTGCAATTTATTGATCTAACAGTTCTTTATTCATTGCCTTTTTATAGAATGATTTGTAATATAATTATAAAGAATCATTTATGCATTTCAATATTTTCTGAACATTTTACCTTTGTGTTTTTCTGCTCCCCAGACCATTTTTGTACCTGAATTATTGAAACAGAAAAAAAGTCTCAGCTACTGAGTACTAGAAATATAAAACATTAATTAAAATTGTCAACTTTATGAAATTAGTTAAGCTTAACTATACAATTATGAGACATTACAATTATCATTATCATATATTTAAATGGTGTATTTGGATAGTTTTAGTTATTACAATAAAATAATTATATAACTAACAAAGATGAACAAAACGATGTGGCCTATATGAGTAAACATAAGAAGCCATGGTTTATATATAAATACCAGAAATTGTGTTCTCACTGTAAATAGTAAGAAAAATGTAAAACAGTTAAATTTTATTCTAATAATTCATCATTTTTGCCACTCATTCAATATTCAAAACTTAATCCAACTATACATTACATCACCAAGTAATTTTTAGCAGACCAATTACTGTATGGCCAGTAGCAGCCTTTCTAACATAACTGATTTAAAAATATATAAACATGAATAATAATATTAACAAACATTTAAAACATATTCATGGAATGTGTACAATGAGAAACATATGCCTACAAAGGCATGTGACTTGTCTATAGATATGGGCTGCAAATATATTTCCTTCCAGGAGAAATGAGCATATTCAGATTACATATTTAATATAAAAAAATTATTATTATCTTTAATTACAAAAGCTCATTTAAAATAGTAAAATCATTGGTTGAAATTTCTTTGTTAAAAGATTCTGATTTAAAAGATTTATTTTCCTCTTTTGAAATACCGTAAAAATATCTTCATAGTTCACTTTAGATTTTAGGAGACAGAACCACATTTTAGATGTTCAGGTTAGAAGCAGATGAAATAATATTTTTCTCAATCTGACATATGCAATTTAAATTAATCGATGCCTACACCCTATAAATTACTGTTGGTGAAGCACTGTGAAAAGAAAATTAGCCTGAGATATTTATTTAACTACCCAGATAGTAAATACCTGCTGTCATCTATCTATTTCTCAAGTGTTTTGGCTTAAGTTATCCTGACTAAGATCCAAGACAGTCGTAAAGTTTATTTCAGAAAGCAGTGAACCTAAAAGTATGCATCAGAAAAATTGAACATAACCCCAATTGGTAAAATAATATTTGAGACTGAAAATTTATCAACCCTTACGTTTCACCTATGATATATTTTAAGATAATTAAATGAATTAAAATAGGCAAAAGCAAACACGAGCAACAAAAGTTAAAACATAAAAATAACATACATTAAATTACCTTTTTCCCTTTGCACTGATTTGCCATATAACTTAATTTGATCTCCGTGGAGTCAGATAATATTCCTCTCTTAATCTTCCTTTAGCAATTACAATAACTGAGCTTGCCAATATCACCAAATGAAGTGAACCAAAAAATTGGATTGCCTCCACAATAGTTTACTCCTAAAGTAATATCTATTACATTACTATTTGGAAACTGTTATCAGAAATAGCATAAGCTGCAAAACTTTCACAGTTTGGATAAAGAACTGAATTTAAAAACTAGATGTCCTTAGCTTTTTTTCATTTTTTTCCTGTGTACCTGACATTTATTATGCAGAAAACTGCTTTATCAAATGTCACCTTGAAAAAGTTGCTTAAGTTCTCTGTCCTATATAAGATCAAAGTCAGCCCCTATTTATAACATGGAAGTGTGAGAATGTGCTACTGTGTTAAGGCTTTATGTACTTTGAGCTCCAATGACAAAGAGAAACTTGAGTTTATGGGCAGATTTCCAACCATGCTTTTTCAGAAGGACTTAATAAATTCAGTGCTCTACTAAAATGTTTCAGGAAGCAAAATATTACATATGTCGAACCCTGATTATTTTATCTATAGTGCTTTTTCACACTATATTCTTTATAAAGTGGCAGCCTAGAACACACTGCTTCAAACTAAAGATCAAAAAAATTTCCCTTCTTAATGATCTGATGTACTTCACATATAATGAACCTAGTGTTCTCAGAACTTCCTTTTCAAAACTCTCAGACAGGAAAATGAGGCAGAATTACTTAAAGCCTTCATGAAACCTAGAAATGCTCATGATATACCTTCCCTCTTTCACAAAATGACTTCTATTACCCTACAAACCATTCTGATTTTCAGCTAAAATGTATAATCAAATCAATGAAAACCTCAAAAGAACAGATGACCTTGAGATTGGAACAAGGAACCAGGCAGTTGTGGGAATTGTCCAAAAATTCCAACATCTATACTCAAACTTGTTCCTTACCCTGAAAAAGAAGATGTCTGTTCTCATCACAAGGGTTGTCCCCAAGAAAAATGTCTGAGGCTTTCAACAGTTTTCAGTTTTCAAGACATTGCCTAGGGATGTTGACAGTTTTAGTTTACTCACTTCTGAAATGTTCCCAGTGAAAATAATATTTTAAGAGACCAGGGTCCTGTAAAACGTTTTTCTATTTCTTGCAAATGAAGGAAACACTTGATATATGGGCTTCATATAGAACAACATTTCATGGGATGCTTCCTGTGTCTCTCATGAAGTGGATGACACTTCTGTTCCTTGATATGTAGCAGTGATGTCAGTGGGAAGAGTTATTGTGAAATTCTTTTACAGCAATCCAGCACCAAATGAGACAGGCTACTCATTGGATCTAGTCTGTAAGTAAATGACAGAAAGTTGTACAGTGTATTTCTCGGCAAGGGGCCAGTCAGAAAGAAAGCCTGCAGAATCACTGAAGTCAATGCCTTCTACTTTATCCCAGAGTGAGCAGTCAGGTACTTGCAGAAGCTGAGAAGGAGGTGTTGAATATCTGTCTGTAAGTATTTTGCAGGAGTCTCTTAGAGAGGACTGAAGACTTTTGAAGATGAGGATAGTAAGTATTCTTACTCCTGATCCGGGTGAGCAAGAGAGAGAGCAAGGACATCAAGGTCCCTATTATCATTTGCCTATACAATTTTATAGAAAGGCTCTTAGGAATCTGAGGAGATGGAGCCGGTGAATATGCTACATTAAGATAGTGAGTCCAAAGATGTTTCAGCTCACTGGAGATTCAAGTGAACAGATCCTGTTAACAATCTAAAGTGCTGTAGAGAACGTAGGGAGTGGAAAGTGCCCTTGGTACCAAGATTAATAAACTGAGGCATCTGGCTTAATTTAAGCACTGGTAAAACAGAATCAAAGCATCTATTTAAAATGAAAACCTCGAACAAGCAATGGAGATAGTGAGAAAGAAGTCTTGGAAAGGAAATGTGAAAGATTTTCTTCAGGTATATCATTTTAAAGGGCTCTGTGAAAAACTGACCAGCTGAAGAGTCTGTGTCTGTATCCGTACTGCTTTTGAGGGGGAACATGTTGGATTCCTATTTTGTTGACTTTGTCATACAGAAACCACTTAACCATTATTATTTCAAGTATTTATTACATTCCTTTCTTCTTTCTTCTCCATCTCGTATTCCCATTATAGGTATATTGCATATTCTTTATTGTTCTGCAGTTCTTTGATACTCTGTTCCATTTTTTCTCTGTTTTCTCTTTGCTTTTCAGTTTGGGAAGATTTTATTGAGGTATCTTCAACCTCTCTGTTCCTTTCCTTAGCTGTGTTCTATCTACTAACAGGCTTATCAAATATCTTCATGTCTGTTATGTGTTATTGATTTATAACATTTTATTTCAATTCTTTCTTAGCATTTCCACATTTCTGCTTATGTTGATCACTTTTACATTAGAAATCCTAGCATATTAAATGCGACCATTTAAAATTCCTGCTCTGATAATTCCAAAATGTATGTCATACCTGCCTCTGGTTTTGATGCTCAGTTTGTACACTTAGATGGTGTTTTTAGCTTTTACATGCTTTCTCACTCTTTGTTGAAGCCTGGACATGATGTATCATGTAAAAAGACCTGAGTGTGAAGTTTTATGTTTATCTGAGTAAGGATGATGATGTATTTATTTATTGCTCCAGGTGTCAGAGGCTAAAATGCCTTCTAGTGTCTGAGTTATTCTTTCCCCTGCAAATGTGTTAAAGTTTTTCCAGGATACAAACATCTGAGTGAAATGTGTGGGCCAAAGAAGATTCACCTATTCAGTTTAGCAAGATAAAATTAAATATTTTCCAAGGTAAGAGTACTGGTTTAAACTGAAACATGTATCAGGTAACCATTGTCCTAAAATGTGTGTGTATTATTTTCTTAGAGTGTATAAGCAGTAAGACTTCCCAGTGAATCACAACCTCACCAACCCTTGATATTTTCAGATATTTTAATTCTAGCAATACCATTCTTCTTGTTGCCCTGCCCCCTTCAATTACGCCATTTATTACCCTCATTTGTTTGCTCAATCTGCTTGCTTTATTCAGAATTCCCTTAATTCTTCTCCCATTTACACACTCTCAGCCCTCTATCTCATCTCTTTCCTTGGATAACCCCAACATTCTTTAAGAGTATATATAAGAAAAGCACTTGATCTTGTCCTACAATGTAAATTGCCTTCCTCTGAATCTATAACAGCCATGTTTGTCTTGCTCTTATATCTGCAGATCTATTCTAAATCTACCTGTACAAACCAAAGTACAGATAGAGCTATAGGTTGATATAAGTTTGGGTCAATTTAATAAGTATTTCTTTTCTTCTGTTATTATTAAGAAACAAGAAGACATAAGAGGCAGAGTTGTCATAGAAGGATGAAATTGCAAGTAACCTGAAAGATAATCCCTTCAACTTTCCCATTTATTTTAAATCCCCTTCAGCAGCATCCTTACCAAGTGTTACCATTGATTCCCAAGGAATGACTATAAACTGTGACTACCCTTCCCATTCTTAGACCACTCTAACGACAGATTTGTTTTCTTCTCACAGGGTCCTGAAATCTCTCTCTTGCTGTAATGTTAACTCATTGATCGCAGATTAAGCCCTTGGGTCATTCATTAAACTATCATCTCTTCCAGACTTATATAATAATTGCTTACCTGTTTTCTTGGTTAGTTCATGTATGTTTAACACCCACACCGATTTTTACTTTCCTTTATCCTTTGAGAAGACTTGATTTGTTTTGTTTGAAAATTTGCTTTAAAACAACTTTTGTAAATACAATCTGATAAAAGCATAGTTAGTATTTAATCACGCAGCTCAGATATCAACAATCCAAGGGTGGATATTTAAATATTTTAATTGCCGTTACTGAAGTCTCTATCAGAGATCTTTTTTTTCTTAGTAGAAATGTTAGAAAGTGTTTTCTTTTTGTTGTTGTTGTTGTACTTTAGTTTCTGGGGTCCATGTGCAGATCATGCAGGATTGTTGCATAGGTACATACATGGCAAGGTGTTTTACTGCCTCCATCCCCCCATCACCTATATCTGGTATTTCTCCCCATGTTATCCCTCCCCAACCTCCCAACCCCCCACTGCCCCTCCCCTCCCCACCAACGGACTGCAGTATGGGATGCTCCTCTCCCTTTGTCCACGTGTTTTAACTGTTCAACACCTGCCTATGAGTAAGAACAAGTGGTGTCTGGTTTTCTGTTCTTGTGTCAGTTTGCTGAGAATGATGGTCTCCAGATTCATCTATGTCCCTACAAAGGATATGAACTCATTGTTTCTTATGGCTGCATAGTATTCCATGGTGTATATGTGCCACATTTTCT
>CM052649.1:88391106-88539648 GCA_028533165.1 Leontopithecus rosalia
ATAATAGAACTACTTATAATTCTTTGTTTTTTTTTTTTTTTTTACCCAGTAACGGCATTGCTGGATCAAATGGAATTTCTATTTTTAGGTCCTTGAGGAATCACCACACTGTCTTCCACAATGGTTGCACTAATTTGCACTCCCACCAGCAGTGTAAAAGTGTTCCTATTTCTCCACATCCTCTCCAGCATCTGTTGTCTCCTGATTTTTTAATGATGGTCATTGTAACTGGTGTGAGATGGTATCTAGATGTGGTTTTTATTTGCATTTCTCTAACGACCAGTTATGATGAGCATTTTTTCATGTTTGTTGGCTCCATAGATGGTTTCTTTTGTAAAGTGTCTGTTCATATCCTTCACCCACTTTTGAATGGGTTTGGTTTTTTCTTGTAAATCTGTTTTAGTTCTTTGTAGATTCTGGATATTAGCCCTTTGTCAGATGGGTAGATTGCAAAAATTTTTCCCCATTCTGTTGGTTGCCGGTTCATTCTATGATTGTTTCTTTTGCTGTACAGAAGCTGTGGAGTTTAATTAGATCCCATTCATCTATGTTGGCTTTCGTTGCCAATGCTTTTGGTGTTTTAGTCCTGAAGTCCTTGCCTATGCTTATGTCCTGTATGGTTCTGCCTAGGTTTTTTTCTAGGGTTTTTTTATGGTGTTAGGTCTTATGTTTAGATCTTTAATCCATCTGGAGTTAATTTTAGTGTAAGGTGTAAGGAATTGGTCCAGTTTCTGTGTTCTGTACATTGCTGGCCAGTTTTCCCACCACCATTTATTAAACCTGGAATCCTTATCCCATCGCTTGTTTTTTTCAGGTTTGTCAAAGAACATATGATTGTAAATATGTGGTGTTGATTCTGAGGCCTCTCTTCAGTTCCATTGGTCTATGTCTCTGTTTTGGTACTAGTATCATGCTGTTTTGATTACTGAGACCTTGTAGTATAGTTTGGAGCATGATGTCTCCAGCTTTGTTCATTTAGCTTAGGATTGTTTGAGCTATGCAGGCTTTCTTTTGGTTCCATATGAAATTTGAAGTGTTTTTTTCCAGTTCTGTGAAGGTCATTGGTAGCGTGATGCAGATAGCATTGAATCTATAAATTACTTTGGGCAGCATGGCCATTTTCACAATATTGATTATTCCTAATGATGAACATGGAATGTTTTTCCATCTGTTTGTGTCCTCTCTTATTTCCTTGATTGGTGGTTTGTAGTTCTCCTAGAAGAGGTTCTTTACATCCTTGTTAGTTGTATTCCTAGGTATTTTATTCCCTTTGTCATAATTGTGAATGGGAGTTCACTTTTGATTTGGCTCTCTGTTTGTCTGTTATTGGTGTATAGAAATACCTGTGATTTCTGCACATTGATTTTGTATCTTGAGACTTTACAGAAGTTGCTTATCAGTTTCAGGAGATTTTGGGCTGAGACAATGGGGTTTTCTAAATATACAATCATGTCATCTGCAAATAGAGACAATTTGGCTTCCTCTTTTCCTAATTGAATACCCTTTATTTCTTTTTTTTTTTGCCTGATTTCTTGGCTAGAACTTCCAATACTATATTGAATAGGAGTGGTGAGAGAGGATATCCTTGTCTAGTGCCAGATTTTAAAGGGAAGGCTTCCAGTTTTTGCCCATTCAGTATGATATTTGCTGTGGGATTGTCATAATAGCTTTTATTATTTTGTGTTATGCTCCATCGATACCTAGTTTATTGTGGGTTTTTAGCATAAAGTGCTGTTGAATTTTGTGGAAGGCCTTCTCTGCATCTATTGAGATAATCGTGTTGGTTTTTTCTTTGGTTCTGTTTATATGATGAATTATGTTTATTCACTTGCGTATGTTGAACCAGCCTTGCATTTCAATAATGAAGCCTACTTGATCATGATGAATAAGCTTTTTAATTTGCTGTTACATTCTGTTTACCAGTATTTTATTGAAGATTTTTGCATCAATGTTCATCATGGATTTTAGCCTGAAGTTTTCTTTCTTAGTTGCATCTTTACCAAGTTTTGGTATTAGGATGATGTCAGTCTCATAAAATGAGTTGGGGAAAATTCCCTCTTTTTGTATTGTTTGAAATCGTTTCAGAAGGAATGGTACCAGCTCCTCTTTGTACATCTGGTAGAATTTGGCTGTAAACTCATCTGGACCTGGGCTTTTTTTAGTTGGTGATTTACCAAGCAAATGGAGAGCAAAAAAGAAGCAGCGGTAGAAATCCTAGTCTCTGATAAAATGGACTTTAAACCAACAAAAATCAAAAGAGGCAAAGAAGGGCATTGCATAATGGTAAAGGGATCAATGCAACAATAAGAGCTAACTATTCTAAATATATATGCACTCAATACAGGAGCACCCAGATACATAAAGCAAGTCCTTAACAATGTACAAAGAGACTTAGACTCCCACACACTAGTGGTAGGAGACTTTAACACTCCACTGTCATATTAGACAGCTCAACAAGACAGAAAATCAACAAGGAAATCGAGGACTTGAACATAGATCTGGACCAAGTGAACTTAATAGACATTTACAGAACTCTCCACCCCAAATCCACAGAATGTACATTCTTCTCAGCACCACATCATACTTACTGTAAAATCGACCACATAATTGGAAGTAAATCACCCCTCAGCAAATGTAAAAGAATGGTAACCATAAAAAACAGTTTCTCAGACCGCAGTGCAATCAAGTTAGAACTCAGGATTAAGAAACTCATTCAAAACTGCACAACTTCATGGAAAATGAAAAGTTGGCTCCTGAGTGTCAACTGGATAAACAATGAAATGAAGGCAGAAATAAAGATGTTCTTCAAAACCAACAAGAACGAAGATACAATGTACCAGAATCCTTGGGACATATTTAAAACAGTGTCTAGAGGGAAATTCATAGCAATAAATGCCCAAGTTATTAGTAAGGAAAGATCTAAAATTGGCACTCTATCATAAAAATTGAAAGAGTTAGAGGAGCAAGATTAAAAAAACTCAAAAGCTAGCAGAAGACAAGAAATAACTAAGATCAGAGCAGAACTGAAGGAGATAGAGACTTCAAAAAATCAATAAATCCAGGAGCTTGTTTTTTGAAAATATCAACAAAATTGATAGACCACTAGCCAGATTAATAAAAAAGAAGAGGAAGAATCAAATAAATGTAATAAAAAATGATAAAGGGGACATCACCATCGATTCCACAGAAATACAAACTACCGTCAGAGATTACTAATAACAACTCTATGCACACAAACCAGTAAATCTGGAAGAAATGGATAAATTCCTGGACATGGGCACCATCCCAAGCCTAAACCAGGAATAAGTTGAAACCCTGAATAGAAAGTGCTTTTCATTGGTTAAATGAGTGGTTTTCAAATCAGGTGCTTGCATAGAAAGATTCCATAAACTCTGCTACAACTATGTAAACTTATTAGAAGAGCATGGCAAGCTCTGGAAAATACTGTTGAGGAACCTGGAATCTTACTATGTAAGTGTCCTTCTACCTCACAGAGCACTCACCTCCAATGACTACAGCATCTTTAGGTCTGGGACTCAGAATTTGTATCTGCATTCTGGAGAGAGTCTTTCATGAAGGTGCTAATGAGAATCTCTAAATACGGATGTGATACCACCTCTGATCTAAAAAATATGGTCAACTTGATTGTGCCACATCACTCCTAGTTTTAACAACTGGAGATTCTAAAATAATCAGACAGTTTTTTTTTGTCTGTCTGTTCACACCACTGCCTTTTTGTTTGTGTGTATGTTTGTTTGCAACAAAACCTGATACTAATTTATGATTCTCCCATGTGATTTTTTTCTTTCTTTTTCTATTTTTTTTTTGTTTTTACCTATCTGTTATTACTAAGAAGCCTTATGATGATCTTAGTATCACGAGAACTGAGCAAGGAATAAGTCACTGAATAATTTTAAAAGAATTCTGTCTAATATGCAAGCAGCAGTCAGATGGAGTACTAGATGTATCTATTGTGAAGCAGTGTTACAAATTAGTTTGTTAGTAACCCACCCTTTCTCTAACAAGGCCATTCAATGGATTTTCTAATCTCAGGGTCCCCAGATTTATGGGTATGATCTATTTGAGGATACATTCATTAATCACAATTATTTAATGTATACGGAGTTATTATATGGAGCAGCAGATTTGTAGACATGCTTACAGAAAGATACACACTAAATGTATTAAGGTAACCAAGCCACTTTCTTTTTTGTGAATTATACTTTGGAGCGATAATAAAAAATAAGTCTACACAAACAAGCAGGAAAATTGCTCAGAAAACTTCAGGGACTTTTCTTTCAAGAAAACATATGTTTGTTTCTATAGTGTTCTACCCCTCTTTCAAGAGTGCTTTACAGCCTAGAGCCAGGAGAAAAGCTCTAGATAAGATGGAAATATTTGCAATAGGGTACTTGAGATTTATTATTTTCTCAGCAAGCATACCGTAAAACTGAAGGCAGGTGTACATAGTGTCATGGCATTGCAGTGGGCAAAGAAGAGAATCTGTGTTTCTAAGGGGTGGAATTCTAGGCTGCTAATTAAGGATTATCACTTTTATATGGATGTGAATCACAGTTCAATTCAATAAGATTTATCTTCTAATACCAAAACAGTTCAATTCCTATTTAAATAATCTTACAGTAAAGTTCATCTGAAATTCCTATGTGGCCCTTTCAGCCTTCAGACTGCCTAACTCTCCTTTATATTTCTGGGTATATTTACTTATAATACAGTAATTGCATTTCTTGTCTTTAAAATGAGGCAACTGTGGGAGATAAGGTTTATATAAAATGTATTAATCACCCTTGCAGTATTTAGAAACATTTTAGCATATGTCAAGCCTTGTAAATCCTTTGGGGGTATAATTATGTCATTATCTTTGCATTTTGAATCATATCCCATTACTTTATTATTTGTTTCTCAAAAACCTGGGTCTCATCATATCACAGATTGATCATTTTTTGTTGTAGTTTATGTCTATAAAATATGATGGAAGTAGAGCAAACAACAGCTGATTAACTTAAGGTAGGATGTTCATTGATTTCCGCGGTTTGACCTATACCCCCTCCCCATATTTGTCTTCTGAAAACACAGAGAGATGTTTCTATAGCCCACAGAATGGTGAACACTTGCAACACAAAATCAGTAATGCAATAAGAGTTACATCTATAGATTGACTCTGTTACTTGTTTTTATACACTTATATTTTGAATTTCTAAATAATAACCTCTAACTTAGTGGAACAAAATGTTTCTGTACTTTCATAGCATAAAATGCTTTCAAATTTAAGCTCCTTATCATTGAGAAGCTAGGCAGGAAGAAATGACCCCCTAGAATTCTCTTGTGATAGGCACTGATAGATGACAGTAGTTAGTCACTTTAGGTTGCAGCTCTTCTCTAGGGGATATCTATGCCTTGGGGTGGGTTGGGAAGAATCAACATGGAAAGAAAGTGAATTGCATAGAATTCTGAGAAAGATGCCTCTTTTATTCTTGTCATCACAGCAATAAATATATTAATGAGCAAATAGTATACATAAGCACCAGTTTTTAGGAGAATGTAATCTCCATTGATATGCATTTACAATAAAAAAGCAAAGGAGCATTGTAAATTATATGGCCAAAGTAATTTTATAGGTACTGATAATCAGAGGCCAGCAGGTAGGCAAGTAAACATGGCTCTTCTTTTTATAGTTTGATTGTGGGTATTTGAAACATGGAGGTTATGTTGGGTGGCACTCATGGGAACTAGAGACATAGAAGTTTTAGAGGAGCAGCTGACAGCCTACTAATTATCAAAGCTTTATAGCAGGCCAGACAGAGAGAAGCTGGCACCTTCTAGAAATATCCATAATGTGTTTTCTCCTAGTAAGTGTAAAGGCATGGCAAATATATAGTTTCTACAAATGTTATTCTCTTTTAACAGGTGTTATAAATTCATTTACAATGTATTTTTCAACCATAGTGTAAATGGCTTTTGCACTGGAACCTGGTTATATATTCTTTTCCATTTGTTTTCTTTCCTTTTTTAGGGGCAATAAATTATTTGGTTTTCCTACTAAGGTGCATTAGCTCTCTTTTTAACAAAACAAAGTCCAAATCAATATTCACATGAATAAAAGCTGATATATGAGAATAATGAATTTGAAACCAAAACAAATGAAATGCTGCGGTTGTAAGAGGGATTTCCTTTAACAATTGAAACTTAAAAAGCTGAATTGATATTTAACCTTCTATTTCTACCACTAGTTCGAATATTAATTGCTTTCAGAGCTAAAGATTATGTCTTAATAAATGATTTCCTATTACTGAAAATCACATGGCCAATCTGTTTGAATATTTTTTTGGTAGAAAAATATATTCCTCGAGAGTCAAACAAGTTGCAATGAGTATTTTAGTTGAAAATCACCTGCCATGATGGTTGCAAACGAGGGTACAATGGATAGGAGGCAGTGTCTGATAGGAAGCCACTTACACCCATATGGGCATGACCATCTAGATGGGATTCTCTATATTTATATCTGAAGTTGCCAGGAAGATAATCCTGAAAATTAAGTGAAGTATTAGAATGAGTTATTATGCCAAAATCACTAAAATCCAATGAGTGCATCTAATGGTTAAAGCTCTGATTTAGGCAGCATTGCTCAGAAAAAATATAATATTACTGAGTTTCATTTTAAGTGAGCAAAAAGAATTAAGTACTCAAGTACTCTCTCTACATCTCTTGATCATTAACAAATTGTAACTCTCTCCTTTGTCTTTCTTCTACCAGTAGAGCAGGATAGTAAAATGGTTATGATGAATGTATTTTAGTAAACAAAAGGATAAAAAGTACATTAAACTGGAATAACAAAGACAGGAGCAAAACATCAGATGCTGTTCTTTGTTATTGCATTTACTTTCACTGGTTGAAGATGAAAATGGCAGAGAAGGGTTATATTTGATAGACTAAAAAAATTGGCAAAAATTATCATAGCTGTACAGTACAAGCAAATTCTAACAGCCATAATCTGTTTAGCTTCTCTTCTGAACCATCAGTTTTGAGTGTTCTAATCAATGACATGTGGCCTAAATATTTGCTAAGACATATTGTGTTCGACCCGAGGGTAGTCATATTTTAAAGTATTAATTGGAAATTTTAAAATCTCATTAAAAATCCTAAAATCTCCTAATTTTTAGTTATTCTTAAAGAAATGGAAGGTTGACACTCAAACCTCAATGTGCCAGGAGATTACTAAAGGATGCTGTATCACTTAAGACATGGAATTTGTTCCCTTGGTTGCCATAATTCCCATACACTTCTATTGTTTCCCATCATTAAGTATATGGGAATTATGACAACCAAGGGAGCAAATCCCATGTCTAAATTATGCAGCATCCTTTAGCACACATTATCTTTTTCATACTATTTGCTCCTTTTTTTGTAACAAGCATATAATATTCTGTATTTGTTTCTTAGGGCTACTGTAACAAAGCACTACAAACTGCACTTCTTAAAATGGAAATGCAGTATCTCACAGCTTTGGGGGCTAGATGTCTGAAATCAAGGCATTGGAAGGACCATGCTTCTTCTGAAACCTGTAGGGAAATCCTTTCTTGTCTCTTCTGGTTTCTGATGAGTGGTTGGTAATTGGCAGGGTTTGGTTTGCAGCTTCATTGCTCTAATGTTTCTGCCTCTGTCACCATATGGTGATTTCTGCAATAATCCTATTTCCAAATAAAGTCGTATTCTCAGGCTCTGGAAGTTAGAAATTTAACATATATACATACGTGTGTGTGTGTGTGTGTGTGTGTGTGTGTGTGTATGTGTGTGTGTGTGTGTATTGTAATCAGCGGGAGGGGAGGAAGTGGGATAATTCAGTCCACAACAGGTAAGCATCTAGCATGCCCCCAACAAAGTTAGGTCCTTCTCACATGCAAAATACATTCACTCAACATCTCCAAAAGTCTTAATTCATTCCAGCTCAACTCTAAATCTCAGAAACATCATCTAAATCAGGTATGTTTGAGATTCAGCATATGCTGTATCCCGAGACAAACCAGAAAACAAATTATAGAAATAGGACAGACACTTCCTTCCCAAAAGGGAGAAATTGGAAGGAAGAAAAAAAGAGTAGCTAGTTTAAGCAAACTAGCAATAGTGTAGGGCAAATTTCCTTAGTTTTTTTTTCCTTCTCCTTCTTTCTTGATATAGAGCGTCACTGTATTTCCCAGGCTGGAGTGCAGTGGTGCAATCTTGGCTCACTGCAATCTCAGACTCTTGGGTCAAGTGATTCTCTTGACTCAGCCTCCTGAGTAGCTAGGATTATAGGAATGTGTCACCCACCATGCCCAGCTAATTTTTTGTAATTTTAGTACAGATAGGATTTCACCATGTTGGCCAGACTGATCTCAAACTCCTGATCTCTGGTGATCCACTTGCCTCTGCCTCCCAAAGTGCTGGGATTACAGGTGTGAGCCATTGAACCCTGCCTCCATTCAGTTTTAGGGCTTAAGAATAATTATTCAGCCAGGCGCGGTGGCTCACGCCTATAATCCTAGCACTTTGGGAGGCTGAGGAGGGTGGATCATGAGGTCAAGAGATTGAGACCATCCTGGTCAACAAGATGAAACTCTGTCTCTACTAAAAATACTAAAATTAGCTGGGCATGGTGGTGTGCGCCTGTAGTTCCTGCTACTCAGAAGGCTGAGGCAGGAGAATTTCTTGAACCCAGAAGGTGGAGGTTGTGGTGAGCCGAGATCGTGCCATTGCACTGCAGTCTGGGTAACAACAGTGAAACGCCATCTGAAAAAAAAAAAGAATAATTATTCATTGCCTAATGTGCTCTTGTTTGGCCCTGGAAAGATGGCCCTGCCAGCTCAGTTCTAGGCAGCAGCACTAGCCTCTACAATCTAGGAAGTATTGGCATCCCAGGCCTTTGAATTGGTAGCTTTGTTTTAGAGTCATTTTTCCTTAATTGTATCCCATCTCTGCTTTTTTCAGTCCAACCTGGCAGTGTTTCTGCTGATATAAAATTCTCCAAATTTTTGTCAGCCTCTTGTGCAATGCACTAGGGACCAAGACATCAGGCAAGAAGGTCCTTCACAGACCTTTTCTGGAAAACCATATCATTGTTCCTGGCTTCTGCTGAGTGGCTGCTTAGACCTGTAAGTCACACACCTGATCTCTCTAGCAAATGCTTTTCTAGCATTCATGGCACTGTTTCCAAACTATACTACTTGGAGAGGGTGCAAATTTTCCAAATCAAATTCTGCTTTATTTTTGCTGAACAGTTCCTTTTTCAGTTTATTTCCTCATGTTTCACTATAAGCAGCAAGGAGAAATCAGGCTGTGCCTTCAACACTTGCTTGGAAATTCTCTCAGTTAAATGGTTAAGTTTGATCTGGCATCGTGGCTCACACCTGTGATCCCAGCACTTTGGAAAGCCAAGGCAGGTAAACCACTTGAGTCCAGGAGTTTGAGATCAGCCTGGGCAACATGGTGAAATACCGTATCTCATAAAAGTACAAAAATTAGCTGAGCGTTGTGATGCACACCTGTAGTTCCAGTTATTCAGAAAGCTGAGGCAGGAAGATCATTTGAGCCCATGAAGCCAAGGCTGCAGTGAGCCAAGATCATGCCACTGTACTCCAGCCTGGGTGACAAAGTGAGACCCTGTCTCAAAAATAAAAGAACGAATGAATAAACAAATAAATAAATATTCAAGTTCATTGCTTACAAGTTCTCTGTCACTTTTTAACAATTTTTCCTCTAGTTTCCAATAACATGTTCTTCATTTCCATCCCATATCTCAGTAGAATTACCTTTAACATATGTAATTCCTCCAACAGATTCTTCAATGCAATCTAGGCTTTTTCTATTATGCACCTAAAAATTATTCCAGCCTCTTCCCATGACCAAATTCCAAAGCTATTTCTACATTTTCTGGTATAAATTATAACAGCACTCAGAGTTTAGAAATCTAAAACCAAGGTGTCAGATTAGGGGTTTCTTCTCCTCCAGTATGATCATGTATTACCTTAACTATATGATGACATGTTTCCAAATAAGGGCACATTCTGAGGTACTGGGGTATGTAGGAGTTCAACATATCCTTTCTAAGGGGATGTAATTCAACTCATAACAGTTTCAATATGTGTATCTGTATCAAAAGTAAAAAAAAAAATTAAAAACCTATGATAGACTGAGATGGCTGGTTATTTTTCTTGAACGTTGTCCAGTTCCCACGTTCATATTTCTTGCCTGGTACCTCTAGGGATTCAGTATAGTGGACTTAAAACAAGGTAGTCTTTTATGATGGGACATAGATTATATTGATATATATAAATGTAAACTCATGTGCATTTTTTCAGGCGTATATATAAATAAAAATGATCTATATTCTAACCATAGTTACTTTCCACAATGAAATAATACTACAAATGTTACATATGCATTCTAAGATTTTCTAAAATGCTCAAAAAATTTCAATGCTTATCGCAAAATCAGAAATAAGTTCGGGGATAATATGTAATCTTCAGATAAAACAAGACTTTCCTCAACTAAGAAAATGGAGAATAATACCAATAATTTTGATATTCTTAATATTATTTCTTAAAAACTAATTTTTTTCCAGTTAATGTAAAAAGAAGTTTAAACTATCAAAGTAAAAATACCCAAATGTCTGTTTAATGCACTTAAAGACTTTTTGCATATAAAAGCAAAAACAAAGCATGGGGTGAATTGTACTGGCTTTTAAATTTTATATATAATAATAATTAAGAAAAACTATGTATTTGCTATCATGATGTCAGAGACAGTGAAAACAACAAAAAATCAGACCTCTGAACAATTTAACTTGTGGAAATTTAATCTTCCTTAAATATAATTGTAATGAGTCTTTTCAGAATCATTTAATATTCTCCCCAGTATTCTCCTTCTTGCCATGATCACTATTACTATATTTTAATATTGTGTTAGTTTTCCTCATCATCGAACAGACTGATGATCAGTTAGTGCCCAGAATGATATTAACATTGAGGGTCTTCTTATTTTACCTTGAACTATCGCAAAAATCCAAATCAAATGGGTCACGGAAAAATACCCAACCTGGCCAGGCACGGTGGCTCAAGCCTGTATTCCCAGCACTTTGGGAGGCCGAGGCGGGTGGATCACGAGATCAAGAGATCGAGACCATCCTGGTCAACATGGTGAAACCCCATCTCTACTAAAAATACAAAAAATTAGCTGGGCATGGTGGCGTGTGCCTGTAGTTCCAGCTACTCAGGAGGCTGAGGCAGGAGAATTGCCTGAACCCAGGAGGCGGAGGTTGTGGTGAGCCGAGATCGCGCCATTGCACTCCAGCCTGGGTAACAAGAGCGAAACTCCACCTCAAAAAAAAAAAAAAAAAAAAAAAAAACCCAACCTGGGAAATGCTTGTGCTTTAAAGATATACATAGCTAATGAAGGTGACGGTTTCATTTGCACGTTTTTCCTAACAGGCACAAATGGCTTTCTTTACCAGTATAAACTTCTGGGACTCCTTATTTACTTGTATGGCAAATAACCACATTTTTTAACAAGTCATAAAAGACCCATTAATATGCAACATTGTAGTATCCCCCGCCAGTATTAAACTTCCAAATAGACCTCAACTACAAATGATCTTATACATATTTCTTTTGTTTTCTTCCCCTCATCTCACATTCCATCTTATTTACTGACATTTTTATCTTAGATTTGGAGTTCAGACTTATAGACCTGATCTTACACACCAGACTCATTTTACATCACTGCTGCAAAATCCTCAGGTAGTTAACATGTTTTTTTCAATGATTTGCCCCTCTCTGATGTTTCTCAGACATACTTCCAATGATTCTGAAACAATGTCTGCTCTCTGACCACAAGATTAAAATATTAAAATTATTTTCTATTGAAATCTCAGAAGCCTATTTTTTTTTAGTAAACTGCCTATTTCTTTAAGAACGTATGTTTAGAAAACTTCTGAGACATTAAAACAACCTGCTTTAGGTGTATCAGGTTTGGAAACTTAGAAAATTTGATGTATCTTCTATGTAAAATCAAAAAAGAGGCAAAGTTACAATTGTCAAAGTAAGTCCAAAAATTACTATATAAATCAAAAAGAATAGCCAATTCTATAAAATTACAAATTTTGAACACCAGAAAAGTTTTAATTTCACCAAGTAACTTTCTCATTTACCTCTAGAAAACATTTTTCTTATATTTTGTTTCTATTTTTCTGAACACCATGTCATTTGATGACAATTTCATAATAGCACTGTCTCTACAAAAATACAAAATATAATTCAGTCTTTCTTCTAGCATGGTTGATTAAAACATTCATTATTAGTTAATATTTAGAAAGTTTTCTTTCAGCTTAAAACTTGTTATTGGAAATGCTATGTAAATTCTAGGATTCTTTCTAAATTTGTCAAAATTTCTTTTGAGTTTCTTTTAGTATAAACTTTAAGATTTTAAAATTTATTTTCTTTGTACTTCCTTTTGCAGTGTCTAGTCTTAAATACTTTTGGGAGTGACCACCATTTGCTGATTAAGACCTTGTTAATAGGTTATTGTTTGTTTTATCAACATCATTGTCAGCATTTTGTGGCATTCATGCATAAAATAAGGCTCTGGAAAAATAAAATTGGATAATTCATTACAGGATGAAGGAAAAACATAGGTGCTAAGGCATAGCCAAGCAGAGGAAAAGAGGGAGGTTAAAAAGTATGGGTAAGATAAAAGTGGGCAATCAAAATGAAAATATATGTGGAGCTAGACAAAAAGATGGGCTATAGTGACAAATTCTGGAAGTGAGTAGGAATCAACTATAATACATATATATTTTTTAACAGACTCTCACTCTGTCCCTGCTCCAGGCTGGAATGCAGTGGCATAATCATAGCTTGCTGCATTGTGAAATTTCTGGGCTCAAGCCATCCTCCTGCATCAGCTTCCTGAGTAGTTGGGACTACAGGGACATGCCACCATGCCTGGCTTTTATTTATTTATTTATTTATTTATTTATTTATTTATTTATTTCCTTTATAGAGATAGGGGGGTGTCCCACCTTGTTACCCAGTCTGGGCTCAAACTCCCACCTTCAAGTTATCCTCCCACTTGCCTCCCAAAATGCTGGAATTAAGCCCTGAGCCTCTGCTCTTGGCCCAACTAGAATCGTTTTAAAATAAAAGGCCTGATGATGGATCACTAAACATGAGACAGATAATGTATATTGCTAAGATCATTAGCATTAATTTCAAAGAAATTGAGGTTTGACTATTAGTGTTGCCTTATTAGCCTGTGAAAACTTATTAGCAATTATTGAACACAGAAGTAACAGCAGTATGACACATGTCTACTACATCTAAAATACTTCTAGAGCTAACTTTATTTCTCATCAGTTGGGTTCCCAAATCACCTATGGCTATACCAAATACCCCTATTAAATAAAACCAGACAAAGTTAAACAGGAAAGGAAGGCTTATTCATGGATATTACAATGGGGAAAAAGACTATAATGTAGTATGAACTCAATTCCTTTGAAACAAAAGGGTAGGAGAGTTTTTAAGAGCTGAGATGGAAAAAATCATAGGTCATCTGTGTTTGCTAACTGGCTTGCCCAAAAAGAAAAGTAAATTTTCTTGTTTTCTCATGTGCATATTGATCATCTTGAATTCTTTTTCAGATGCATTTTTCATCCACATTTTTTGCTTAATGTTGCTATTATGCAGGATCATTTTAAAGGCTTTTGTTTAAGGTTATAGAAAATTTTTTACACATATTGCAGATGTGTAAAAAGTTTTTATTATGTTTCATTCATTGTTAAAAATGGGGTTTTGTTTTTATTCCATGTTTTAAAATCTGAGTATTAATTCCATCTTATTTTATTTCTGAGCTAAAAAGGAACATATGTCTTGGTCTACCCAGGAATTTCTCAAATTTCAGTACTAGATTTTTTAAAAACATAATTATTATCAACAATCTATCAACTTAATATTCAGCACTTAATACGAGTTTTTAGAATAGTCTAAAACATCCCTATCTTTTCTCATATTAGTAAACTTTCAAACTCTAAGGTTTTATGTTTTCACATAACAAATCATGCAGGAAAATAAAATTAATCTCTTGGTTCACTATTTCACTGAAAAGATTGAACACTTTTGGCGCACCAAATACCCTGTTAGTTGCTGGGAATAAAGCAGTGAAAATAGACAAAACAGAAAAATTATTTAAGTCCTCATAAGCCTTCTAACAATGGGGTAACAGAAAAAATGGTGAATTTAAAAAAAATATATATATATCTTTAAAAATACATGTATTTTAAAGATGTATAGTAAATATATAGAGATATATGTACACACATGTTTAGAAGAAGACTCGTGCAACAATAAAAGTAAGAATAGTTCACCATAATGAGATCAGTGAGGATGGAGAAAAGTTTTCACAATGTGCAGTGAAGATTTGCTGAAAGGTCTTATTGAATTCAATGTAGAAGAATCCAAAAAGACACAAACCTTTTAGACCAAGATCTTGAAAATATGGAGATGTCACTTACTGAAATGAGGAAGATTTTAGGTGAAACAGGCTTGTTAAGGAGAAGATAAGGGCTTTGATCAGAACCTTTGAAGTTTGAGATATTGCTCTATGCTTACGTGAAAATGCAGATCAGGCAACTGGATATAGAAGTTCATGGAAAATATTTGGGCTGAATATATAATTCCAAAAGCTATCACAGTATAGATGATATATATGCCACACGCTGATGTGCAATTGCTAAGGTAATTATGCATACTGATTTTCTGGGTTTTCTATGTCAACCTAAAAGAGGAGAAAGAATTAGTAGTGGAATTGTGAAGACAACAAGTGACAGAAAAACCAGATAGTATAGTGTCCTAAAAGTGAAATAAAGCAAACATATCTGGGAGGAAACAGGGATCAACAGTGTCAAATTCTGCTAGTATATAGTAAATTTTGAGAATTTACCAAGCATTTAGCAAATGGAGGTTATTGGTTACATTACCAATAGCAGTTGCAGTAAAATAGCAGGGAAAAATTTGGGTCTGGCAATAGTCAAGAGAAAATGGAAGAATAGAAATTAGAGACTAAAAGTCTATTTCAAAGTAGTGTGATTTAAAAGTGCAGAATAATGTACTTGCTCTGTAGAAGAAATATAAGGTCAAAAAATTTTGTTCTAAGGAAATTACATGTGATGTTGCTGGCTGAGTTGATTCAGTAGAGATTTAAAAAATAGGTGATCCAGAGAAATATTGAGGAATGTCTGGGAAAGTTATGGAATTTAGTGCATAGTCAAGGAGTTAGGCTCCTTAGTAGTAACAAGAGGAAAGGCTGAGCATATGGGCTTAGCAGCAAGTAGGTGAGTATAAGTAGTTCTTTTGTTCTCTTGCAGTTGTCCTATTTGTTTTCAGAGATAGAATAAGAAAAATCATTAACTGAGAATTAGAATTAGAATGAAGATATATTATGGAGAGAGAAGACAATTCAGCACTTACATTGTCATTCAACAAATGAGTATTGTGCCTCTTCCAAATTCTAAATGCTCCTGTAGGCACTTGTGATATAAAATTAAACAAAAGAGAGTATTGATGTCATACCAAACTAATGACTAATGAGAATGAGTGGCTAAAGTAGGATGGCAGTCAACATCATTGGAGGATCTGAGAGACCAGAGAAAGTTTAAGCTACATGTCAACCAGGACTTTAAACGTGACGAGATTTATAGCAGCACTAGTGTTGGAGAGTGATGGTAATCCAAAAACTCTACAGAAGAAAGACTGATTCAAAGTGGCTATTGAGTGAATACGTAGTTGATGGCATGTAATTCCAACCGGGGTGGTTCTGTTTTTGTTTGTGAGAGAGAATGGCTTTGAGGTATCAATGAGGAATTTAAAGATTCTTTTATCTACTGCCAATCCAGAGGTTTGAGGGATGTGGGCAGATAAAATAAAACAAACAATAATATAAAAATAACAAAAATATATGTCATAAGGAGGCTGCAGTGGAAATAATGCTTGACCTCAAGGAAGAGCCAAAACCTTTTTTTTTCTTCATTAAACTGATGACATTTCATAAGTTCTAGAAGGCACTTGGTGGCATTCCAGAATTTAGGAAATATGAGATTGTGGTCAGAAAACAGACTACTCAGAGCTCAATAAAGATGGGGCTTGGAATGAGAGTCTAAACCTCTATGGTGACAGATACGTACATGGATAACAGGGCATAATTGTTGCTGGTGTCAGCCACTTAAGAGTATAAATAAACTTGTTTTGTTTTTAAATAATAGGCATACTCCCTAGAAGATCTGATTTTTATATTAAAGCTTAACAAGCAAATTAAATTAAAATTTAAAGTGATTACTGTAAAGAAATTACATGAAGATTTAGATAGTGTCCAAAAATTACGCATTTAAACTATTTTCCCTGAGCCGTAACCTCTCAGCCAAGTAATCCAGTGGTTTTTGTAATTGGTTCAAGCCCTGATAGAGACTTCAGGCTCTTTTCTATTAATAAAGATAATATTATCATTTCTCCTCCATTAGTAAAGCAGCCTTTGTTGTCAGTGTTAAACAGTAACTGTGACATATAAACCCTCCCCTGTGCTACACATTGCCTTGAATAGTGATTAGAAACATGGCTTTCAGAGCCCTGAATACCTAGATTTAAATTCTACCTCTGTTACTCCCTAACCATGTGACCATGAGCAAATGACTCATTGTCTGGTCTTCACCTTCTTTGTTTATAAAAATGGGTCACCCTGTTGATAATTTTGTTTGCTATACAGAAGTTCTTAAGTTTAGTTAAATCCCATTTGCCAATTTGTGCCTTTGTTGTGATTGCTTTTGGTATCTTCCTCATGAAATCTGCCTGTGCCTATGTCCAGAATGATACTGTATAGATTGTCTTCCAGGGTTTTTATAGTTTTAGGTTTTGCATTTAAGTCTTTTATCCATCTTGAGTTGATTTTTGTATATGGTGTAAGAAAGGGTCCAGTTTCCATCTTCTGCATATGGCAAGCTAGTTCTCCCAGCACCATTTATTGAATTGGGAAAGCTTACCCATTGCTTATTTGGTCAGCTTTGTCAAAGATGAGATGGTAGTAGGTGTGAGACCTTACTTTGGGGCTCACTATTCTGCTCCATTGGTCTATGTGTCTGTTTGTAACTGTACCATTCTGTTTTGGTTACAGTTGCCATGTAGTATGTTTTGGGTAACATGATGCCTCCAGCTTTGTTAGTTTTCCTTAGGATTGCCTTGGCTATTCAGGCTCTTACTAGGTTCCATATAAATTTTAAAATAATTCTTTTTCTAGTTCTGTGACGAATGCCATTGGTAATTTAATAGGAATAGCATTAAATCTATAAATCACTTTGGGCAATATTTTAATGATCTGCATTCTTCCTATCTACAAACATGGGTGGTGTTTCCAATTGTCTGTGTCATCTCTGATTTCTTTGAGCAGTGTTTTATCACTCTCATGGTAGAGATCTTTCACCTCTCTGATTAGCTATATTCCTAGGTATTTTATGCTTTTTGTGGCAATTGTGAATGGGTTTGTGTTCTTGATTTGGCTGCTGGGTTGGCTGTTTTGGTATATAAAATTGCTAATAATTTTTGTACACTGATTTTTCCTCCTGAGATTTTGCTGAAGTTGTGTGTCATCTGAAGGAGCTTTGGGGTCAAGGATATGTGGCTTTCTAGGTATAGAATCACGATGTCTGCAAACAGGGATAGTTTCACCTCCTGTCTTCCTATTTGACTGTCCTTTCTTTCTCTCTCTCAACTGATTGCTCTGGCCAGGACTTCCAAGACTATGTTGAATAAAAGTAGTGAGAAACGGCATAATTGTCTTGTGCCAGTTTTCATTCGGAATGTTATTGGCTGTCAGTCTGTCATAGATGACTCTTATTGTTTTGAGATATGTTACTTTAATACCTTGTTATTGAGAGTTTTTAACATGAAGTGGTGTTGAATTTTATTGCAAGTTTTTTCTGCATCTATTGAGATGGTAGTATGATTTTTGTCCTTAGTTCCATTTATGTGACAAATTAAATTTATTGATTTGTGTATGTTGAACCAGACTTACATCCTGGCAATGAAGCCAAGTCATTGATCATAGTGAGTTAGCTTTTTGATGTGCTGCTGGATCCAGTTTACAAGTATTTTATTGAGGATTTTTGCATCAATGTTCATCAAGAATATTGTCTAGAAGTTTTCTTTTTTGTTGTGTTTCTACCAGGTTTTGGTATCAGGATGATTCTGGCCTCATAAAATGACTTGGGGAGGAGATCATCCTCCTCAAATGTTTGGAATAGTTTCAGTAGATAATAGAATACAGACAACCTACAAAATGGGAAAAATATTTGCAACTTCATTTGACAAAGTTCTAATATCCAGTATCTATAAGGAACTTACATTTACAAGCAAATACAAAGAACCCACTAAAATGTGGGCAATGGATATGAATAGACACTTTTCAAAAGAAGACATACATGTGTCCAATAAGCATATGAAAAAAAAGCTTAATATTACTTATCATTGGAGTAATGCATATCAAAATCACCATAAGATCCTTTCTCACACTAGTAAAAATAGCTATTTTTTAAACTTTTATTTTATGTTCAGGAGTACCTGTGCAGGTTTGTTACAAAAGTAAACTTGTGTCATGGGGCACTGTTGTTATACAGATTATTTCATCAACCAGGTATTAAGCCTAGTACTCATTAGTTATTTTTCCTGATTTTCTCCCTCCTCCCTCTCTCCACCCTCTAATAGGCCCCAGCATATATTGTTCCCTTTTATGTGTCCATATGTCTTATCATTTAGTTCCCACTTTTTGTAAGTGAGAACATGTGGTTTTCTGTTCCTGCATCAGTTTGCTAAGGATAATGGCATCCAGCTCCATTTATGTTCTCTCTCTCTCTCTCTCTCTCTCTCTCTCTCACACACACACACACACACACACACACACACACACACACACACCATGATCTGATTCTTTGTATGGCTGCACAATATTCCATGTTGTGTATGTGCCACATTTGCTTTATCCAGTCTATCATTAATGGACAGTTAGGTTGATTCCATGTCTTTGCTATTGTGAATTGTGCTGCAATGAACATACATGTACATGTGTTTTTTATAATTCAGTGATTTACATTTCTTTGTGTATATACCCAGTAATGACATTGCCAGATTAAATCATATTTCTGTCTTTAGGTTTTTGAAGAATTGCCATATTGTCTTCCATAATGGTTGAACTAATTTATACTTCCACCAACAGTGTATAAGCATTCATTTTTATCTACAATGTCTTCAGCATCTGTTATTTTTTGGCTTTTTAATACAGAATGGTCACAGAGGTTATAGAGAAAAGGGAATGCTTATACACTGTTGGTGGGTGTGTAAATTAGGTAAACCGTTGTGGATAGCAGTGTAATGATTCCTCAAATAACTAGTAACAGAACTACCATTTGACTCAGCAATTGGGTACATACATGCCATTTATTGGGTACATACCCAGGGGAATATAAATCATTCTACCATAAAGACACAGAGACATGGCTGGGCGCAGTGGCTCAGGCTTGAAATCCCAGCACTTTGGGAGGCCAAGTCAGGTGGATCACAAAGTCAAGATATCAAGACCATCCTGGCCAGCATGGTGAAACCCGGTCTCTACTAAAAATACAAAAAAAAAAGAAAAAAGAATCAGCTGGGCATGGTAGCATACACCTGTACTCCCAGCTACTCCGGAGGCTAAAGCAGGAGAATCACTTGAACCTGGGAAGAGGAGGTTGCAGTGAGCCCAAATCCTACCACTGCACTCCAGCCTGTTGACAGAGACTCCATCTCATAAAACAAAACAAAACAAAGCAAACAAATAAAGACATATGGGTGTGAATGTTCATTGCAGCACTATTCACAATAGCAGAGACATGGAATTAACCTAAATGCACATCACTGACAGACTGAATAAAGAAAATGTGGAACATATACACTGTGGAATACCATGCATTCATAAGAAAGAATGAGATTATGTTTATTTTTGGAAACATGGATGGAAAGGGAGGCCATTAGGGTTAGAAAACTAATGCAGGATCAGAAAACCAAAGACCACATGTTCTCATAAGTGAGAGCTAACTGATGAGAACTCATGGACACAAAGAGAGAAACAACAGACACTGGGCCCTACTTGAGGATGAAGGGTGGAGGAGGGACAGGAGACAGACATAAATCTATTGGGTACAAGGCTTAGTACCTGGGTGATGAAATAAGCTGTCCAACAAAACCCCATGACACAAGTTTACCTATATAAAAAAACCTGCACATGTTCTCCTGAACATAAAATAAAAATAAAACCAAAATGGGCCACTGTAATACTTACTGAATGCTGAGATTATGAAAATTTAAAAAAATGCATGTAAAAGCAAATACGTAGCATGCACTACTTATTTAATAAATGTTGTTATCTTTTTTATCTCTTTCTCCTCACAATACTCCTGCGATGTAGATGCTATTAGAACTTTATAGATAAAGAAACTGAGGAAATACAGCTAACAAATGACAGGGCCAAGCTGGATCCCTGTCTCTTCACACTGCACTTTACTTATTTTTAGTTAGCACAGTAGCATATTACCTCCTCTCTCAAGATTGACTCACAGGCATAGAGGACAATGAGGGCACTGACCTACAACTTCTCCAACAAGAGTCCCTTAAAAAATGCTCCTCATCACTGGTCATTAGGGAAATGCCAATCAAAACTACATTGAGATACCATCTCATAACCTAAAATGCAATAAAATATATTAAAAAAAATTAAAAAAGGAACCAAGAGTTAGCATATGTAAAGAAACCTCTGTGTTCACCACCAAATCAAGACTTGGCAATAACCCAACATCCCTTTAATCCCATTCTTCAGAAAACCCAGAGGCACAGAGTCACACATTCAAATTAATTTCTAGGATAACTATATATATATAAAATATATAATATAGAATAAATTAAAAATATATAAAATACATAATATATATTATATATTTTATATATATTATATATTATATATAAATATATATTACATATGATATATAATAAATATATATGACATGTAATATATATTATAAATAATAAATATGTATTATAAATAATATATCATGTATATATAAATAATATATATTTTTATTATAATATATATTATTATATATATAAATAATATCATATATTTTTTGTATATATATAATATATATATATTTTATATATATATAAAATATAGTTTCTAAAGGGTCACTTATCTGCTAAATTCAAATATTCATCCCGGTATGATCTCTACTAAAAATAAATAACATAGACTGATTTTTTTAAACTGTAGATTACAAAAATTTTGTAATATGAACATTAACAATAGTCTTTCTGGTTTATGGATTGGGAGAGAATGAGTCCCTACAAAACTGCGTCACAAAATAATTTCAGATCCACCCTCTCAGAAGTCTGAAGCCAGTGTGGCTCACGCTCACTGATCTCAGGGTCTGCATTTGCAATATAAGGTGCATTTTATTTGTTGTAATGCTGATACTTTGGTCTTTTTTTTCCTATATTCATTGCTCTGAACAGAAGTAATTAAACAAAAACAAAACAAAAAATGCGAGTTTGGAGAATGCAGGACAGGTTGTGTTGTAAAAACTGCAGTCTAGAAAGCCATATCCAAAGCATATCTAGTTTGCAAAAAAAAAAAAAAAAAAACTATGACTAGAGGACATGCCTACATCAAAGACACATTTAGTGCTTACAGATTTGGTCAGTGGGGAGGAGTGCTTACACTGTCCTGGGCACAGGACTATGCATTACATGTTTTAATGTTAGAGGAAGGTTCTAGTGTCCCCTTAATAAAGAATGAAGATGAGATTCAGAGAGAAAATGCATCACATGTTTTAATGTTAGAGGAAGGTTCTAGTGTCCCCTTAACAAAGAATGAAGATGAGGAGGATGAAGGTCACACAAAGGCTGAGTAAGTATCCTAAACTGCCTCTTCTTGACCAGATACCAAGTCTTTTTCTCTGTGCCATGCTACCTGAAAATTTTCTAAAAATGGTACATAAGTTTTCTTTAGATATCTGAATTTTCCACCTGAAAGATGAAAAACTTGCACAGCAAAGGACAACACATAGCATGTTTCTCACTGAAATGGTAATATTCCACTTTTTGAAAAATAGAAAAAGAAATAAACTTTAAATTACAATTACTAGGATTTCTTAAAATAATGGTAAACATCAAGTTTAGCATTTCCTGTAAATGTAAATGTGTATATGAAATTAAATAAACAAAATGTGACATTTTGTAGGTCAAGTTATCAAACACTGGCAGCTATCTACAATTCAATAAAAAATATATTTGAGAATCACTTTTATTCCGAATAGTTTGAAGACATTTAAAAATATTTCCAAAATAAATTATATAGTGGATTAATATCTTCATTATTTTTCATGTGACATAATTGAAAATGTGATTATATCCCTTTAGAATAAAGAAAATAGGATACTACTTTTAATAGTTAAATTTCAATTAAAACTTTACCTTTTTATCCAAAGAGATTATCTATGTATATATATGACAGGTTGAAGATTGAAGGGAAATTAGCACAAATGAAATAATATTTAAAGAAGGAAGAGAATCAGGAAGGTTCAGTGAGAGCTGGCTAGCAGTTATGGGACATAATACAGTGTTTGTGAGCATATGTTGATGAAATTGTAATATTAATTATTTTAAGATACTCTCTTTTCCTCAAGTTGTGTTACATCTTATTATAAATGGAAAAAAGATGGATGTTATCAATATTATCCCACAAACTTGAAAAATAGAATCTAATGATAAAGAACTTGTTGAAACTTTTGACCTTAATGAATAAACAATTATTATGCTTACAAGTTTATCAAGAAAAACATCATAAGCTAAAAATATGCCTTCATGTGATTCTGCAATAAAGGGAAGGAGATGAAACACATAAGTCCTTTATAGTATACATTTATTATATTATTATAATAATTATTATCATAGTATAATTATTATAGTAGCAGTAAGAATATCATTATTACTTCTATCTTCTAGGCAGTGGGGCGGGAGCAGTAATGATCTCCAACTTTGTGTGCGTTTTAAATTAAAAGACAGTGTAGGATATCTACCTAAATTTATTGTGTCTCTTATATTTGTGAAAATCTCAAGACAGGAACACGTTCTGTGGCACATTATCCCATTAATGGATCATTTCTTTTGGCAGCAGAATATGTTCAGTTATCCGCAAACGTAATCTCCTATTTCTGCTAGATAGAACATTGTGTGTGCTCAGAGCTTGATAAATTAGACACATAAACAATCTATTTGCATTATCTCTTCTTAATCTAATGTGTAATTTAACTCTCCTGAAGTCTCTCCCTTAAAATACTATTGACTTTCTTAAAGGGCTGGCGATGGAAAGACAAAAGTCCATGTATCCAACAATTAAATCAAGTGCTGAAGAGCTGTATTCCTCTAGTGCCTTTGAAACCTTATTTTTTTGAGACGGAGTTTCGCTCTTGTTACCCAGGCTGGAGTGCATTGGCAGGATCTCGGCTCACCGCAACCTCCGCCTCCTGGGTTCAGGCAACTCTCCTGCCTCAGCCTCCTGAGTAGCTGGGATTACAGGCACGGCCACCACGCCCAGCTAATTTTTTTTGTATTTTTAGTAGAGACGGTTCACCATGTTGACCAGGATGGTCTCGATATCTCGACCTCGTGATCCACCCGCCTCAGCCTCCCAAAGTGCTGGGATTACAGGCATGAGCCACCAGGCCCGGCCTGAAACCTTTTCAGTCCATAAAAATCACTTTAGCAAGGGCTTGAGTTACTTTTCTTTACAAAGATTCTCAACTTAAGTATTGATTTCAAATGTACTAAGACAGAATCCAGGTTAATTCAGTCACAGCCTTATTGTGTCCAGATACTTTGTTTCACAAATCATAGTATTTAGATATGTAACTATAAGTTTTTTAAGAGAACAGATACAAATAATCAGATCTTTTTATTTTAATAGATATTTTAAAACATCTGAGTGTTTGACTGTTGTAGCATAAATCAGTATTATATCACTTCACTCATTACTTCCATTTAGTGGATGAAATCAAATGTTGGGAATGAAAATATATTTCTCATATTTATATTAATTATTATCAGAAATACACTTCATTCATCTGAGCAGCATTTGGTCTTGATCTCTACAGATAGCTGATCATATGGCCCATCATGTTGCTTGGGATCCTCCACTCAGGTAACTTCAGGACCTTCACTGACAAAATTACCAAAGAACATCCCACAAGAGCCATTTATAAAAATGCATAGTGACAAATTAACTCAGAACTAGCAACTTAACAATACTATTAGTGGGCTTTAAAATATTAGAGAAACATTTATACAATTCAGGATAGAGTAATATGAGTCTAGTGTTTGTATGAGAATCCTTAAAAGGTTTTATTTAAAATGGAAATTGAGATGGTGATAATAATATGAGATCTCCATTCATCTTTAACTGACAGTTATGATAGCATCTAATCAACAGAGAGAATTTAATTGGGTGGGGGGCATACAGTTTTAAACACAGGCATATAATTTAAGTCACAATTGGGTATAATAATGCAATATTTCAAATCTCTCAAGATCAGTCCAGCTAGTATATGCTATAACTCTAAAAATAAAAATATCAGTAATTCACAAATTTCCATTCCACAAAATGCAGATAATATTTCTTAAATTTTATAAAACAGAATAATCGTCAACTAAATGAATAATTTTAATAAAAGGCAAATACAATATTGTGCAAAGGAATATAATCCGTCTTCCCAATGGTATGTATTTTAAACCTTTATTACAGTATATAATCATTTGAACATTCAAAAGCAATGTATTGAGTATCTATACTCTTAGCACTATAAACATAGAGATGTATATGTATATTAAAGGGATTCACAGGCCCTAAGGGTGATAAACAAGCCAGACATTACGATATATCATGATAAGTAGCTCAGCTATTTTATGCATGGATGCTATCAGACCACAATAGTTGGTCATGAAACTCAATCTGAGAAAGAAATAATTCTAGAAGTATATGCTAAAAATGTGTCAGGTCAGATGATTAAGAATAAGGTCTAGAGTAAAAAGAAAATATTCTTGTAACAGAGGGTAGCATATTTAATACAATTATTCGAATTCTATGTCATCTTTTAGTAGAAAATGTAGGTCAGGAATTTTGTAATTTTTATTTTATTCCTCTGATACAGTAGGATCCTCATGTACAGTTAATGTGACATACAGATAATTAAATGAATTAAATATTACATCAATTGATGCAATTTATTTGCCACTGAATGTACACATTTGCAAAAACTGCAGATACATCCTGAATATTACACAAATTGAAAGCAGGTAAGTTAACAAATAAAGCCTAATATATGAAAGATAAGAAAGTAGAAATAAAGAAATGAAGAAGAATACTGTGCTAAATAAAACTGAGTTTTTAGAAGGCATGTTGTCATATTTCAGAACAAAAGAGTTTGAAGAAACACAGAAAATCATTTGAGTTGAAATAGAACAGAAAGAAAGTGAAGTAAAATTGCCATGTGAGAATAGAGATAATATAAATGTATTTCTGCTATCGGTGACAGTACTGCAGTAGCATCAGACCAATGTTGAGCAATTTAAATGGATATGGAAAAAGACAGGGAGTCTCAGCTGCAAGATATATCATTGTCATTAACATATTAGAAAATTATCTGGAAAGCTAAAGATTAGAATGAGCTACTCTTCCTGGAAAACCACAACATGAGAAATTCATCAACCCAGAGGATAAGTTAAATGCTGTAATGAAAGAAATGACAGAGAAAACATAATTAATTCCTCAGCTCCCATTTAATTTCTGACTACTCTGTCTAGAAGAAAACTCATAAAGCTGTAAAGGAGAGAAAAAAATGGTATGGGACTTGAGTCCCAAGAATAGAGAGCCCTAAGAAAGAGACATATTGATTTAAACACTCTGACTTGGGCAAATTATATCCCTACAGGATTGTTAGAATGTAGAGATGAGATACCTGAACTGTTGCCAATGATCTAAGCAGTGAGTAAGGAACGAGAGAGCTAAATGGAGAAAGATAATCCTGATTAAAACAAAAAGTATATATAAAATAAAATTTTAATATTTCCATTATAAAGCATAATTCCTTACTGGGCAATTTTAAATATTCTTCTCTTTTCAGAGATTTGCCAATATGAAGAGAAGCCAGCTAGATTTTATCCTGAGGTGGTCATGAAAACAATTGTTTTTTTAACTGTTTTACCCACTCACCTCTCATCACCAATGCTTATTGAAGGTTTTCTTCATGCTGGCAAGGGTAAGGAATTTAAGATTTCTCAAAATACAGAATTGTAATTCATGTGAAGTTGTACATTTGGGTTCAATCAACCAACAGTAAGTATAAAGAGTTACCGAGTGTTGGAGGTGAGAGTGGATATACTAAAAAGAAAAGAATTTTGGCAATGTATATTTGTTCAAAGAAAGACCACTACTACATGGTGAAAATTTTAAACTCAGTTTATATTAGAAAGAATTGTTTGAGATTTAGCCCAAAGAAGAAGTCCTCAGGGGAAACATGACAACTCTTCAAAAGAGTAGAGGGCTATCATGTGGAAAATGGGGGAAACACAAGATCTAGAAACCAAAAGGAAAAAGGACATTAGGTTTGTTTAGAATTGAAAACAATACATAACTCTTGGTTAAGCAATTCATGTATAAATGAGATTACTTACTGATGATTTTTGGTGGTATCTATGCACAGCATACTGATCAAGTTTATTTTCTCTCATGTTATTTTTTAATCTAAAGTTAAAATATTTTTCATATCATGTTACAATTTTATAGTATTTTTATTGTTCTCATGTTTAAAAAGGTATTTAGAGAAATAATGACAATAAGTGGAATGATTTCAAAGGTTTTTATTATAGAACATTCATTTAGAATTATATAATATGGGAAATATATAACGAAAAGAGTAAATAATTGTTAGATTGGTTGTTCATATTTTGTATGTGACAATGGGTTTAAAGAATATAAAGGTGTATTCTCCTAGAATAAACAGAAGAATAGACTCATATTAATTTTTAATTGTTCCATAAGCTTCAAAAATAAATTGCGACACTTTCATAACAGAGGAATTTTTGTGATAGTAAAGTTTGTCTTTTGGATATTTTAGGAATTCTCATCATCTATGTTTCAGATAGTATATGTTATCCACATGGTTTCTTCTTTCATTGCTACAGTCTTTGAAAATTTCCCTTGTGTGTCATTTTACTTCCTGTTTCCTACTGTCACTGGAACAGCTTCTCCACTGGCAAGTAGTATTTTGCACAATTTAATTTTATCATGGATATTGGTGCTTTGTTGGTTATTTTCTGTTAAATAAACAAAATCACTAACTTTTATCTTTTTGATGTTAATTATATATGATGAATTATTTCAGTAAATAAAATTTATACATAGTACCTTTAAGGATTTTCTAACATATTGCCTATGCTCCCTTTGAGTGTCAGTATTAAATATTATAAATAATATTCTCAAGAGTATAAAAGGTATTTTTGTTATAGTATTACAGAATATAAAAATCCTGACATAGGCTTTCATCTTCCTACTCAAATATCCTTGACTAGAAAGAGCAAAAAGAAAAGCCAGCTGATTTTTCCCTCCTTTGAAGTGATTTTTTGAGCTCTTACCAATAATTTCTGCTGACATTACATTGTCAGTAATGCATGATGGGTCACCTCCAGCTGCAAAAATTGTTCAGAGATCAGGAAACTTATCTAGACACAATGTCAGTCCAAAAGAAAATGGATAGTATCAGTAAGAAGGAAGAAATAAGTGAGTATTGGGGTAGGGATGAAAAAAAAAAGAAATGTGAGTATTGTATATGCAAATAAGTGCCTGCCATAAAATTAAGGAACTCAAAATTTCAAAGAAAGCAAGAGTATATGAAGTTAGTTTTTTGAGAGATAGGCCAGAAGAAAATCTTTCCTTGGAAAGTTTTCTTGTATTCAGTATTTATGGTGACTATAGTAACCGCTCTTTAATTCAAAATACTTTGTTCAAGAAGATATAAAAGCTTACAGTCAATTCAATAATAATAATTCAGCTCTTACATGAATAGGAAACTCCTTAAATAATGTTCATTGTTCCAGGTACAGTTCATCTCAAAAACAAAATTGATATACGTAAAACAAATAATAACATAGGTACTTATGTCATAGAAGTACTTATAATACTCTATCAAAATATGAAAGAACAAATAATTTATCATCACTTGTTTGAGGGAAGGTAAGATAAATTGAAAATAATGTAAAATCAAGGACGGTAAACATTTTTCAAAGGGGTCATCGTTTTATGAAATTTGGTTGGCAGAAACCATTCATTTTTCTAACAGATACATGTAGACATGGTTTTGGAAACTTTTTAAAAGAACCTTCATGCTGGTAACTTCACAAAATAGATTTTATGTTCGGTGTTCACTGATGCATTAAATTCCATAGTCTCTCATATCTCCATTACTTAGTTTGTCATAATTAAAATGGAAGACATTTGTGAAATCTATATTATATTATCATAGTATTGAAATTAATGATGCCATAGAGAAAATTATAGTATAAGACTTACCAATGATTCAAGGGTTGTGAACTTGCTTAATAGAATAAGTCAACTTTCATATTGGAAAGCATATAACACTAAATGATATAAAATGGACATATGAACTCTCCAGCTGACTTTCCCCTCTTTAAAGATTTTACTATTGCTCACCTTTCATCTTACAGATTCACATCCCTGTAATCAAAGTCCATTATTCATTAATTTAATAATTAATACATTGGGAGCATCAGAGGAAATTTTTCAGGGTATCCTGTGATTGAATTTGATCTCAAGGATTAATAAAAAGACTCTGTCACTTTGATTATTGAAGATTTTTTTTCAGGTATTGCCACTTTTTATTTGTATACAAGCAAATAAAAACAAAATAGTTAGCAATGATTATCATTCAAAAGATATCCTTAAAGATGTGTATTCATTTAAAAATAGGAAAAAGGCAACAGAGAAAGAAAAGAAAGGAAGAATAAAAGAAAAGAGAAAAATTTAAATGTTTCGAATTTTGAAAAGAACAAAAAGTAAAAAATATCATGATTATGTAATATTTTCTCAATATACAAACTAAGTGACATATAGGCCAAATGATGCCTATATTTTAGATTATTTTTATTCAACTGTAAGGGATTATTTTCAAATAATACCCTATAATGGAAAGTAATACTACAGTGAGCAAAGAATATATTACATTAATTAAGGTCTATTTGCACACACCCTTTCAGAGACTTGAAAAGAAGGAAGCTCACCACAGACTAGAAGAAGCTATACATATAGCTCCTCGACTTGTAAATCTTTCATTACTCAAAATCCTTTAAATTTAATTCAGCTAAAGTTTTTCTTTTAAGAACTTACAAGCCTGTTTCAAACAAAAATGTTTTCATTCATGAAGGGGTTAGTGTGTATGTGAATAAAAGAAAGTCTAGTGTAGTGAAGAAAAATACATTTTAGAATCAGAGGATCTAAGTGCCTGCCTTTAGTAAGTGTAATATAGCAGGGATAATGTATATCTACTGTGTTATGTAAGCTGTGGCCAAGTATGCCTTGTTAACACTCTCATTACTTTTGTGGTGCAATGGCTGTTTAATAGCCCATGTCATAGACTCTTTATGTTCACCTGGCCTTGCCTTTATTGCATATCCTGCTAATGTAGTCTACCAATACAATTTGGCCTCAATATTTCTTTTGTGAGAAGGAAGACAACTTTTGTTTGATGTCCATTTACTAGAAACCATCCTATGTGCATATATATACATAATGTCTTCCTAAGGTATTTGTATAATGCCATAAAGTAGTTTTTATTAATTCCCTTTTATTTTTGAGACAGAGTCTCGCTTTGTCGCCAGGCGCCAGTCTGGAGTGCAGTGGTGCAATCTCAGCTCACTGCAGCCTCTGTCTCCCAGGTTCAAGCAATTCTTCTGCCTCAGCCTCCCAGGTAGCTGGGACTACAGGCACAGGCCCCCAGTCCCACCTAATTTTTTTTGTATTTTTAGTAGAGACAGGGTTTCACCATGTTGGCCAGGATGGTCTTGATCTCTTGACCTCGTAATCCACCTGACTCAGCCTCCCAAAGTGCTGGGATTAAAGACTTGAGCCACCGTGCCCGGCCATTAATTCCCATTTTTAGCAAATAAAGTAAGGCTAAGAAAAATTTACTTTTTAAAAATTTCGGTCTCTCTCTGACTCTCACACCCACCTGGGTGCTCACACACACGCACACGCACAGAGTAGGAAATCTAGTGGAGTTCATCTGGGCATCATTATCTTGAGCTAAATGCTGATCCTTCACCAGTTTTATGATATGTGCATTTATGGTCATTCTGGTCAAAAACAACATTTAAAATTTTACCATGGATAGTATTTTGCATGTTTTCCAATAGATAAACATTCTTTTCACTGTGTACATGCTTATAAATGATTACTGTTAATGTGAAGTATATTAAAATGTGAAAAGAGGAAGATAAGAATGCTTTATCTGAGTCTATGAATATCTTAAAATTTTAAGAATATGTTGGTTATTATATCTGACAATCAGATGGATAATTTAAGTTAAAAAAACTATCTACTTTTCTATTTCTCTATTCATCAATTTATATTAAAACATACACACATGCATGCACATATATGTGTAAGAATTATATATTTATATATGAATATGTCATGTATATACACATATGCATATGCAGTATATGTGTGCATGCAGATACACAATACACACATACAGACACATACAAAGAGAAACCTAATATGTGTTTGTGTTTGTATGTATGTATGTGTGTGTATACACATAATAATGTGAGCCAATTCCTTAAATTGATATACATGTACACACATGTGTGTGTTTTATATTATACACACATATGTGTGTGTTATATTATATGTACAAACATATGTGTGTGTTATACACACATATGTGTGTACATGTATATCAATTTAAGAAATTGGCTCACATTATTATGAAGACAAGCAAGTTCCATGGTCTGCAGTATGAGTTGGAGAGTGAAGATCATGAAAACTGTTGTTTTATTTCCACCTGTGCGTGAAGATACGTAATCCAAGAGAGCCGATCAAGTTTTTCTAGACATAAGGCCCCAGACTTGAGACCCAGGAAGAGCCAATGCTTCAGTTAAGTCCAAAGGCAAGAAAAAAAGCCAATGCCCCCATTTGAAGGCCACCAGACAGGAAGAATTCTTTCTTACTAGATGAAGAATCAGCCTTTTTGTTCTTTTCAGGCCCTAATCCTTACTCTGAAGCCTACTTTTAATTGAAGGACACTTCAATATCAAGAGAACTATCTTAACAACCAAAATTGGTTTTCAACATCATCTGGTAGATAGAAAAGCTGGCCACAGTTCTTCAGGCCTTCTTACGTTTATATCCACTTAATGTGGCTTTTGCTTTTTTGCATCAGGTGGTAGGGTTTCCTTTTCCTTCCCTTTAATTTGGGTTGACGATGTGATTGGCTGGCAACAGAATACAATATAAATGACAGTTTGTTAATTCTGAGCCTAGAGCTGCTTCCATTCTTTACTCTGAATTTTGTGCAGTTGCTACTTAAAAAAATTTTAGCTGGCCTGCTGGAGAGTAAAAGACCACAGAGGGCAGAAACATCTGCCCAGATAAGGCCAGACCAACTGCCAAATCACAGAATCCTGAGTTAAACAAATGGTTATTGAACCACTAAATTTTGGATTGCTTAGTCATATAGCAAAAGCTAACTAATATACATGGTAAATATCCTCCTGGCAAAGGAATAGTACATTAGTTTATCATGTAAGCAATCTGAATTCACTTATACTCTATATAAAGTTAGTTGGATTGAAACTTTATTTAATTGTGAGATGAATTTCATTTCACCAAAGTGTGTTAGACAACCACAGGTGTCAAGTCAGTTTTGCCTCTTTAAAGTCTAACTTAACATGAAGATCCATTGTGGTTTTAGTCTTTAGTGAGCTCTAGCTTTCTGATGCTGCCATATAAGCACCACGAGACTTTGATTATTCAACTTACTTTTGAAATAATCACTATAAACTAACTCCTGTATAATTTTTTTTTACATCAGAATGCAACACAGTTGTCTAAGACAGGGGCCAACAGGCTGGTACAGATTCGTGGCCTGTTAGGAACTGGGCCACAGAGCAGGAGGATGATCAAACATTATGGCTTAAGCTCTGCTTCCTGTCAGATCCGCAACCACATTAGATTCCCATAGGGACATGAACCCTATTGTGAACTGTGCATGTGAGGAATCTAGGTTGTGCACTCCTTATAAGAATGTAATGCCTGATGATCTGAGTGATCTGAAGTACAGCAGTTTCTACCTGAAACCACTGCCTCCACCCGAAACCACTGCCTCCACCCTAACCCTCACCTCCATGAAAAAATTGTCATTCACCTTTCAGGAAACTGGTCCCTGATGCCAAAATGGTTGGGGACTGCTGGTCTAAGCGGTCTAAAGGAAGAAAGAAATTCTTCTGCATAAAACATTTGGTATATTTTTACATAGACTTAGTGTAAGTCCAGATTTGCAGTGCTTCATATAGTTCCCTTTTTTGTCTGTAAATTCTATACATGTGTGAGTATATGAGTGCATCAAATAATGAATAGTAATATAAAACAAATTGCCTTTCTTATTGTCTAATGTTAATTAAAACCAAATGTCCTTTCCACAATGCAGCTAATGTGCTTTAATTATTCTGTATTGTGCAGATGTGACAAAAGGGAACATGCAATTATTAAGGGGAAAAAGTACACATTGTACCAATAATTGTCCACAATGTGAAATAGTATTGCTTTTCCCTTGTGAGTAACTTGAACACTTGCCAAATCATCCACTCTACACCATTTAAATAATGTAAATTATTCTTTCACAATAATATGTATTTAAAATTACCTTTTTATTGAGTTTAATGAAAACATGTTCATTTCCATTTTCCTTCTTTCCATAGTGTGAAGTAATACAAAGCCATAAGATGTTTTTAATGTTTTCTACTGGCATAAATTTTAATTATAAAAATGGGTGTTAGTATACAGACTATAGAGCTTTGGAAGTAGTTAGAATTAGATTTGAATGTTAATATTTTCTATTTCAGCTTGAGCAAATCTCTTACCTCACTGAGATTAATTTTCATGTGGTAAGAATATCTATACCTACAAGGATGTTGGATGTGAAGGGGCTGATGAAGAGAGAACAAGTATAAGGTGGCCAAGTCACAAATAACCTTTCTAAAATGCTTCATGATTAAGAAATAGAAATAAAATTTATTAGGATAAACTCAGATTCTCAGGTATCTTAATTATTTCTCAACTTCTCACTGTCTTAAATTATCTTCCTTTGTCTTTACAATTATTTATTTTATCATTGAACCTTTACTTTGCTTCTAAATAGTGAGATTACATGAGAAATACTTGAATATTTCTCACTCAACTAAATGCTGACATATCAGAAACTCTAAATAAAATAGAAGCGCTCCTGTAAGACAGCTACTATCTCCATTAGACTTTTTTCTCTCCAAAGGAGGAAGCTGATTTTCTCTGAAGTGATGTTGAAAAGGATAATTGAAAGAAGACCCTGAAACACATACTACTTTTCAGCCCCATTTTGGTTGTAATTTTTCTGCAGCTCTCTCTTCCCTTATCCATTTTTCAGTAACCTGAAAGTCAGGTGTCAACTCTGGAAATGGTTTTTTGATTCTGATGTAAATTCTCATGGTGGTTTTGAAGATACAGGCTGTCCTAGTTAATCAATTCATTATTCATGTGGGAATTATTTGTGGATCCCCAGTTAGAATCTGGTTTATAGCCATCGGTTTACAATTACTTATTCCCATAAATGAATTATTTCCTGTTTAAATACCTAGAGTGTTTTCTGTTTTTTTGTACTACATCCTGACAGATAAAGTTTCAAAACGTTTTTGAAAAGGCAATGTGTTTGCACAACATAGTGGGACTGTAGGAGATAAATGAGGATAGAGAGGTAGGTTGGATTCAAATTAAAGGGTCTGTTCAATGTGTTGGTAAGGAATTAATTTAAAAAATTGTGACAAGCCACAAAAGGCTATTGAACATACAGGTAGCATGAACAATGTGTGTTTTAGGAAAGTGAGTCTAGAATCTGCACATGAAGTAAATGGAAGGATGCCAGACTGAAATCAAGTGGTCCGATCTGACGGGATCTGTTGAAGCTGGCATCACCTATCATGAGATCAAAGAAATCTCTTGAGATAACATTCCTTTCAGAAACAAGAGGCATAAATTGCTTTGAAAACAGTTAAAAAAAAACTTCAAGAAGAAATTTTTTATTTGATCCTATAGCCGATAGTTGCCATTTTACTTAACACTTTAAAGACATATCTATAAGAGGCATTTTAAAAGATGCATTATAGGATGATGTTCCAAAGAGAAGACATACATTTTTATGCTGCCAACATGGGCATGGAAATATGTAAATAAATGAAGTATGAGAAACATATATCAAGTATTCTCTCTGACAGAGAGTTCTTGGAAAATACATCAGTTCTTAAAGCTTCAGCATATCAGCTGTCCTGAATAAGCCAGTAGAGCATTTGCAGAATCAAAAACCATTCAAATATTTCCCAGTAATGAAACCAAGTGCCTGACCTTTTATAAATCCTTGATACACATTGATTTTCTTACTTTCCAGTATGCCTACAACACAGAAAGACTCTGATATGCCAGGTCAAAGCTAGTCATATTCTGAGGTAGAATGTGTCCATAGGTACAGATATTTTGTCTATGGAGTACCCACAACTATATGGCCGTTGACCAAGCTGACATAAGTGTCATAAAAAATAAATACTCCATGACACTTCAGGAAAAGGAAGAATTATACAAGTCTAACCAATCCTACTGAAACTCATCCTAAAATTTAAGAAGGAAAGACTCCTCCCTAACTCATTTACAAAGCCAGCATCATTTTCATAGCAAAAACTGGCAGACACATAGTAAAAAAAGAAAACTTCAGGCCAACATCCCGATGAATATAGATACAAAAATCCTCAACAAAAACTAGCTAACTGAATCCAGCAGCTTATCAGAAAGATAATTCACCACAAACACGTAAGCTTTATTCCTGTGATGCAAGGTTGGTTCCGCATACAGAAATAAATGAGACCCACTGTATAAACAGAATCAAGAACAAAAACAATATAATCATCTCAACAAATGCAGAAAAAGCTTTTGATAAAATCTAACATCACCATGTGATAAAAATCCTCAGCAGATTAGGCAATGAAAGAACATACCTCAAAATAGTAAGAGCCATCTATTACCAAACAAGAGCCTACATTATACTGAACAGGGAAAAGCTAGAAGCAGTCTCCTTGAGCACTAGAAGAAGACAAACATGCCCACCATGCCTATTCAATGTACTATTGAAAGTTGTGGCCAGAGCAATCAAGCCAAAGGAAGAAATAAAAGGCATCCAGCTGGGAAAAGAGGAAGTCAAACTATCTTTCTTTGCTGACGACTTAATTCTATACCTAAAAAATTCCACAGACTCTGCCAAAAAGCTCCTGTACCTAACAAAAACTTCAAAAAGTTTCAGGATACAAAATCAATATGCAAAAATCAGTTGTATTTCTACACAGTGATAACATTAAAGCTAAGAGCCAAATCAAGAATGCAATCCAACTTACAATAGTCACAGAAAAAATAAGGTACCTAGGAATATGGCTAACAAAGAAGATGAAAGATGTCTATAAAGAGAACTACAAAACATTGCTGAAATAAATCAGAGATGACACAAATAAATGGAAAAATACCCTATGCCCATTGGTTAGAAAAATCAATATCATTAAAATGACCATACTGTCCAAAGCAATTTACAGATTCAACACTATTCCTAATAAATTATCAATGTCATTTTTTACAGGATTAGAAAAAACTGTTCTAAAATTCATTTGGAACCATAAAAGAGCCTGAATAGCCACAGCAATCTGAAGCAAAAGGAAAAAAGCTGGAGGTATCACATTATCCAACTTCAAACTATGTTACCAGGCTACAGTTGCCAAAACAGCATTGTACCGGTGGGAAAATGGACACATAGACCAAAGGAACACAAAATTCAGAAATAAAGTCACATACCTACAACCACCTGATCTTTGACAAAGTTGACAAAAATAAGCGGTGAGGAAAAAAAGTCCCTGTTCAATTAGTGGTGCTGGGAAAGGTGGCTATGCATATGCAAAAGAATGAAACTGGACTGCTACATTTTCACCATGTACAAAAATTAAGATAGATTTAAAACTTAAATGTAAGATCTTGAACTATAAAAATCCTAGAAGAAAACCTGGAAAATACCCTTCTCCATATTGGCCTTGGCAAGGAATTTATGGTTAAGTTCTCAAAAGCAGTTGCCACTAAAGCAGAAACTGACATATGGGACCTAATTAAACTAGAGCTTCTGTGTACAGCAAGAGGAACTATTGAGAAAGTAAACAGACAACCTACAAAATGGGAGAAAATATTCACAAATGATGCGTCTAAAAAGGCCTAATATTCAGAAGGAATTTAGGTGCATCAATCCAACAAGCAAAAAACAAGTAGCTAGAAGGGGGCAAAAGACATGAGCAGACACTTCTCGGAAGACATACAAGCAGCCAACAAACATCCAAAAAGAAATTCATCATCCCTAATCATCAGAAAAATAAAAATTGAAAACACAATGAGATGTCATCTGAAATCTATCAGAATAACTTTTGTTAAAAGCCAAAAAAATAACAAAACTCCTAAAACTCAAGGAGTTTGGCAAGGCTGCAAAGAATAGAACTAAGTAAATTACTTTAGGCACTGTGAAGAGACGTTTGCAGATTTCTCAAAGAACTAACATTAATTACCATTCTACCCAACAATCCCATTACTGGGTATATACCCAAAGGAACAAAAGTCATTGTACCAAGAAGAACAAGTACCCATATGTTTATTGCAGCATTATTCACTATAACAAGACATTGACTCAACCCAGTTGCCCATCAATAATGTCATGCCTAGTCCCAGGTTGCAGCCATGGTGGGGTTTGATGGGAATGGTGGATGAATGGCAGATAACTGAAAGAACACTCTAGGATGCATAGGCAGATGCAGTATGGTTTTATTCGGCAGCTCTCTTATCAGCAGCTCATGCACATTAGCTGTCTCATCAGCAGCTCGCTCACACTGACCATTTCTGTCTCGGCCATCTGCTCTGGCTCTGTGGTTTCTGCTGCTCCCACACACAGCTACATGACTGGCTCTTTCTCACAGGGTCAGCAGCTTCATTCTTTCCCTCTCAGTACACAAGTTGAGCCATGTCCTGGTTTCCCACTGTCTGTCTGCAAGATAGACCGTTCTGGATCTCTCTTTTTCTCTGGGTGTGCCATGAGCCAACCCTGTACAGTGTCAGAAGGGCAGGTATAGCCTTTACAAACAATAGTGGCTCTGAGACAAGTATGAACTTACACAAGCAGGTTATATAACAAGTGGAGTTATATGCCTGTGCATCCCACTGAATAATGCAGGAAGTTTATCTCAGCCTATTCTTGACCAAAGCACATCCATGATTCTTACGCAAGGTGTATTGGATAAACAAAATGTGGTACATATACATCATAAAATACTACACAGTTATACAGAAGAATGAAATCATTACCCTTTGCAGCAACATGTACACATCTGGAAACCATCATCCTAAGTAAACTAATGTAGAAAGAGAAAACCAAGTACCTCATGTTCTAACTTACAAGTGGGAGCTAAACATTGGGTACACATGGTCATAACAATGAGAATAATAGATGCTGGAGAATACAAGAGTGGGGAGAGAGGCAGGGGTTAAGTTGAAAAAACTATCTATTGAGTATAAGAATTTTGGAAGATGACAAAATAGAAACATTCCAGTAAGCAGCTCCCAGTGAGACCAATGCAGAAGGCAGGTGATTTCTGCATTTCCAATTGAGGTACCCAGTTCATCTCATTGGGACTGGTTAGGCAGTGGGTGCAACCCACAGAGAGTGAGCAGGAGCAAGGTGGGGCATCACTTCACCCAGGAAGTGCACAGAGCTGGGAGACTTCCCTCCCTTAGCCAAAGGAAGCAGTGGGGGACTGTGCTATCCACCCCAGGTACTATGTTTTTCCCACTGATTTTTGCAATCCACAGATCAGGGATTTTCTTGCGAGTCTACACCACCTGGGACCTGGGTTTCAAGCATAAAATTGGGCAGCTGTTTGGGCAGGTACTGAGCTTCAGGAGTTTTTTCATACACCAGCGGCATCTGGAACTCCAGTGAGAAAGGAGAACCTTCCACTTCCCTGGTAAGGGGCCTTCTAGGGAGAAAGTGGTCTTGCTCAGCAGGTCCCACTCTCAGGGAGTCCAGCAAGCTAAGAGTCACTGGCTTGAAATTCTAATTGCCAGCACAGCAGTCCGGAGTTAACCTGGAATGATCCAGCTTGGTAGGGGGGAGGGGTGACTGCCCTTACTGTGGCTTTAGTAGGTGTTTTTCCAGTGCTAAGGAGACTGGAAGGCTTGGACTTTGCAGCACAGCAATGCATCTGTGGCCAGACTGCTTATCTAGAGTCTTCTTCAATGGGCAGGGCATCTCTGCAGAAAATCCAGCAGCTCCACTCAGGGACTTACAGACAAATCTCTCATCTCCCTGGAACAGAACACTTTGCGGGAGGGGTAGCTGAGGTCCCAACTTCAGTGGACTTAATCTTTCCTGCCTGTCAGCTCTGAAGAGAGGTGCTAATCCTGACAAGGGGGATTCCTCCCAGCAGAACACACCAGATCTGCTAAAGAAAATACTACCTCCTCAGGTGGGTTCCTGATGCCTGTGCCTCATGACTAGGAGAGACCTCCCAACAGGGGTCAAAAGACACCTCATTCAGGAAAGATCGGTCTGGCATCAGGCCAGTGCCTCTCTGGGACAAAGTCTACCGAAGAAGGAGCAGGCAGCAATCTTTGCTGGTGATACCTAGGTAAACAGGGCTTGGAGTGGACCTCCAGCAAACTGCAGCAGACCTGCAGACGAGGAGCCTGACTATCAGAAGAAAAACTAACAAACAGATAGCAACAACAACAACATCAACAAAAAAAGACAACCCCACATAACCCCATCCAAGGTCATCAGCGTCAATGATCAAAGGTAGTAAATCCATGAAATGAGGAAAAAACAGTGCAAAAACACTAAATATTTCAAAAACCAGAATGTCTCTTTTCCTCCAAATTATTACATCTCCTCTCCAGCAAGGGTCTAAAACTGGACAGAGAATGAGACTGACAAATTGACAGACAGAAGCTTCAGAATGGGGGTAATAATAAATCCCTTTGAGATAAAGGGACATGTTCTAACCCAATGCAAAGAAGCTACAAACCTTGATAAAAGGTGAGAGGAACTGCTAACTAGAATAACGAGGTCAGAGAGGAACATAAATGACCTGATGGAGATGGAAAATAGAGCACGAGAACTTCATGAAGCATACACAAGTATCAATAGCCGAATTGCTCAAGCAAAAGAAATAATACCAGAGTTTGAGACTACCTTGCTGAAATAAGACATGCAGACAAGATTAGAGAGAAAAAAATAAAAAGAAACACACAAAGCCTCCAAGAATATGGGATTTTGTGAAAAGTCCAAACCTATGATTGATTGGAGTACCTGAAAGAGACAGGAAGAATAGAAACAAGTTGGAAAACACACTTCAGGATATTATTGAGGAGAACTTCCCCAACCCAGAAAGACAGGCCAACATGTAAATTCAGGAAATACAGAGAACACCACTAAGATATTCCATGAGGAGATCAACCCCAACACACAAAATCATCAAATTCTCCAAGGTTGAATGAAGGAGAAAAGGTTGTGTCACCAGAGAGAAAGTTCAGGACACCTACAAAGTGAAGCTCATCAGACTAACAGTGGATCTGTCAGCAGAAACCCTAGAAGCTAAAAGAGAGTGGAAGCCAATATTCAACATTCTTAGATAAAAGAATTTTCAACCAGAATTTTATATCTAGCCAAATTAAGCTTCATAAGGGAAGGATAAATAACATCCTTTCCAGATAAGCAAATGCAAAGGGATTTCATTACCACCAGGTCTGCTTTGCAAGAGCTCCTAAAGGAATCACTAAATATAGGAAGAAAATAACTGGTACTAACCACTGCAAAAAACACACCAAAATGAAAAGATCAGTGACACTATGAAGAAACTGCAGCAACTAATGTGCAAAATAATCCAGCTGGCATCAATGATGACAGGATCAAATTCACATATGTCAATATTAACCTTAATTGCAAAAGGACTGAATGCCCCAATTAAGAGAAAGAGACTGCCAAATTGGATAAAGAGTCAAGACCCATCTGTGTGCTATATTCAGGAGACCAATCTCACATGCAAAGACACACATAGGCTCAAAATAAAGGGTTAGAGGAATATTTACCAAGCAAATGGAAAGCAAGAAAAAAATAATAATAAACAGGGATTGCAATAGTAGTCTCTAATAAAACAGAGACTACTACTTTAAACCAACAACAATTAAAAAAAACAAGAAGGGCATTACACTATGGTAAAGAGATCAAAGCAACAAAAAGAGATAATTATCCTGAATATGTATGCATCCAATACAGGAGCACCCAGATTCATAGAACAAGTTCGTAGAGACCTACAAAGAGACTTAGACTCCCACGCAATAATAGCAAGAGACTTTAACACCCCAATGTCAATATTAGGCATATCAATGAGACAAAAAATTAACAAGGATATTCAGGACTTGAACTCACCTCTCAGTCAAGTGGAGTGAATAGATATCTACAGAACTCTCCACTCCAAATCAACAGACTATCCCATTGCCACATGACCCTTATTCTAAAATTGACCACATAACTGGAAGTAAAACACTCTTTAGCAAATGCAAAAGAATGAAAATAACAAACAGTCTCTCAGATCACAGTGCAATCAAATTATGACTGAGGATTATAAAATCTCAAATTATAAAAACTGAGATTATAAAATCTCACTCAAAACCACACAACTACATGGAAATTGAGCAACCTACCACTGAATAACTCTTGTATAAATAAAGAAGTTAACACAGAAATCCTAAATTTAAATTGACTAAATCCCCCAATCAAAAAATACAGCCAAAACTCATTGGTATGCTGCATCCAGACCCATCTTACATGCAAGGATACACAAAGACTCAAAACAAAGGGATGGAGAAAGATTTACCAACCAAATGGAGAGGAAAAATAAATAAATAAATAAAGAGCAGGAGTTGCAATTCTCGCCTCTGATAAAACAGATTTTAAAGCAACAAAGATATAATGGTAAAAGGATCAATGCAACAAAAAGAGCTAACGATCCTAAATATATACGCACCCAATACAGGAACACCCAGATACATAAGACATATAAAGAGACTTAGACTCCCACACAATAATAGTGGGAGACTTCAACATCAATATTAGATAGATCAACGAGACAGAAAATTAATAAGAATATCCAGGACTTGAACTCAGATCTGGTACAAGAAAACTTAATAAACATTATCAGTACCACATTACACCTACTCACAGGTTTAAATGAAATATTGGTTGGCCATTATTAAGCACAATTACTAGCATAAAAGAGTTTTTCAATACCCATTTTTAGAATAAAGCAACACTCCCGTTCTCTCTCCCTCTTTCTCTTCCTCTTTCTTCTTCTCTTCATTCCTTTTTTTCCTTCTCTCTAAAAAAAAAAAAAGAAAAGAAAAAGGAAATTAACACAGAAATCAAGAAGTTCCTTGAAACCAAGGAGAGCAAAGAAACAAAGTACCAGAATCTCTAAGACAGAGCTGAAACAGTGTTAAGAGGGAAATTTATAGCACTAAATGCCCACAGGAGAAAGTGGAAAATATCTAAAATCGACAACCTAACATCATAATTAAAAGAACTACAGAATCAAGAGCAAATAAATTCAAAAACTAGTAGAAGACAAAAAAAAGAAAGAAAAAAAAAGAAAAAGAAAAAACACTAAGATCAGAGCAGAACTGAAGGAGATACTCAAAAAACTCTTCAAAAATCAATAAATACAGGAGCAGTTTTTGAAAAATCAACAAAATAAACTGCTAACTAGGATAATAAAGAAAAAAAGCAAGAATAATCAAATAGGCACAATAAGAAATGATATGGCAGATATCATCACCACTGACCCAATAGAAATACAAACTACCATAAGTGAATACTATAAATACCTCTATGCAAATACTAGAAAATGTAGAAGTGGATAAATTCCTTGACATATACAACCTCCCAAAACTAAACCAGGAAAAAGCTGAATCCCTGAATAGACCAATAAACAATTCTAAGATTGAGGTAGTAATCAATAGCCTATCAATCAACAAAAGTCCAGGAACAGATAGATTCACAGCTGAAATCTACCAGAGGTCCAAAGAAGAACTGGTACCATTCCTTCTGAAACTATCCCAAACAATAGAAAAAGAGAGACTTCTCCCTTATTCATTTTGTGAGGCCAGCATCATCCTGATACAAAAGCTTAGCAGAGATATAACAAAGAAAAATTTCAGGCCTACATCCTTAATGTACATCGATGTCAAAGTCCTCAATAAAATACTGGCAAACCGAATCCAGCAGTGTATTAAAAAGCTCATGCAACACGATGAAGTTGGTTTCATCCCTGGGATACAAGGCTGGTTCAACATACGCAAATCCATAAACATAACCCGTCACATAAATAGAACCAATTTAAAAAACTGCATGATTATCTCAATTGATGTAGAAAAGGCCTTAGATAAAATTTAACACCGCTTCATGCTAAAAACTCTCAATAAACTAGGTATTGATGGAATATATCCCAAAATAATAAGAGCTATTCATGACAAACCCACAGCCAATATCATACTGAACAGGCAAAAGCTAGAAGTATTCCTTTTGAAAACTGGCACAAGAAAGTGATGCTCTCTCTCAGTACTCCTATTCAACATAGTATTAAAAGTTCTGGGCCGGGTGCAGTGGCTCAAGCCTGTAATCCCAGCACTTTGGGAGGCCGAGGCGGGTGGATCATGAGGTCATGTGATCGAGACCATCCTGGTCAAAATGGTGAAACCCCGTCTCTACTAAAGATACAAAAAATTAGCTGGGCATGGTGGCACGTGCCTATAATCCCAGCTACTTGGGAGGCTGAGGCAGGAGAATTGCCTGAACCCAGGAGGTGGAGGTTGCAGTGCGCTGAGATCGTGCCTTTGCACTCCAGCCTGGGTAACAAGAGTGAAACTCCATCTCAAAAAAAAAGCTCTGGCCAAGGCAACCAGGCAAGAGAAAAAAAAATAAAGCATATTCAAAAAGGAAGAGAAGAAGTCAAATGGTCTGTTTGAAGATGACATGATTCTTTATGTAGAAAACTCCATCATCTCAGCCCAAAACTCCTTAAGCAGATGAACAACTTGGGCAAAGTCTCAGGATACAAAATCAGTGGGCAAAAATCACAAGCATTCCTATACACCAATAATAGAGAAACAGAGAGCCAAATCATGAGCAAACTCCCATTCACAATTGCTATAAAGAGAATAAAATACCTAGGAATAGAACTTAAAAGGGAAGTGAAGAACATCTTCAAGGAGAACTATAAACCACTGCTCAACTAAAATAGAGAGGACACAAACAAATGGAAAAACATTCCATGCTCATGGATGGGAAGAATCCATATTGTGAAAGTGGCCATGTTGTCCAAAGTAATTTATAGATTCGATACTATTCCCATCAACCTACCACTGACTTACTTCACAGAATTAGTAAAAACTACTCTAAATTTCATATGGAACCAAAAAGAGCCCATGTAGCCAAGACAATTCTAAACAAAAAGAACAAAGCTGGAGGCATCATGCTACCTCACCTCAAACTACACTAGAAAACTACAGTAACCAAAATAGCATGGTACTGGTACCAAAACAGTATATATAGACCAATGGAACAGAACAGAGGCCTCAGAAATAATGCCACACATCTACAACCATCTGATCTTTAATAAACTTGACAAAACAATCAATGGGGAAAGGATTCCCTATTTAATAAATGGTGTTGGGAAAACTGGCTAACCATATGCAGAAAAATGAAACAAAACCCCTTCCTTACACCTTAAACAAAAATTAACTTAAGATAGATTAAAGATTTAAATGTAGGGCCTGGCGCAGTGGCTCACTCCTGTAATCCCAGCACTTTGGGAGGCCGAGGCGGGTGGATCACTAGGTCAAGAGATCGAGACCATCCTGGTCAACATGGTGAAACCCCGTCTCTACTAAAGATACAAAAAATTAGCTGGGCATGGTAGCGCGTGCCTGTAATCCCAGCTACTCAGGAGGCTGAGGCAGGAGAATTGCCTGAACCTAGGAGGCGGAGGTTGCAGTGAGCCAAGATCGCGCCATTGCACTCCAGCCTGGGTAACAAGAGCGAAACTCCGTCTCAAAAAAAAAAAAGATTTAAATGTAAAACCTAAAAACCATAAGAACCCTAGAAGAAAACCCAGGCAGTACCTTTCAGGACATAGGCATAGGTAAAGACTTTATGACTAAAACACCAAAAGCAATTGCAACAAAAGCCAAAATTGACAAAGGGAATCTAAACAAAAGAGCTTCTCCACAGCAAAAGGAACTATCAACAGAGTGAACAGGCAACCTACAGAATGGGAGACTATTTTTGCAATCTATTTATCTGACAAAGGACTAATACTCAGAATCTACAAAGAACTTAAACAGATTTACAAGAAAAAAAAACAAAGCAGACAACCCCTTCAACAAAATGGTCAAGGGATATGAACCAACATTTCTCAAAAGATGACATTTATGTGGTCAACAAACATGAAAAATATCGAATCCTTACTGATCATTAGAGAAATGCAAATCAAAACCACAGTGAGATACCATCTTATGCCAGTCACAATGGTGATGAATAAAAAGTCAAGAAGCAATAAATGCTAGCAAGGCTATGGAGAAATAAGAACCCTTTTACACTGTTGGTGGCAGTGTAAATTAGTTCGACCATTGTGGAAGACAGTGTTGCAATCCCTTAAGGTCCCAGAACCAGAAATACCATTTGCCAGAGCAATTCTATTGCTGGGTATATACCCAAAGGAATATAAATCATTCTACTATAACGACACATGCACATGTATGTTCTTTTGCAGCACTATTTACAATAACAAAGACAAGAAACCAATCCAGGAGGCTGAGGTGGGAAAATTGGTTGAATCGGAAGGCAGAGGTTGTAGTGAGCTGAGATCATGCCACTGTACTCCAGGCTGGATGACAGGGCGAGACTCCATCTCAAAAATGAAAATAATTTAAAAAATTTAAATAAATAACATTATTCCCATATAGAATTCCTCAGAAAGTTTAGTTTAATTTTGCCTGATTGGGTTGTCCTACGCCAAGGTTTTCAAAATTTATTTCTTGCCAAAATTGACAAAGTTGGATATACTATAATTATGAATGCCAGATTTCTGGCTTTAAGAAAAATCAGAAGGCATATAAACAGGAAGCATGGCAAGAAGCACCGAAAACAAGGAAGGAGATGGAAGGGAGGCAGCCTGCTTGGCCTTGCCACTTATCTGTTGAATTCCAGTCATCTGTTTCAGATGACCTACTCAGAGTGTGATCATCTGCTCAGTAATTTGGTTCTTCTTTGTGAAAGGAGTATCAGGTACATCTAGTCAACCATCTTGATGCTCCTCCTTCAAAATAATTACCTTTTTGATATAATATAAAGTAGTTTAGCCAAATAAATGCCTGTGTCTCTGTATAATTTACCTAAATGAGTGCCTACTTGATTAGGCAAATACCAGTCCTTGATCAAAAATCAGGAGGTGTTTGAAAGTTTGGAAGTATATAGCTGAAACATGTAGAATACCATAATTTTGACACTGCTGAGCTCATGTGATTTCTCCCTGACTAACTCCAAGGTAAAGTCAAGAAAAAGGCAGACATAAAAGAACTCAGCTGGGCATGGTATTCCTGCTGGCTGCAAAATCAATTGCTGGCACCTGAAGTGAGAAAAGAATGAGAAGGGATTTCCATATCTCAGAGATGTGCTTTATCAATCATAAGCCCAAGCAAACACAAGTGAAATAAAAGAATTTTGCAACTTTTAACTTGGTTAACCATTGGTTAACTTGCACCAACTATTTACATAGCTTTTGGGTGAGGCATATATGCTTAAGGATAATTGTTTACCTGATGAAATAATTTCATACAATAAACCAAACCTTCAGCCAATAAAGTAAAATAATTTAGTGTTAAAACCATTGCTCAGTGTGCATGTAAACTCTGCACAATTAAGATTTTATGTTACTTTGGCTGAGAATATCAGGAATATCTCCCTTATAACCTCTGATGGCCCTCACTTAAACAAACCTATGCACACACATTAACCTTATACAAAAATTAACTAAAGATGGAATAAAGATTTAAATGTAAGACCTAAAATCATAAAAACTCTAGAAGGTATCTATTCGCTCCACTTGACCAGGCAGTGCCTTTCAGGACATAGGCATAGGCAAAGACTTCATGACTAAAACACCAAAAGCAATGATAACAAAAGCCAAAATTGATAAATGGGATCTAATTAAACTAAAGAGCTTCTGCACAACAAAAGAAACTATCATTAAAGTGAACAAGAAACCTACAGAATGGGAGAAAATTTTTGCAATATATTCATCTGACAAAGACTAATATCCAGGATCTACAAGGAACTTAAATTTACAAAAAAATAAACAAACAACCCCATCAAAAAAGTGGGCAAAGGATATGAACAGGTGCTTTTCATAAACAAGACATTTATGCAGCCAACAAACATATGAAAAAAGCTCATCATCACTGGTCATTAGAGAAATGCAAATCAACCACAATGAGATACAATTTCACACCAGTTAGAATGGTCATCATTAAAGTCAGGAAACAACATCATGAAAATGGCCACGCTGTCCAAAGTAATTTACAGATTCAATGCTATCCCCATCAAGCTACCAATGAACTTCTTCACAGAACTAAAAAAAAACACAAAAAACCCTTAAACTTCATATGGAACCAAAAGAGAGCCTGCATAGCCAAGTCAATTCTAAGCAAAAAGAACAAAGCTGGAGGCTTCACACTACCTGACTTCAAAGTATACTACCAGGCTATAGTAATCAACACAACATGGTACTGGTACCAAAACAGAGATATAGACCAATGGAACAGAACAGAGGCCTCAGAGGCAACACCACACATTACAATCATCTGATCTTTGAGAAACCTTGTAAAACCAAGCAATGGGGAAAGGATTCTGTTTAATAAATGGTGTTGGGAAAACTGGCTAGCCATGTGCAGAAAGCAGAAACTGGACCCCTTCCTGACACCTTACACTAAAATTAACTCCAGATGGATTAAAGACTTAAACATAAGACCTAACATCATAAAAACCCTAGAAGAAAACCTAGGCAAAACCATCCAGGACACAGGCATAGGCGAGGACTTCATGACTAAAACACCAAAAGCATTGGCAACAAAAGCCAAAATAGACAAATCAGATCAAATTAAACTCCAGAGCTTCTGCACAGCAAAAGAAACAATCATTAGAGTGAATTGGCAACATTTGACAATGGGCTAATATCCAAAAACTACAAGGAATTAAAACAGATTTACAAGAAAAAAAAAGCCCATTCAAAAGTGGGCAAAGGATCTGAACAGACACTTTTCAAAAGAAGACATATATAAGGTCAACAAACATATAAAAAAATGTTCAACATCACTGGTCATTAGAGAAATGCAAATCAAAACTACATTGAGTTCCCATCTCACACCAGCTAGAATCATTAAAAAATCTGGAGACAACAGATGCTGGAGAGGAGGTGGAGAAATAGAAACACTTTTACACTGTTTGTGGGATTGTAAATTAGTTCAACCATTGTGGAAGACAGTGTTGGCGATTCCTCAAGTACCTAGAAATAGAAATACCATTTAACCCAGCAATCCCATTACTGGGTATATATACAAAGGATTATAAATCGTTCTATTATAAGGACACATGAACACGAATGTTCATTTCGGCACTGTTTACAATAGCAAAGACTTGAAACCAACCCAAATGCCCATTGATGATAGACTGGACAGGGAAAACGTGGCACATATACACCGTGGAATACCATGTAGCCATAAAAAATGATGAGTCCCTGTCATTTGCAGGGACATGGATGAACCTGGAAACCATTATTCTCAGCAAACTGACACAAGAACAGAAAATCAAACACTGCATGTTCTCACTCGTAGGTGCATGTTGAACAATGAGAACACATGGACACAGGGAGCGGAGCATCACACACTGGGGTCTGTGGGGGAGAATTAGGAGAGGGTCAGCAGGGGGTGGGTATTTGGGAGGGATAACATGGGGAGAAATGTCAGATATAGGTGATGGGGAGGAGGGCAGCGAACCACATTGCTACGTATGTACATATGCAACAATTTTGCATGTTCTTCACATGTACCCCAAAACCTAAAATGCAATAAAATATTAAAAAAAATAAAGTCAGGAAACAAAAGATTCTGGAAAGGATGTGGAGAAATAGAAATGCTTTTTGGTGGGAGTGCAACTTAGTTCAACCATTGTGGAAGACACTGTGGTGGGTCCTCAAGGATCTAGAACTAGACATACCATTTGACCTAGCAATCCCATTACTGGGTATATACCCAAAGGATTATAAACAATTCTACTCTATAGTCACATGCACATATAGGTTTATTTGTGGCAGTATTCACAATAGGAAAGACTTGGAACCAACCCGAATGCTCATCAATGTTAGACTGGATAAAGATAAGATGGCACATATACACCATGGAATACTATGCAGCCATAAAACAGAATGAGTTCATGTCCTTTACAGAAACATAGATGAATCTGTAAACCATCATTCTTCACAAACTAACACAGAAACAGAAAACCAAACACCAGGTGGTCTCACTCATAAGTGGGAGTTTAACAATGAGAACATATGGGCACATGGAGGGGAAGATCAAACAACCCAGCCTGTTGAGGGGAGGGAAGCAAGGGGAGGGATAGCATTAGGAGAAATACCTAACGTAGATGTATGGTTGATGGGTGCAGCAAACCAACATAGCAAGTGTATACCTATGTAACAAACCTGCATGTTCTGGACAAGTATCCCAGAACTGAAATTAAAAAAAGAAAAATCGCTTTAGCACAGTGATCTCGTCTTCTAAAAAGTATAACCCTATCAATCCTTAAGACTCAGGCAATTTTGTTAGCTGTTGCTTCTCTCTAAGAAAGTACCAGGAGGGAGATAATGGGGAGAAGGAAGCAGAAATACTATTCTGTCTTCTTTTGAACCTTTTCCCCTCATTTGGCATGTTTCTACTCATTTTATATTTTCTGTTTATGTATTAATTGATAAAACCAGGATCCTTAGAATAATCAGCGCAGAATTTTTAACCAGGTTTAAAATGTGTCCTCTCAGAAAATATTGTTTCTAACACAAAGGAAAACAGAAAAAAATATTTTGAGAAAGGCCCATGGTGATGAGATACAGTATTCTAACATTTCCTCATCTTCTTTGGAGATTCAATTCTGGACTTTAGGAATCTTAAATTATTCCTCTAAATCTCAGACAAAGCAAAGTTCAGTGAGGCAGTATTCCTCATTAAGAAACATTTAACTCAGTAATGGTCTGGGCCAACTGAAGAATGAAGAAAAGTAATTTAAAGGAGCACAGGATCTGTTTTAAGAATAATCATTTGTTCACCATATAAAATGGATAATTTAGATTGCTGTTATCCACAATTATTATAGGTGGGCAAAGGCAAATGGAAAATTGTATAATTTCATGGATGCTAATTGTAATTTAGTTGAGGAAGAGAAATTCATGCACTTTCTGAATTACAACTATAATGTTCAGATGTAATTTATTTAATTGCTTTTGAACACATCAGAGTTTTAAATTGCATGTTGATCTATTTTTTCTAAATTTTAAAATTTTTATGGAAATTATGTCAATATACCATACATTCAGCTTCAGCAAGCCATGGTCAATATTGTTTTATCTAAATCTCCTATTCAATTACACTAACCACCTCACCAAGATTATTTTGTACAAACCTTATACATTCTATCATTTAATCTGTAAATTTATATATTGATTTATCTTTATGTTCGTTTTTAATGTCCATTCTGAGTTCTTCTCCTTGTTTCCCTAAATAGCAAAAGCAAAGAAAATAACTCAAATTTACTAACATATAGCCATTCTGATTTTCTTTCTTATTGCATATATTTAAGGTATATAATATTTTGATATATATTTATATAAAAAATTAACTATAGTTAAGCAAATTATTCTATCCATCATCTTCCTTTATAAACACAACATTGTTATTGTTGCAGGAAATTTTTGGTGACATAAAAGTACTGAATGTATTTCAGGTTACCTCAAATATTTGCAATCATTATTATGACTTTTTAAATAAAAGGACTCAATGCATGTTTGTTGAAAGAGTTAAGACTAAATGGCAGGGTGCAGTGGATTACATCTGTAATCCCAGCACTATGGGAGGCCAAGGCAGCTGGATCACCTGAGGTTGGAAATTGAGACCAGCTTGACTAACATGGAGAAACCCAGTCTCTACTAAAATACAAAATTAGTTGGGTGTGGTGGTGCATGCCTGTAATCCCAGCTACTCAGGAGGCTGAGGCAGGAGAATTGTCTCAGTCTCAAAAAAATACAAGACTATATTTTATGCTAATTGCTCTCACAAAATTCATATCTATATCACATGTGACTAATCATTCATAATATGAAAACTTTATAACAGTACCTACCACAGGGTAGTATAAGAAAATGTGACAGTGCATGTAAAGCATAAAGCACAAGGGCCAACGACAAACTAATATTTGAATTTAATGTTAGTATTGTTGTTTATTATTGAAAGTGATTTTGTAAAAGTAACCATAAAGCAATTAAGATCTGCAAACTTTTCTGAGGCAGACTTGCCTGCCTTATTATTTGTGGAGAAAGAATCATCCTAAATTACAAAAAATAGGGCTTGAATTAATTTATTTTTACTTACTAGTATCCAAACTAGTCTTGATCAATTATATTTTAAACTATAAAAATACAATCTTTTGTTTTATTTCCTTAGTCTAGGACCTCCAAATACACTGGATAACAACTATGCAGACATTCAAAATGTGATGATTAATAGCTATGGCAATCTTCCCTCTGAAAATTTGCCTAGAATCCCACTATTTACAGAGCCAGTAATCTTTAGTTCTTTAAAAGTTCTAAACTTGACATGTAGGAGTATCAAGTTAGGAAAGAAAGAGAAATTGCATAGAAAAGTGTGAGGGTGAATTTAATTTATTATTAACAAGAGTGCATCAATTAATCAAAAATAATTATTGAGACTGTTAAATGTGTAGCTTCTGTTAGATATTTCAGTGGCTATGAGGTAGCATAAACCACTTCTCTTCTGTAAGACACCAGCAATAGAGTTTTGTAAGAGACTGTAAGTTGGACAGCAATGTAACACTACCTACTTTACTGTTAAAATACTAAAACTTACTTAAACCTATAGAAAATATATGTAGTATAAAAAATATATATATTTATAATTTTACCTTTTTATGTATAATAAAGAAAATTTATAAAATGGGAGAAAATAAAACTAGGGATACACACAAACATATACTTACATATGCACACACACACACACACACACACACACACACACGAAAGTAAAATTATAAATGGACTCACAATAAAAATCAGTAGTTCTTAATGAAAGTATGGTCAAGATTCATCCCCAGATACTTTAATAATGTAACTCAGAATTAGATCCCCAATAAATACTTTTAAAAATATCTAGAGGAAATTTTGATATTCATCATTTGTTGAGTGACAGTAATGTCAAACTATAATGTATGTAAAATATAGAATGCAATATTATCTCCTACAGAAGTGGAATGTTATCTTATGCCCCATGGTTCCCCTGAAAGGACCCACCTTCACTGGCAACCTAAAGCAATATAATTGACTTGTATATATCAAGCACTTATTTTATATTTAAATAATTAACTTTTATTTATAAAGCAATGAAAGAGAAGTGATATTTATATGGGCCTGTTAAGTTGAACAGAGGTAAGAAAATTGACCAAATCACTATTCACAGAAGATTACGGAAAAAAAAAGTATAAGGCAAATAGGAGAACAAAAATGTGCGGCTGAAGTTTATTCCATGAGACATATTGAATTTAGGTGAAAGCTAGAATGTGTGGACTCAAGGTAGGGCCAGAATAGAAACATACATGGTTTCCACGTATGCATATGTATAGGAAATGGAGTCTTGTCTCTATCAAAGAATCAATGTTTTTATTTTATAATTTCAGCTAAGTGAATATTTCATAGTAACCTATAATCATATTTTGTAACATCAAGTGTCTTAAAATGTTGAAATTGAATTATTTGTTCAGAGGCCATTTTAGCTCTGAACAATATGCATTGTGAAGTGAAAAATATGCATTGTGAAAAATATGCATTGATAAGTGAAAAAAAAAATCAAGACTCTTTAGATTATTTCACAAGACAATATGCATGCAAGTACACACTATTATTATCCTTTATACATGGATTTTAGCTCCTTTTAAAGAGACATGCAGCCTATCACTTTGTTGCCTAGACCCTGGTCAACCTTCCACCTTCATTTCCAGACATGCTCCATTTGGAACTATATCCCTTAGAGCAGTCCATACCTTTCCTGCTTCATATCTTGGCTCCTGAACTTCATTCAGTGAAACATAGCTTTGCATTAACAAATAGCCCATCTTTCTACTACTTGAACACACGCTTCTCACCAAGCATTTTTGTCTAACTACTTTAACTTATCCTTTGATCATAACTTCAGTGGAACTCATATTACTCAACATTTATTTAACAGAATATCTAGTATATGCTAAATGCTATACTAGAATTTGGAGTTAAAGCTGTAAAAAACATGTAATTTTTTTTATCCTCATGGACGTTAAAATCTAGAAATAAATCTACACATGTAATAATACATTTATACTTGAGTTAGGTTTTATTGATAAGAAGGTCATGTAAAATATTCTCAAACCTTCCATGGAATGCTTAGTTTCCCTCTTCAAAGTTGACATATTCTCTTTCCTTACAGGTGTACAATCTTTTCTGGGACAGGTAAAACATACTGACTGTAGTGCTTCATCTCTGGCAGGTATTGAATGTCTGTTTAAGTATATAAAATGATCACCCATTAATCACCAGTAACTTAATTTCCTAGAAATTTTGTTATAAAAATATTTATACCTATAGAAAAAAACTTAGCAGATAATATTTATTTTCACTTATGTGAATTTTTGCTTTTCAACTGAGGCCTGAATGGAAAAACATTTCTTCTCTATGCTATGCTATTTTCTTTCTAAATGAAACTATAATCAAAGAATGGTTTACATAATTCTGCAAATATATATGCCCTGAGCATTTTAGAAGCAAAAGCACTGTAATGTCTGAACATTAAAAAAAATAAATTTAAATATTATTTGGTTTATTGCCTGAGGTGTTAAAAACAAATATATGAAACACCATGAATGAACTCTAAACATTTATTGAAGTATCTTCACTGATTGTGAAACCACATTGAAAGAAACCACAAAATGGGCTTTACTATAATTACAAAGTCTGTTCAGGGTTGCCTCCAGGTATCACCTACTAACTGATAGAGAAAATGAACATCATTGTATACATTTACATATTTTCCTAAAAAGTCAGTCCTAACCTTCATCATGTCCACAGGTTCACAAAGGCATGCAGTCAACTGTTAAGGAATATACGTAACTCAAAAAGAAAAAATGTTCTTCACACTCTGAAGAATCCACAATGTTTCACACAAAAAAAGCCATAAAAATTATTTCAGTCTTCCATTAGTTCGATCCATGCAATCAACTCCTGCTCTGCTTCATATTGTGTTAGCAGTCTTTATGAACATATCAGCCTTTCAATTAGTGTCCTAGAAAGTTTCTCTCTAATTCAGTGGCATGATATCCAAAGTTATCAGATACCTGCATTCAAGAGTTCTTTTAGTGAATGAACTTCCCAAAATAGCAAACCCTGGACTGTATCTGAGTATAGTCACTTTCTGAGAAAAATCTAAGCATAAGAACTCTTGTGGATGGCAGAAGTCTTAAGACAACCATAGTTAAAGACACAGTTGACATGGGAATTTGGTTGTTTCTGTGACATGGAGCAATTTAACATAATTATTATGACAACATATATTAAGGCATATCAGGATTCTCATAAAATCCTGGAACACATATTAACACCTATTATCAACACAGCTATATTAATAGAATCCAAAGGAAATCAACCACCACCTCAGATTTGGTAACGTTTCCTCCATAATTTTGATGTAATGAATGAGCCTAATATGTCTCTCTTGGACTTTAGGGAACCCAATATCCAGAAAAGGTTCATTTGAGGTCAAAAGCAGTGAATGTAGAGCTTGAACTTGTACTCTCAAAAATTTTGCCAAGTTTCAATGTTTTAAGACGCTTGATATCATACAATAGTATCACAAGTTACTATGAAATAGTCATTCATTTAGCCAAAATCGTAAAACAAAAACATTTACTCTTTGATAGAGACGAGAATCCAATTAGCAAACAATAATGCCTAATAAAGACAGCATGAGGACAACTAAATCTGTCTTCCCCCTTCCATTTTTCCCAACACTGTACTCAAAAAGGAAACAAAAATATTTTGTCCCATACTAATATTACATAATCATTTTGATCAAAGGAGAAAATAAAATGTTACTTTCGTATGTTATACTTTTAATGATAAACCTAATTTTAATAAACTTTATAAGCAAACATATCTAATTTTAAACAGATTGACCATAAGTTGAGTTTTCCATAAACCTTTTATAACATTTTCCAGTTTTCTATTAAAGAGCAGATTAATATTCCAAGAAAATCCTGGTTTGCTGTCACAGGGGCCCAGACACTGGTCTTGCATTAGTGTGCGTTTTATATTAATGTTTAATTAATAAGAAAGCTCTGAACTAATTTAATCTCTCAAAATCAGTCCTTAAAGTTTCAAATGCCCGCATCCTAAGCCATGATACTCTCTGGGCCTTGAGGGATTGAATGGTTTTCATTTCTGGCCTTGTGTTTCATGAAAAGTTCATTTTGATTGTCACCTTCTCCCAAATCTAAAGATAAGGCTTTGACTGGGGTTCAATGTTCAAGAGTTATCAGGAGTAGCTGCCTTTTTCAGAACCAGGAGTCAAAGTCTTGTAACTTAACAGCAGGATTACTTAATAGGACATTTATACTGCAGAAAGTCTTATCATTCTCCCTAACATGTCACAAATTAAATCACTGTGATCTGAAATCCAGCGGTTACTGCCAGTAGCACTTCAAACGACTGTATTAAAGTGGTTAGTTTACTCCCTGGATATATTTCATTGCTAGCACGCTAATAACAGAACTGACCAAAGCATCAAAAACGTGATAGGTCCCACGTTAAACTTACAAAAGCAAGACCATTGATGTTTTTCTTCATCATTAAAAAAAACAGTAAATGCAAAAATCAGTTTTGGAAGTTCAGTATGAGGATAAATAATCTTCTCTCATTTAAACATTATACAAATAAACAAAGAAATGTGAGAATAAGCACACAGTAATTTCTTTTCAGCTATTTTAAAAGAGCATCATTACACTTTTCCAAGATTGGTTTTAAATACAATACTGGCAACTGATTAGGTAACTTCATCAGAGCAACATTTGTATATATTTGTTTTCAGGTATATAAACAAAGGCCCAACAGTGATAGAAGGCTTAGGATAAAATAAAATAACTAGAAAATCTCACGTCTTTTTTAAAAAAATTACTACTAAATCCAAGTGAATATCACTTAATTTTAATAATGGTAAGCACAACTATGTTAGTTTGAGACAAATCTCAATCAATCTAATTTCCTTAAGGATAAGATCAATCTTTCCTGAACATTAAAATTTTATACTCATATCCCAGTTTTTCCTTGTTAAAGGAGACATTCTGTAGCCTACTGAAATTATTGATTGAATTAAATTACCTTGAAAGTAAACACCATTAAACATTTTTACTCTCACATACTTTTCCAAACAACAAAATATATAACGCACAATTTCTGTACTGAACTTGTAATAATAAGTGTTCATTTATTTTTTGCTAGGAGACTTAAAGCACACATAGCTCTCCAGATCATCACAGGTAAGCAAAACCAACCAAATTTTAAATGACTGACCTTCTCTGTCAATTTTTGGAGACTAAACAAAGGTAGCTTAGAATTTTTAGATAAATAGAACAATATGAATTGTTGGAAATGCATAGGACACAAAAGGACTATTCATAGAACCAGATAAAATAGAAACAAAAAAACATCAAATATCAATGGTATATCTATCTATCATCTATCTATCTATCTATTTATCTTTATATCATAAGGAGAACAAACATCAAATCAGTTCACCTCAGAGGCCACAGTATAACTCAGAGTGTTAAAAAAAAAGAGTAATTAGATTAATTTGTTATTGACATGCAATTTAATGTTGTCAAACCCACCAAGACTGCTACACATATTGTCCAATTAAGAAATTCATTTTAGGTATGTGACCAGTAAGTACTTCAGTGGTGCTAGTACTATCAATGCAGAGTAGCAAATATAGTGTGAAGCAACACAAGCATGTATGTCAAATTTGTATCTATGGTAAATCTGGCTTCATGTTTACCTATATTAAAACAGAATTGCCAAGTTGGAAATGCATTATTTTACCTTCATCAAGTCTAAGAACTTTAAATATGAGCAATGTCAATTAATCAAATATCTTCAATTTTCTAACAGATTTCAAAGAATATTTTATCTAAATTTTCATCTTCTATTTTCTCTTTGTGCCTGAAGATAGACACAGAGAAACAGGACAAAACTATATATGTCTAATGCAGACAATCTGTAACATACATGAACTATGTCTTGTCCTAAATTTCCTTTTTTAAAAAAAAAAGAAGTCATTTTACATTAGGATAAAAATTTACCATACAAGATCCTTTCTCATACAAAATTACTCTCTTTTCTCTATAACCTTCTTTCCAACACCATTTATTAAATATGGAATCATTTCCCCATTGCTTGTTTTTGTCAGGTTTGTCAAAGATCACATGGTTGTAGATTTGTGGTATTATTTCTGAGGCCTCTGTATTGTTCAATTGATCTATATATCTCTTTTGGTTCCACTACCATGCTGTTTTCACTACTGTAGCCTGGTAGTATAGTTTGAAGTCAGGTAGCACAATGCCTCCAGCTTTGTTTTTTGGTGGTTGTTGTTGTTGTTGTTGTTTTTCCTTAGGATTGTCTTGGCTATGCGGGCTCTCTTTTGGTTCCATGTGAGGTTTAAGGTGTTTTTTGTTCCAATTCTGTGAAGAAAGTCAATGGTAGCTTGTTGGGAATAGCATTGAATCTATAAATTACTTTGGGCAGTATGGCCATTTTCATGATATTGATTCTTTTTAACTATGAGCATGGGATGTTTCTCCATCTGTTTGTGTCCTCTCTTAATTCCTTGAGTAGTGATTTGTAGTTCTCCTTGAAGAGGTCCTTTACATCCCTTGTTAGTTGTATTTCTAGGTATTTTATTCTCTTTTTTAGCAATTGTAAATGGGAGTTCACTCATGATTTGGCTGTTTTACTGTTATTGGTGTATAGGAATGCTTGTGATTTTTGCATATTGATTTTTCATCCTAAGAGTTACATATCAGCTTAAGGAGATTTTGGGCTGAGATGATGGGGTCTTCTAAATATACAATCATATCATCTGCAAATAGAGACAATTTGGCTTCCTTTTTTATTTTTTTTTAATTTTTATTGTGTTTTAGGTTTTGGGGTACATGTGCAGAACATGTAAGATAGTTGCATAGGTACACACGTGGGCTTCCTTTTTTCCTAATTTAAAATCCTTTATTTCTTTTTCTTCACTGATTGCCCTGGCCAAAATTTCCAATACTATGTTGAATAGGAATGGTGAGTAAAGGCATCCTTGTCTTATGTGAACTTTCAAAAGAAATACTTACAGTTTTTGCCCGTTTAGTATATTGGCTTTGGGTTTGTCATGAATAGCTAATATTTTAAGATGCATTCTAGTTATTTGAGAATTTTTAGAATAAAGCACTGTTGAATTTTGTTGAAGGCTTTCTCTGCATCATTTGAGATAATCATGTAGTTTTTGTCTTTAGTTCTGTTTATGTGATGAATTATGTTTATGTTATGCATTATGTTTATGTTGAACCAGTCTTGTATTCCAGGGATGAAACCAACTTGATCATGATGGATAAGCTTGTTGATGTGCTGTTGGATTCAGTTTGCCAGTATTTTATTGAGGATTTTTGCATTAATGTTTATCATGGATATTGGCCTGAAATTTTCTTTTTTAGAAGTGTCTCAGAGAGGTTTTGATTTCAGGATGATGTTGGTCTCATAAAATGAATTAGGGAGGATTCCCTCTTTTTGCATTGTTTGGAATAGTTTCAGAAGGAATGGTACCAGCTCCTCTTTGTACATCTGGTAGATTTCGGTTTTGAACCCATCTGGTACTGGACTTTTTTTGGTTGGTAGGCTATTAATTGCTGCCTCAATTATAGACCTTTTTATTGATATATTTAGGGATTCAATTCTTGGTTTAGTCTTGGGAAAGTGTAAGTGTCCATGAATTTATTCATTTCTTCTATATTTACTAGTTTATTTACATAGATGTGCTTGTAGTAATCTCTGATGGTAGTTTGTATTTCTGTGGAATAGGTAATGAGATTCCCTTTATCATTTTTCATTGCATCTATTTGATTCTTCTTTCTTTTCTTCTTTATTAGTCTGGCTCACTGTCTATCTATTTTGTTGATCTTTTTAAAAAAACCAGCTACTGGATTTATTTATTTTTTTAGTTTTTGTCTCTCCATCTCCTTCAGCTTTGCTCTGATCTTAGTTCTTTCTTGTCTTCTGACAGTTTTTGAATTTGTTTGATCTTGCTCCTCTAGTTCTTTTAATTGTGACCTTAGGGTGTCGATTATTTAGGGTATCTGGTGGAAGAAATTTCTAAGCAGCACTGTTCAAAAGTGACTTAGGTGCTCCAAAGCATTCAGTTTTATGCAATCATGAACAGATGATTTGAAATTGGAACTTATGTTTAAAAGGAAAGCAGAGATTAAATGTTTGGAAAATTTGCAGTCTGACTTTGTGAGAGAAAACTAAAACCCATTTTCTGAGCAGAAATTCAAGCCAACTTCATAAATTTGCATAATTATCAAGGAGCCAAATGTTTTACCAAGACAATGGGAAAAATGTCTCCAGAGGATGTCAGAGGTATTCATGCTGCCTTGCCCATCACAGGCCTGGAGTCCTAGGGATAACAAATAATTTCATAGGCCAGTCCCAGGGCCTTACTGCTTTGTGCAGTCTCAGGACTTAGTGCCTTGCATACCAGCAGTGGCTAAAAGGGGCCAACATACAACTCAGTCCTTTACTTCAGAGGGTGTGAGCCCCAAACCATGGTGGTTTACATATGGTATTGGGCCTGTGGGCTAACAGAAGTCAAGAACTGAGGTTTAGAAACCTCTGCCCAGGTTTCAGAGGATGTATGGAAGCACCTGGATGTCCAGATAAAAGTTTGCTGTGAGGGTTGACCCCTCATGGAGAACATATGCTAGGGCAATGCAGAAGGAAAATGTGGGGTTGGAGCCCCCACACGGAGTCCCCACTGGGGCACTGCCTAGTGGAGCTTTGAAAAGAGGGCCACCATCACCCAGACCACAGAATTTTAGATTTATCGACAGCTAGCACAGTGTACTTAGAAAAGCCGCAGACACTCAACCCATGAAAGCAGCCAGGAGTGGGGCTGTGCCCTGCAAAGTCACACATGTTGAGCTTCTCAAGGCCATGGGAACACACTTCTTGCATCAGTGTGACCTGGTTGTGAGACATGGAGTCAAAGGAGATCATTTTTTATCTTTAAGATTTGACTGTCCAGCTGGATTTTGGACTTGCATGGGGCATATAGCCCCTTTATTTTGGCCAATTTCTCCAATTTGGAATGAGCGTTATTTACCCAATGCCTTTACCCTCATTGTATCTTGGAAGTAACTAACTTGATTTTGATTTTACAGTAAGTAAAAGGACTTGCCTTGTCTTAGATGAGACTTTGGGTTAATGCTGAGATGAGTTAAGACTTTGGGACACTTTATAACCTGACCATTGTGAATATTACATCAGCTCTTGGAAAGGCATGTTTGTGTTTTGAAATGTGAGAACCTGAGCTCTGGGAGGTGCTAGGCATGGAATGATATGGTTTGGCTGTGTCCCTACCCAAAATATCATCTTGAATTGTAATCTCCATAATTCACATTATCCCCACATGTCAAGGGAGGGACCAGGTGGAGGTAATGGTTATCATGGAGGCAGTTTCTCCCATGACATTCTCAAGAGAATGAGTGAGTTATCATGAGATCTGATGATTTTATAACTGTTTAGTGGTTCCTCCTGCATTCATTTTCCTTTCTGCTGCCTTGTGAAGAAGGTGCCTTGCCTTCCCTTTGCCTTCCACCATGATTGTAAGTTTTCAGGGGCCTCTCCAGCCAGGTAAAACTGAGAGTCAATTGAACCTCTTTAATTTATAAATTAGCCAGACTCAGGCAGTTCTTTATAGAAGTATGAAAACAGACTAATGCAAATATGAAGAAGAAAGACAGAGGCACAGATTGGAATAAAAAATAATATGTTGCCTTCTTATACTTGAGATGCCCATGTCATAACAAAGTAAAGATCTGAAGATGCCACTGGCCATTTCATTACATATTTTGTGCACTGAAAAAAATCATTGCTAGAAATATACATCAATATACACAAAGAAATGATGTATGAGAAGGTAGACTAAAAACAGGAGCTACACAAATCCAAAGTTTTTGTGTGGATAGAAAACTAAGAAACATAGCAGTATTGAAATAATTAATTGGAATTAGGGTATATTTAAATTTTATATACAAAAAACATTATGTCCTAAATGACTTTCAGAACTTTCTAACTATCCTTTCATGGTTACTCGTGTCATGTTTCCTTATCAATATAGTCGAAGCAGTACCTAATCTGCCTACTAGATAATGTTAATAAATAACAAAAATTATTTTTTGGCTTGGAGAGCCAAGGTGGGCAGATCGTCTTAGGTCAGGAGTTCAAGATCAGCCTGGCCAATGTTGTGAAAGTTCATCTCTACTAAAATACAAAAATTAGCCAGGCGTGGTTACATGTGTCTGTAGTCCCAGCTACTCAGGGGGCTGAGGCAGGAGAATTGCTTGAGCCCAGGGGGAGGGTGGAGGTTGCAGTAAGCCTAGATTATGCCACTGCACCTCAGTCTGGGCAACAGAGTAAGACTCCATCTCCAAACTATGTACATATATATATGTATTTTTTTTCCCTACAAATATTGCATGGCCATGTAACAGAGTAGCTTAGATTCCAAATGCATTTTGAAACTTTTTTTTTCCTCTCTGGCTTTTAACCTTGAAAACATACTTTAAAACATTTTTTTTCCTTCCCTTCCGAGCCGACACTCCCTTGCATTGCTAGTTTATCTAATTTCATGCTTACTTATATGATCTCAGGTCTAATCTTGAGACAAACTAGTCATGGAGATCCATCTGTGAAATTCCAGGGATTACCTCAAAGCAATTATTTATAACCAGACCATTGTGGATATTACATCAGCTTACACTCCAGGTGGATTGTGACTCAAGATAGTCACCAGAACAAGAAACACAGACCTTTACTCAGCAACAGTCCTGAATACTTTTTTAGTACCCCTCTCCCCAGCTTAACACTTGATATGATTCCTTTGAGGCTTGAGCTTAGCCATTTTCCCAACTGCTAGCATTTGAGTAAAAGCTGATGTCCTTTTACCACACCTTACTTCTCCCGCTTTGGCTTCCCAGCAGCAGGCAGCCAAATTTGATCAGTTATAATTTTATCAATATTCTAGCTAAAACAAATGATCCTAGATTATCATCTAGGTTTTCCTAAATTACTACTCTAAATTTTAAGATGCAAGAAATGAAATTGCCATTTAGAAATAAAAAGAAAATGGATGAGTTTCAAACACATATGTTAATTACTTCCTTCTACCTTTAGTATCTGTGACCTACCATCTGCTCAGTTTCATATTATATTTGTATTTATATTCCTGCTTTTAATCAACTCAAAATGCACTTATGATCCTACCTAATTAAACTGTAATCCTTTCATTAGTATTATCATTAATACGAAATTTTTGTACATATGTATTTCATTTGAGTATGATCATAGACATTCCAATGAAAGTTACACTTTGAACATGTTTAACTGCATACACTATATTTTTTCTTCTGTGTAACACATTTAGTGTAACCAACCATTCTGGTTTTCCTAAGACTGGTTTGAGCACTGAAAGCCCAGTCCAGGAAACCTCTCAATCTGAGGCAAATTGGAACAGTTGATCAACTTACTTCCTACAAAGCACATTAGAGAGAAAATGCAAGTTGCTAAAAAATATTTTAAATACTGCCTATAAATATTATTAACCTATTCAGTGTCATACAATGTGCCTAGATTTTGAGAAAAAGTTTCTGAAGTGTACCTTAAGAATAACTTGGAACTTATTTTAGAAAGTACATTTGTTCAAAGAAAAAATTATTGCGTTACAACAAAGATGTAAGATGCAATCATATGATTTTATTTTTCTAAGAGTCTCTCTCAGTCTGAGATGAATCAATATTTCACCATTTACTTTTAACTTTAAGGCTTTTCCAACTAATACAACACAGGAGTGCAAACCAGAGAGAAACAACCTTCTGAAGTTATTTTTTTAATTTGGAGTTTAGAAAAGGGGTATATGGTTGCTTTTCATATAACAAAGGAAGGAATAATATTTTACACAGGTTGCTGAAATATTGCTTATATTTCTGTTAACAGTACTATCAATTCTGATGAGATTATAAATGTTTAAGAATTTGCCAATACTCAGAATTGTGTTCTTAATTCTTACTTCTGACAAAGATCACCTTTCAAAATATAGTGAATTTTAATAAAACCCAGGCCATGTCTTGGGAGAGTTTCAGGAAGACGAAAAAGAAAATAATAGCAAGCAAAAATTTTAAATGTAAACTTTTCCTTAATTTGGTGGGTAATATACAGTACAAAGTATCCTATTTTCAGAGATATAACCAGACTGAAAACTGTTAATGAAAAGAAAAATCTGATAGTTTCAGTTCTCTAGTTGTTGAGAATTGTGTCATCTCTCTGGGCAAAGCACATTATCAGACTTGCTACAAGACATTCCAGCTGGGCCCTAATAAAAATTCAAGACTGTTAGGATATATATACAATCACTATACACAAAACTTAATTATGTAAAGCAATTAATTTAGCTACTAAATGGAGGCTCTCTGCATGGTCATTCTTCTAGAATCAGTGTAAATTCTGCCTTCACAGGTATTACACACCTCCTACTTCTGCTAATAATGTCTTCGACATTCTAGTCCTACTCCAGCCTTCCCCCAATGTCTGCAAACCATCTTGGCATCTCCCTCACCAACTGTATTAAGTGAAATGTTTGAAGATTGTATTATGAGCTGCCTTTTAATTTTGATGTATAGTTCTGTAAACATATATATACACATATATATATCTATATAAAATACATGAAACCATTGCATAATAATTGCAGCCAACTTTGATTGAGTACTTTGTACATGTCAGGCACTCTGCTAAACATTTACATTTATTCTTTTATTAAAAAATTGCAAGATAGTTTTTATTATATGCTCTGTTTTATATACGAGAAAATGGAGATTTAGAATAGGGAAGCCACTTTGCCTCATTCATACAACTAAAAAGTGGTGCATTGGAAGCTATAAGCCATATTTGTCTGTTAGATACAAAAGAGAAAAGCATTCAATACAGATTTCTATAGATAATTTTTTAAAAATCTACTAGGACATTAGAAAGTTTAATGTAACCAAAGAACCAGTCTATGTACTTGTGAGTCCTTTCCATAAGATTGTATGCATTTGGTGAACAAACATTATAGAAAGTGATAAAGCAAAGCAAAATATAATATGGTGACTTTACCAGACTTCCCAAATCTTGCCCGTAAGTTCCTTAGAGAAAGGGGATAACAGCATCTCAGCCTGTCATAGAACAAATAAAAATTTCAAATAATAAATGTATATGTGCTATATATGTCATATAAATATATATTAAATAAAATTAGAAAAACAATAAATAGGTAAGTCGGTAATAGTTAATAGGCAGATTAAAAAGATAAGTAGCTGAGCACCATGAAAAATTGGCAGCAATTCTGATAGTACAAAGAGTGGGAAAATTGGTCACAAGCAAATGGCAAAAAAATTATTAAGCCATAGGAAAAGAAAAATTTCAGTGTACGTTTAGGAAGAACTAAAATTCCAGCACCATTAAAAGCATGCTTAGGTTATTTTTTCTTTTAACTTTCTAACCTTGACCGAATACAGCAATGTAATAAAACTTCAGTTTGTATTCACTAAGGGAATACATTAAGTATAAAATTTATGTACAATATACTTTCTTATATGAAAGCAATATATACTTTCCATAGGAAGAGTATGAATTTCAGTTCCATCTGCTCATTACCCCTGGAGTATTTCTCAGACAGCTTATATATTGCCATATTGATACTCCAGTTATTTATATTTCTGTCAAATTTCAGTTACTCTCACAATATTACTCTTACACCAAAGTGCATATGATTCCTAATCTTATATATTTTATTGCCTTTTTTTGCTTTGTATACATGCTCAATGATAACTGCCTTTCTCAAATTTATTTTCTTTTGCAGCTCTGGCTAGATATACAAGCATTAGTTTGACTGCTAGTGCTGCATTTGCTTTTTGTTTTAGTATGCACACTTTCATAACATTCCTTCTTAATGGCTTTTTATATACAACCCTTTGTCATTTTCATTCTCTGTGTGTGCTTGTCCCTTTTTCCCAGGAGTCTTCTCATACTTTACACTCTTTCTCTCTACCAGCTAGTTTTTCTTCAAGGACGTTTATTTCCTATCTCTATAGAATCCATCTATCCTAAAGCAATTTCTAATTCCTTACAAAACTGAAATCCATTCTCTGTGTGCCTCCAGCTAAGTTTTTAGTTTTATGCTTCTCCATGCCTGGGCCTAAATGAGGCACAAGCAGTGTAATGAACTCTGACCAAATTTCAAGGACGGCTTCTGTGGCTAGGCAAATGAATTAAGCTTCCATTTCACAAGGTGACAGTAGCCAGGAGACTCTTCACTAATATGAAATAAAACAAATGGTGAGAGTCATTGGTATCAAAGTGTTCCTCACAAAATAGAAAGAGAACTCTGCTGAACATAATTTCCCCTCTCTGAGGAACTATGCTAATTACAAAGTAACATAAACACATTTTAAAACCCATTTTCAGAGACTCAAAGACTCCAAAACCACCTCCCAAATGGAAATAGCAATGCAACCATTGCAAGTTATGCCTTTCTATTTATTCTTTTTTGCTTCCAGTCTCATAACTCACATTTTAATGGTGCTTCATATATCATGGAGGTATTCTAAACAAGATTAGAAACACAATTACAAAGATAATCATCAGACTTACTTTGTTATTCTTCCTGAAACATACCCACATATAAAAACTGTACCTCAACAAGGTAGTAAGTAGCGAATCACGTCCACATTTAATCCCAGTCATGTCAGGAGTAAACACTGATAACTAGAAATTTGTATGTAAAATAATTAGAATCATCACATTACATTATTATTTGCCATATAATACTGACTTTTGAAATAATTAATATAATTCTCTAAATATTAAACTTGCTAAAAAATGGAGCCAGTAACCCAGAGTAATCAGAAAAAAAGTTATTACAATGAGTTTGCAGAATATTCACACCTTTTTATTAACTGTGTTGACTTAGTAATTATTCTTTTTCTCTTGTTCTCTATCCTTGTTTTCTAACAATATCTTCATTCTAGGAGGTTCCAGGACAGGCTCATGGAAGATGACTGAGTGGGTATCTTCTAAAAATAGCATTCTTATTTGGAAATAATAAAGTGCACATGTTAAGTGTTGATTTGCATTACAGAGACTATTCCCATCTTCATATTTTACAAATTGAAACTCAGGACATAAATTTAAATATATTATTTGAAATATATTAAGCTATATTTTGGTAATGCTCCTCTGTCCTTCCTTAACCTTCTTTCTTTAAGTATTGTTTGAGATAAAATATAAATACATGATGGAGGATATGGAGAGTATAAACTAGAATTATTGTGTCTTATAAAGCAAACAAACATTCTTTAAGTGCATTGAAGTATGCATTTATATTCCTCTTTCCCCTCCAATTTGCTTACTTTTTTATGATTGATAAATTCTTAAGATAGATTTTTTTTCAGAAAGCTGTATGCAGGAAAGTTTTACACATAATAGAATAAGACAAGTAAATCAAGATTGTTTATCAATAAAAGTCTGTGCCTGAATTGGATCTCAGCAATCTTGACTTCTAGTCCTTTTTTTAATGAACTGATCCACTGAATCATGAGAAACTCTAAAAGAAAATAACCAAAGGAAAAGGTACAGTATTATAAAAAATAAGTTATTCCACAATTTCTATGGCAGGATTTTTGTCATTTTTCTTTGGTAATATATAAAGTTAATGCTTTCTTGTTAATAGAAATATTTTCCCGGACCATAGCAGAAATGTTCATATTCCCTTCTATTGTCTATTCTGGCTGAAACAATGATTTAGTAGAGAGCTACTGAGAAATTCATTTTGAAATGAGCCTGCCTTTATAGTTTAAATCTTACTTAAATAATGCTATTGCTATATATGACTTAATTGCTCGAAGTTAAATAATTGTGTTCATTGACATGCCCCTGAGAAATTGTGACACACTCTCTGTTGGCTTTGAGGTGTAACATTTTTTCAAAAGCACATTCATTCTTTCCAGTCTTTTGGAATAAAATGAAGCATCACAATTTTTACTAAGTTCTACATCTAAGCAATGATATGAAATCTAAAAAATCGCACAAGTTATTTGAAAACATCCTTTGGGGACTCATTTGAAGATAACAATGCTGCTGAATAATTATAAAATATCCTGAAGCAAAATAAAGAAACACTAATATAATCAAACAAGGCTGCACATAGTAATAACTGCAATGCTCTGGGGTAAAAAGGTACTAGTACTACTCAGTAGTCCCCACACATAGTACAGAAACAAAGGACTCATATGAATTTATATATTTTATTTGAATCTAAAGTATCTTCTGTTCCACCTCCTCTATGGGACACAATTCTTTATTAATAATAATAAAAAGGACTATCAAACATAAGTGCAAGGTAGTCATTGATATGGGATCACTGAATAAAAAAATAAGAGCCAGGTTTTTCATAAAATAAACTAGAGAAGCAATAAGTAGTGGACAGTGTCGCAAAATGTCATATTAGAAAAATATAAATTGTTATGGTTTTCAGCTTTTGTGTTATACTGCAGAAGTTTTTATAGTGAACCTGATGGAACTAAAGAGGATGGCAGACTACCCTCTTCCATCTTTTGACAAGTAAAGGATAGATCATTTTTATTTATAGCCCCTCCAAATATGTCCATGATTAGATGGTTTCTCAAAGCAAAACTTACGGTCTTCTTACCAAAGGAACATAAGAAGGGTTGTAGATTAGATTTTAAAGAAAAGAGATGTCCCCATACATTCTTCCACCAGTCTAGTTTTCTTTTCTACAGTGCCATGTAAGAGAATAAAACACTTTTATTGAAGATAATATAATAAAAGGATCATGACAAGTTATTATCTAAAAAAATATTAATTCTAGTCAAAACAACAACAAATTATCTATATTTTTATCTTAGTTTGGGCTTATCACAGAATATCATGGATTTCATGGCTTAAACAACAGCCATTTAATTCTCATAGTTTTGCATGCTGAAAGTCTGAAATCAGGATGTCAGCATACTCAGGTTCTTGGTGGAGGCTCTTTTCCTGGTTTAAAGACTATGCTTTCTAGCAGTATCCTCTCATGGCAGGGAGGGAGATTTCTCTATTTCTTCTTCTATGGGCATTACAGCCATTCATAAGGTCACCACACTTACTACCAAATTATAGTCCGAAGGTCACACCTCAAAATACCATCACATTTGGAATCAGGATTTAAATATATGAATCTGAGAGGAATGGTGACTATGCTAGAAAAGGACAGTTTTTTTGTTGTTGTTAGAAAAAAAGCAAGACTTAAATGATTATACATTAGTTTCTTTTTGGAATAAATATTATCTTGTTTATAAAGTTACACAAAATATTATCACTTAAGGTCTCTTTTCAAAAGCTTCACGAAAGAAAGCAAAACACAGCATGTTATTTTCAAAAAATAAATTATATTTGACCTTCATACTTTTCTTCTATAGACTTAATAGTTAACTGTTGGAAATATTTTAATGTTTATTTATTGTATATGTATGAAGCAATACTGAAGCCCTAATGGATATAAAGGCTCCAAAATAAATTACTGTAAACGTGGACTTAGAATAGTTGACCTAGGCATATAAATTTGACTCTTTACTCCAATGGGAAAGATAAATATCTGTTCCACCTGGAAATTTGAAAGGTGCTAGCAAAAGAGTTGTGAAGGAATATGCTGTGTTGACAGGCCTGAAATTTCTGCATCCACATCCTCACTCTAAGGGGTTTTCTTCCTTTCTACTCAAATTAGTGCGCTTGGAAGGAAATGCTCCGGAAGTGCCAAAATTATCAACCACATCCCCACTGTTAGAGACTACAACTGAAGGGACATCCCTACTCGCTGTACACAGGAGAGTTCTACCTGCCTATCAAATCCTTAAGCTTCTAGCTGATTTGAAGAATAAGCTCTCTCTAAGACCATTATTCTTTCTCCCACTGAAGTAGAAAAGGCAATTTTATACTGGCCTACAGAAGACACCACACCATTCAGCACTGGCACATTATTAGAATTCAAGACTGAGCATGACTTACCAGGAAAAATCAAATTCTGATATACATATGTGAGGTCAAGGGCCAATACTAGCTACCAATACCAAATAACATATATTTTGATATTTAATTATACTTAGCAGAATAGACAAAGAGACTCAGCAACAGAAAAACAGAGACATAGAGGAAATGGAGCAAATGCATTGCAGGGAAGGAAAAAATTTTTTTTTTTATTCAGAAAGGAGAATTATTTTAAAATGCATTAGGGAAAGAAAGAGGGAATGCACTAAAAAGTAAGTAGGTCAAAATAAATCCAGAATGTCTAAAACTCTATGTGTCACCTAGCAATCCAAATATTGAAAAAAACTTATCTGTCTAGTCAAGCAAAAAGAAAATTTATAGAAAATGTATTGTTTTATATAAACAAAGGCTTTGCTTCATTCTTTCACCTAGAACTGTTTTTGGGGTGTAATAGAGGTCAACAAATACTTCTTGGATGGACTGATGGAAAGATGGATGGATGGATGGATGGATAATGAATAAATAAATGGATGGGTCTTTTCGAAAAGAAAATTTTGTATGCTCTGATTTTATTCTTCGGAAAACATACTTTTTTAGAATTTTTCTTGCTAACTTAGGTAAAGAATGATAAAATCTGATCCTTAGAATATAATTAAATTATGTCCAAAAACACTATTATGTTAACAGTTTTGTTTTTAGTTTAGAAATAAAAACATATTTCTGAATGCTGACAGGTAGTTTAGTACACTTATATAATCAAATTTATTTTTTGAGCATCACAATTATAGTGTAAGTAGTTTTTTTGTTTATGCTGATGGTAAATATTTAATATGCATTCTTCTGGAAAAAATGGAGCAATGACGATTGCTTAGAAGTAAGTACTTAAGAGCACTGATGTATCTTTAAATAACCATATTCAGGTATTCATGTAATATCAGTTTAAACAACAAAAACCAAATAAGGTGAAAGAAGGTTCAGTGGGTTGATTTGTAACAGAACTCTAAGTCTTCTAGCTCAAGGTCACCAGTTCAGATCTACTCTAACTCATCAGTCACTGACAAATTTAAAAATATATGAAGACAAGATGAAATAATTTATTATCTCAGAAGGTAGTTTTATTGAAAACCGGGGTTTATACGAAAAAATCTTATAGTTACATTAATTGAAATAACAAAGAATATTTAGTGACATTCTATGAGTCTATCATTCATAGATAGACTATCATTCATAGTCTATCATACCACAAATACTTCAATGTGAAAGTATATCTTACTCATTTATTAAAGGTCTTCATATTTTAATATTGCCCTAAATGCCCTTTAATAAAACAATAAATGAGATATATAGCACATTAAATGTAGCTGTTAACTATCCCCATTTATATTATCATTTTGTAGTTATCATTTTGTCATCTGTGAGACATTATTACACCAAGAATTCATGATATAAGTTAAAGATGAAGTTTGAATGGAAAATGATCCATGTGGTTCCTCTATTTGAATCTTATTTTATTGCATTAGTTTGCTTTTGCATTGCTATAAAGAAATACCTGAGACTGGGTAATTTATAATGAAAAGAGGTTTTGTTTGCTAACAATTTCTCAGGGAGTACAGGAAGCACGATGGTGGCCATCTGCTAGGATTCTGTCAGGGTAGGCCTCAGAAAACATACAATTATTGCAGAAAAGGGAAGCAGGCTCATTGCACATGGTACATAGCTGAAAGAGTGGGAAGAGAAAGAGGGGGGATGTGTCACACACTTTTAAACAACCAGATCTTGTGAGAACTTCATCCCAAGATCAGAATGAAGGGGATGGTGCCAAACCATTACAAACTGCTCCCATGATGAAATCACCTCCCAACAGGCCCCATTTCTAACACTGGGGACTCCAATTTAACATGAGATAATATTTAATATTATCTCATGTCAAATTGTATATGGGCAGGGTCAGAGATCCAAGCCCTATCTTTAATATCTTTAATATAAATCACTCTCCTACTTTTGGGAAAATTTTTAAAGAAAAATTATGTCTCTGATTTGTTTTGAATTCCTATGATTTTAATAAACTTGAAGTTACATTACTCCAGCAGCATGGAATATTTTTTCAGATATTTTATATATGTCATATATATATATATATATATATATATATATACAGTCCTGGAATATAATCTAATATTACTTTATAAATACAGAAAAGACTATAATTATAATATGTATGAAACAGCAAACTATCTGAAACTACTAAAAGATAACATTGGGAAAACTCTCCAGGAAACTGGTCTGGGCAAAGAATTTTTTGAGTAATACCCCACAAACACAGGCAACTCAAGCAAAAATGGACAAATGTGATTACACTAAGTTTAAAAAGCTTCTGCACAGCAAAGTATTTAATCAACAGATCGAAGAGACAACCTACAGAATGAGACAAAGGATTTGGAAACTATCTATCTAACAAGGGATTACTAACCAGGATACATAAAGAGCTCAGACAACTCAATTGGAAAAATCGGACAAACCATTTGGAAACTATCCATCTAACAAGGGAGTAATAACCAGGATACATAAGGAGTTCAGACAACTCAATTGGAAAAAAATACCCAATAATCTGATTTAAAAATGGGGGAAATAGTTGAATAAACATTTCTCTGAAGAAGACATTCAAATAGCAAACAGGTATATGAAAAGGCATTCAACCTCATTGATTATCAGAGATATGTATATCTCACTCCAGTTAAAATAGCTTTTATCCAAAAGATAGGTAATAATGAATGCCAGCAAGGATGTGATAAGAAGGACCTTTGTACACTGTTGGTAGGAATGCAGATTAGCCCTTATGGAGAAGAATATGGAAGTTCCTGAAAAAACTAAAGATAGAACTACCATATGATCCAGCAATCCCACTGCTCATTAAATACCTGAAAGAAAGGAAATCGATCAGTATATTGAAGAGATATCTACAGTCCCATGTTTATTGCAGCACTATTCACAATAATCAAGATTTGGAGTCAACCTATGTATATATAAATAGATTAATGAATTTAAAAAATGTGATACATATACTCAATAGATTATTAGGCAGCCATAATAAAGAATGAGACCCTATCAGTTGCAATGACACAGAAGATGCTAAAGGACATTCTGTTAAGTGGAATAAGCTCAACACAGAATCATAAACTTCATATGTTCTCACTTATTTCTGGGAGCTAAACATTAAAACAATTGAACTTACAGAGACAGAGTCTAGAATGATGGATACTAGAGGTTGAGAAAAGTAGTTGAGTTGGCAGGGTGGGAAAAGGGAAATGTGGATAGTTAATGGGTACAAAAATGTAATTATATAGGATAATAAATCTAACATTTAATAGCACAACTGTTGATTCCAATTAACCATAATTTATTGTAAATTTAAAAATAACTAAAATAATATGATTAGAATATTTTTAACACAAAGAAATAATAAGTGTTTGAGGTGATGGATACCCCATTAACCCTGATGTACTTATTACAAATTGTATGACTATATCAAAATATATGGTATTCTTTCATTACATGTATACAACAGAAGTCCATTAAGTTTATTTAAAAGCCTTTTAGACAGAAAAATAGTGCCATGATCTCCAAAGATAAGAAGAATCTGAAATAAATAACTAACGGCATCTCCTTCCTGAATTCAGCCTCCTTAATTCAAAGACCCTTTAAGTGAGTGAGGTGAAGATGACACAATTTTAAACTATGTTTCAAGTTTTGATTATTATGTTGAGTTAAAGTTTTAGTTTCTAGTTTAATAATGTATTTTGCAATGTTAAGCAAGCACAAAACTTTCTATATGCTAAGAATGATTAGTGGTAGCATTGGCCTGACTGAGTTACTTTATTATCATGTTCTGTAAGTCATGCTTGCTCAGAATTGAATTTACATATTTAAAAAGTTGCATGTATAAATAGCATCAATATGTCATTTCTATTTTATGTTACTCGTGTTTTAAGAAAAAATTTAAAACTAAACATATTCAGTCATTTATCCACACTCTCTTTTACAGTACTACCAGGGTGAGGGTGACGAGAAGCCCATGTTAATGGAAAACACATTTTCGATGTAGACACCCAAGTCACTCAGTGAGTTTCATGGATTAATGACTAAGTATATTTATTCCTTCCACAGCCTCTGTTTATTTCATTTCTGTTCACCACATACTTCTGGCCAAAGAGTATAGAAAATAATAGTGAATACATGAGAAACAATTTAAAAAGAATTTAAAAAAAATTCATTTAGAAAAAGGTTTTTTTTATATCTAAAATTATCTACAGGTAATATAACCAAATATCAGTTGAGATGAATTCATTACATATACAATTATGACCCAATCTCTTAATAAAATCAGCTATATTTCTCTGGAGAATTATTGTTAACTGTACTGTTTAAAGTATATCATTTTATTAATATGTAAATTGCATATGGGGTGTAATTACAATGTAGTAAAATAACCTTTGCATAGAGAGAAAACTGTAAGAAAATATGTTAATTTGTTGTAACAAGTTTAAAGTATAATTTGTTGCATTTTATCAGCCTCTGACAGAGGGCTTAACTAGCATACAAACTGCTTAAATAAACCTAAAAAGAATTTCTGCTGTGAACATGCTTAAATATTAAGAAACAATTTAACCTTGCTTCTCCTGTCTCATTTTTTCCCTTTGTATGTTACAAATATTTTTCTACTTGAAAAATGAATGATGAATAGCCACCAAGACTCTCAGGAAATAGTAACCTCTATGAGGATCACATTTGTTTTTATGTATAAATTTATATTTAAATAATTTAAAGTTTGTGAAGTTACATCAAATACATTTTACTTGAACAGAAACTATTTTTATTTGAGGCCTTTTTTTAGTGGTATTTTGAATCCAAGTTGAAGCTTAATCATGTAAAAATGGGATATGTTCTATTTACAATTATAACCACTTAGCTTTCATCTGAAATGTTTCAATTTTTCAAAATTAAATTTGAATTTAGTGATTTTCAGCCTTGGATGCAAAGTAGAATAGCCTGGAAGGATTTTATACAGCCTGATATGCAGACCATACCTAACACCAATTAAATCAAATCACAGAAGTGATACCTACACTTGCTAAAAGCTCCTAAGATGATTCCAAAGCACAGTTAAGATTTGTAAATATCACTTAACAGTGTACTCTTTATTTTGTCTTTTAATTTTAGGTTTACCTTATATACAATGTAACAAGCAAACTAATATTCATATATCTCAAGATGTTTCAATCTCCAGGCTAACTGATCACCTATGGCTAAAAGTAGAAGGCTCTAAAGGTATTGAGACATTAACAGCTACTGAAAGAAAGGAAATATATATTCAGAAAGAAATATATATTTCTGACGTTTTCCATTGACAGTGGGTGACTCTTTTCTATATTCGAGTGTTTCCCCACCTCTTGGAAGAGACAAGGCCGAAATTAATGTATTAAAATTCAATTTTCATTTCATTTTTTACTTTCATTTTTTAGAGGTAGGATCTTCTTTCACCCAGGCTGGAGTGCAGTGGCATGATCATAGGCTGCATTGAATCCACCAGCTCAAGCAATCCTCCCATCTTCTCATCTCAGCCTCCCAAGTATTTGAGACTACAGACATGCACCATTATGACCTATTATTAGTATTATTATTGTTATATTCTTTTTTTTAGAGACAGGGACTTGCTATGTTGGCCAGGCAGGTTTCAAACCTTGCTTTCTAAAGTACTGGGATTACATGCATGAGCTACCGCACCTCTTTTTAGACAAAGGAAAGAAGTATAGCTAAAATGCAAATATCCTTTTTTAGCAGAATTTGAAGAAAGCCTAACTGTTTGAAATGTTCTGTTGCATATTTTATTTTATCAATATATATTTTTAATTGACCTTTTTGGCTAGATGAATGATTCAGTTTTCTAGTTCCTGGAATTTTACAACTATCCTACTTGTAGTAGGCACAAGTAAAAAGGTTCAGTCTAATTTACATTAGTAATTTTTTATTGGCTTCCTAGTAGTGTTTTAAGTGCTAGGATTGTATTTTAACTTTCATTAAAAACATTTACTTTTGCTTTCTTTTTATGGTAGAGTTTCAGTCTAGATTGAAATTGTGTGAGCAATAACATTTATAATCATTACTTAATAGTTACTTTTTTAAAATTTGAAATAATTGCACAGAAGAAAGAGACTGACATCAAATGGATAATAGTAACAAACTAGCCTTAAATTTATGTTAAAAAGCAAGGCTATGTTATATGAAACTGTATGTATAAAAGTAACACCATTTTTAAGTACTTTCCAATGACTGTAAGTATTTGTTTGCTTTGGTTTTTTTTTCCGCTTTGTCTTTAATAAGTAAAGTTTGATCCTCTCACCACATCAGTTATTGTTGCCCCACAGTTAGTGCTTCAAGAAAGGAAGAGGCTGTATCAAAGATGAATCATTTCCATAAAGAAGGAAATAGTTGTAAGTTAATACTTTATGACCAATGAAACATAAAAAGGCAAAGATAAATGGATTAAGAGTGAAGAATCAAATACCAAGAAACTCATGAAGGAGTAATCTGGCCACAGAGCTGTTCAAGGATGAGGCTTTGATGCCTGGAGAGATGGCAAGACCTAGAGTCAGCAGCAATACATGCTATACCCAAAGGCCAGTGTGGCCAGTTTTATCACCAGAAGACATGCCAAAAACAAAAATAGTAAGAATAATGAGACTAATGAGAAGACGATCGGGCTTTAGACACCTCACCCAGGGTTCTGCTGAAAGGATAAAATATTGGCTTTATGTCTCTTTTATATTGTCAGATAAAGACACATTTTCAACTTCACCCAATCTCAGAAAGAAAGGAAGAGAAAGAACAGAGCTGTCAGAAAACTGAACTTTAACTCTACTTTTTGAGAGAACGTGGAGTGAATTATTTCTCTTCCACTTTTACTCATTTCCTCGAATAACCCCATGACTCTCTACACTCCCCTACTCTTTTCTATTTCAATCTTCCCTGTCTCTTATTTCACTTAAGGACTAGTCCCAATTGTCTCCAAATTTTAGACAACCGTATTTAAATAGCCCCCATCCCCATCTCTCTATCTCTCTTTCTTCTTCTATGGCTCTATTTCACTTGTAATTACCTACAAATTTCACTTGTAATTGTAATTTATAGGTTCGTGTTTATTGTTTGTCTTTTTCTTCTAGAATATAAGCTCAATAAAGCAGGAACTTTGTTTTGCATTCAGCTATATCCATGGTTCCTAAAATAGAAGCTGTCACATGGTAAGTGTTCAAAAACATGCTCAGAATGAATGAATTAATACATGAAGACACAGGGAAGTGGTAATGAAACTTTTAAAATCTACCTCCACCTATACCCTTAACTATCTAGTGGAGTAAAACTTTGTAAATAAAATTATATGGTTTACAGAAAATAAATTAACTACAAGTGATTTTCTAAGATAAAATATAATATGCAAATTTGTTATTCACATGACTGAATGCATTCATTCTGTGTATATGTAGGAAGATAAATGAATTAATTGATTCAGAGTATTTCTATAAAATATTTTAGTCATAGAAAGTATAGCGAAAAACCACATAATTTGGTGCTATAATCTCTCTGTATGATACAGTCATAATTACAATTTCATTCTTGCTTTTTACCACAGTGCTTTCATGAGGAAACTTTTTCTTGAAAAACTTATGTAACAGACAACACTTAAAATAATAAAATTTATTTAATTATCTATATCTAAAGGGACAATATGTCATTTTGTATACTTATTTAGAGCAATATGCTAAGAGAAACTCAGTATGTTAAGAAAAAACATTCTTTGTTAAACACTATGTATAAAATTTAATATTTTTGAACACTTTGTAGTATTGTGGTCAATTGATATTTTGGAAAAAGTAGCTCAGAGTGACTCTCATTCATTGATAATAACTGGTGTTTCCAAATAAGAGTTTGGTTGCCTCTTCTAAGTCTTAGTTTTCTCATCTGTTGAAGGAGGTATTAATACATGACTCAGTGTTTGCTATTATGAAGTAATGACATTATGTAGGCAAAAGACTTTGCCTATGCCAACTACTCAGTAAGAGTTAAGTAAACTGTAGACAATATTTTCTTCTGCAAGTTGGAAGATTTTCAGGACACCTAAGGTCACACTAATGAGCATTTTTTATTCCTCCGTATCTTATGTCATCCCATTAATCTGCCATAGTGGTTAGAATAGCAACATTAATCATTTATCTGGACAAAGCAAAGAAAGTCTCTTTCACCGTACAACTGAAATAATGCAAAGGGTCAAGCTGTCAAATAATATTCATAAGAATAAGATTTTCTTTTCCAGCACTAAACTTCACTAAAAATTAAAAGAATGTAAAGAAATGTTAGGCACATAAAAAGCATGCAGTAATCTGCACTGCCAGTGGCCTTCACTGGGATGTAAGTATAAGCCTTGGCTCAGATTTAATATTTAAAAACTCTAGGCTGGGTGTGGTGGCTCACAGCTGTAATTCCAGCACCTTGGGAGGTCAAGGCAGGCAGATCACGAGGTCAAGAGATGGAGAGTATCCTGGCCAACAAGGTGAAACCCCTTCTCTACTAAAAATACAATAATTAGCTGGCTGTGGTGGTGCACACCTGTAGTCCCAGCTACTCCAGCCTGACGCTTTTTCACACAACAACAACAACAACAACAACAACAACTCTAAGTAATACATACAGGGCATCCCTGAAACAAAAAGAGCAATCAGTAATGAAATATCTTTATTTTTGACTTGCAAAATTATAGAATTGATACTTGCATTTTCCATTGGCCCAGTTTTTGTAAATCCATTTATTCAAATGTATTTATCATAAGTAACCTAGATATACTTCATTTAAAAATTTCTGGGATAAAGTAATCTTTCCATTAATATCATCCTGTGAGGATCTGATATGTTCAAAAGGAGATTTAACCTCATGATTTCTCTTTGGACAACTCCAGGATAGAGAAGATGAGTTACACACCAACTGCTATGCTTTTCTTTCCTAGGAACCATGATAAAGTTAAATAAAAAGCTATAAAGTATTATTTTATTCATATATATTTAAAATATATTTTTAATATTTTTCTATTCTGATATAAATTATTACTTGTTGTTTTGCTGTTTATCATGTGTGTTTCAGATATGAAAGAGTTTTATTAGGTTAAAACAGACTATAGAAAAGTGTCCAGTGCATATCCAGATAATTTCATTATACTATAGCTTATGCTGAGCAAATATAATCTATGTGCATCATGATGAATGTCTTAATATGGAAAAATCCCATCCTTATTATGTTTGCATATTTATAGGAATAGGATAGAGAAGGAAATTGGGGGAATATGTAAATATGTGATGATAGACATTTCCTTATTCAGAAAGTGTCCTGGTTAGAATGAGTCAATTTCCAGGACACAAAGCCTATTCCTCTCTAGAGCTAATTCAGACCTATTAAGCAGGTTCTAAACTAAACTGTCAAAATGAGCTTCCAGAGCCACTCGGATCTTTCCCTTCCCCACTTTCTAAGACTTGGAGTTTGTTAAATATTATTTCCATGAGTTGTGTTGACACTAGTTTACTGGGATTTCCAAAATCAATAAGGGAAAATTAACAGATTTTGAGTCACAAAAATTGTAGAATTTGAGATTGCTAATTTATTATGTTATTTTTCAGAGAGAGGTATAATTGGGTTTTTTTCTCTTAAACTCCTTCTGTTTGTTTACAATACACATTTCCCTAGGAAACCAAGATTCAGTCCAATTTAACAAGCATCAGAATAATTCTCTAAGCAACTTTAAGCCAATCCAGCCCTCTTGGCGGAATTGTGTTATTAAGATTTATGTTGTTTAAAAGTCAACAGCATTTTAAATATTGGTAAGGAAATGTTACAATGTTTAAAGAAAATAAATCCTTAAGTCTAACATTTGGCAAGAAAAGATCCATTCTTTTTGGCTCTGGTGTTGACAAGAGTCATCAGAGTTGGGATGTAAATCACGTTTTTAAAAAAGCCACTGATTAAATTTAAATACGTAAAGTCAATTTAAAATACAGACAATTTGAAGTGTTAGAGCTGTCTTAGAATTGGACTAGCAGATTTTCCAGTTCAATAAATTAAATTAAATAAGTAAAATATGATAAAATGCACAGAATTAGAAAATACATGTTTATTTATTTTTACATAAATTAAATTAAGAATCATTATTAAGAATTTTTTACTTTATTCTCCTACCTTATAGTAGCAATCAAAGGTAAGAAAAGTATAACAAAGATAAATAGAAAGACATCTAAGCCACAATTAACTTGTGTCACAAATACTGAGCATGGAGTAATGAGCATTTTATGTGATAACAATTTAAATGAATAAACCAAGCACACAGTGTACTCACTTTACCAAAAGATGAGATTATATCCAAAATGACTGCATTTAACTTTTCATGAACTGAGTGTTTAATAAGGCATTGGAATATTAATTATGTGTTTATGTCATAATTGTGTAGTAAGAAAACAAAAAGATTTTACAAAATTTAGCTAAGCATTGATTTTCACAAATCAGTGTTCAAATACATTGCAATACGGAATCAATAATATTAGGGTAATGATTTATATTTTTGGCATACCATTTTGTCAATAGAACTTCAAACATTTGGATTACAACTACTAGATAATTTACTAGTGTCTACAACCAAATAACTTTGGATTCAGAAATTATTTCATGTTGCTCTGATTAAGAGATGAGTGAATTTTTTCTACTTTTCTTCTCTAGATAAATAGTAAGTAAAAAGGGAGTTGAAATGACGCAATTAAAATAACTTAGTTTTAATATACAGTTGACTTTCGACCAAGACACGTTTGAAGTATATGAGTTCACTTATGCATAGATTTTTTCCATCAAACATAGATCAAAAATACAGTATTCTCAGGTTGCAAAACCCACTTATATGGAGGGCCTACTTTACCTAAATGCGAGTTCTTCAGGGCTGACTGCTAAACATGAGTCTGTAGATTTTTGTATGGGGGGAGGGATCACTTCTCCATATACACCAAGGTACAGCTATAGCATATGTCCTGTCAGTAACTAAGTGTACATCTTAGGGCCGAGTTTATAAAAGGTAAGTTAATGTACATGCACATATTTCTTTAAAAATACTTCTTGTGAACTTTCCTTGTTAATTTAAATCATTATAAATAACATTCACATGTAAAAATATAGGAAGTAGAGTTTCCTCATGTTTATAGTTCATACAGGTTTAGAAAAAACAAAATACCAATTGAATATGACCTTAATTTAAAAATCAGTAAAATTTAAATTAAAAACATGATTTAATTTGTTGGACAACATAGATTTAGATATGAGATAATGTAGGTTTGCTAAAACTCAGATGCATTTCCTATGATGGATCATTTAAAAATTTTCTCATTCCAGTTTTTTCTAATTAGACTACTCAAAAATTTCTTTACATAGCATGTCACAACATATCACCTGATCTCACCATATATATATGTATATAAATATTTTTCCTGTTTGTTCTTTTATTCTGAACAATTAAAGTAGTACATCACCATGCCAATGTGATTGTGCATGCAAATGCTAAAATATCAGGTCTAACATCAGATGGAAGCATGCCTTTATACTTGTTTTCTGTATAATCAGAAAATGTATTGATATAATTTATTAATTACTCATATATTACTAAACATTCACAAAAATATGTTTTAAGCATCATTTTAGAGGGTGTCACAACTTTTCTGAACCTCTGATTCCTGATATGTGAAATGGGTAATGTGTAGACCAGATCGTTGATTGAGATTTTAGTTTAGTTTTGTTCTTTTTTCTTTGCATTCATAGTTTACACCTATGATATGAGTAACTAATCATATACGGAGATTAGCATGGTCTGAGGTTTTACTTTATTTGAATGCTAGTAAGTTAACCTCTCATAGTTTCATGGATGTTAATAGAAATCTGAGATTCTGGAGACAAAGACAAAGGATTTATATTATTGATGGCACAAAGAATCTGATGAATTTCGTAGCTGTATTTTTTTTCTTCAACATTAAGTTGTCCATGGGGACAACATTGAATAGTCCAAGGAGATACCTGACTGCAGTGTATTTGAATCATAACTGAGGACCTTTGGGTTTATGGTAGACAAACATTTTATAATGGACTGCAAGCAAACTGATCCTTTGCCTGGGAGAGTGATGTTACCTTTACTATTCTGGACAATTGAAAAACATGCTCTTGCTCTGGAAGTAGACACTATATCTATCTTCCAACACTTTTTGGTATAAGAACATCATTGAGAATGTAGTCTGAAACCAAAGGCTGTTGGATGTACTTGGCACTGCATTGGGCATGTGAAAAACAGACATGAATAATTCATAATCTTTATTCTCAAGGAGCTGACTACTGAAGGAAGTAAATAATTAAATTATTGTACTACATTGATAAGTGTTAACACAGTGCTATGAATCAATAGATTTATCCTGACATGGAAAGTGAAGGACTTTAGACAAGAAAGCATTTGGGGCTGGGGTTAGGAATAAAACAGAAGTAAATAGAATAGAACAAAGGAGGAAAATGACACAATGCAATGTCTGGCTTACACATATTTTGGATTCTGTCAATAACTGTCTCTATGGCTTGAAATAGTCTGAAATAACAAACACAGAAATCATTAAAAAATCTTTTCTGGCTGGACGTGGTGGCTCATGCCTGTAATCCCAGCACTTTGGGAGGCTGAGGCAGGTGGATCACCTGAGGTGGATCACCTGAGGTTGGGAGTTTGAGACCAGCCTGACCAACATGGAGAAACCCCATCTCTACTAAAAATCCTAATTAGCCAGGTATGGTAGCACACACCTGTAATCCCAGCTACTTGGGAGGCTGACGTAGGAAAATCAGTTGAACCCAAGAGACGGAGGTTGCAGTGAGCTGAGACTGCGCCACTGCACTCCAGATTGGGCAACGAGAGCAAAACTCCATCTCAAAAAAAAATAATAATAAATTATCTGGAATTTTCCCTATTACTTTAAATTGTTGCATTATAATGTAATTTAGAAAGGAAAATTTTTCACACAAAGATCCAGACTGAAAGTTCTCATCCGTAAATAATCCCCATTCACCTTCAGGATCACATTGTGTTATGGTCAATAAGTTTGCACAATAAGGATGCTGAAACACATTTGAATCCTGAATAATACCCTAGAATTTTGAAATGGCTTGTCTAATAGAATGGTCCTCATATTTGCTCAATATTAATTTATAACAAACAGTTAACACTTTTCTTTGTTCAATTATTTTATCTTAACAATTTTGTCTTGATTTGATTTTGAAAAGCAAATTATACATTTTACATATGAGATCAATTTGCAATGTACTGAAACTGCTTTTAAATGTTTAGTTCTACCATAAAAGGGAGGCAATTTAATCTTTACAACATCTTTTGATGTTTTGTCATTGAAGACACTAGATAAACTTAGGCTACAATTTTTGATATTAATATATATGCTATGATAAGTGGGAAAAGTGTCATTTTACAAATGTATTGTTAATCTGTTGTGATTAGGATTAAGAATGATAATTCAAAATTATAATTCATGACTCATTTCTGTCTGTAAACACACAATTGGAAATTCAAGTCTAATCAGAAAACAGTGTCATCCTTCTCACAAATGATCTGTAACCTGAGTTGTGATTCGTTTTTCTTTCTTTGCAGTTCTGTTCTATTGTTACAGCTTTATTTCCCTTATGACATTTTGATTCTACCTACGGAGATTTTCTCTGAAAAGAAGTGTCAATCCTAATCATACTAAATTCTCAATGGTAACATATTTTGTGTTAAGTTTCTGTGGACAGAGGAGGAGGAATCTCATTTCTAATAAAACAGACAACTGTCAGTCAGCTACCTTAATATGACTTGGCTTTAAACCATGAAGAACTCCCTGTATACATTTTAGAAAATAAAAACCTTTTAGTAGGCAAAATGATGTTAAAATGATTCTTTTACTAATAGCATATAATAAAACACTTTAAAGGACACATTTAAAATGTGGATACGGAGTGTGTGTGTGTGTGTGTGTGTGTCTGTGTGTGTGTTTATGAGTGTGTGTGTGTGTACATATATATCCAGTATATTCAATGCGAATGATTGTCCCTATACAAGATTCTATTTTGTCCACTGTGTGAAAGATTTGTGCAAATAGATTGCTCATGTTCCCATTTTATTTTTAGGATAAAGATTCTATGATCTTAAAAAACCTTTAATCATTCAATTGTCCTCTTTTTAACTAAAACCATTAAATATAAATAAATCAGTTTGAGGATAGAAAGGAGTTTTGACTATGTAAGATGCATTATGACACTCTAATTAATTTAGGTCTTAATTTAACTTCATTATGTAGACAGTGACACTCTAGGCCTAATATTTAAAACAGGAACACTCAGTAATAGTCAGTCACTCTCATTCTTACAACCTTATGAGCAAATGTATAAACTCTTTGACAGGACAAGCAAATTTTTAAACTATTGGACACATGACTAATGACACATTTTAATAATTATCAATTGTTTCCCCTTTTTTGAAGAGGCATATAACATTGTTTTTTTGTTTTAGCTACAATGTAAAGTGAGAAATATATATATAATACATATATATACACAAACAGAGACATAAATAGGGGTAAGTTGTTGTCATCTGTAAGTAAATTATTAGACCCATTTATAATTTTTGAAATGATAATAAATGGACAAGTTGTTACAAAGATAGTATGGAGAGGTCCCATGTAGCTTTTAGCTTGTTTTCTCCAATGGTTACATCTTGTGTAATTATAACAGAATATCAAAACCAGAAAAGTGTGTACTGTAGTTTTATGCCATTTTATCATATGTTTAGATTTGTGTGACTATCACTGTTTCAACCAAGATACAGAACTATTTAATCACCATAAGATATGCTTCAGACTATCCCACTAAATCACTCTCAGCTGATTCTCCTTCACCATTATTTCCACCCAAAACCTTTGAATGTGAGCTGATTTGATATAGGTTTTTTTTTTTTAGATATAATTAGTTAAGGACCTTGAGATGAAAATATTCCACATTTAGGATGGGACCTAATTGCAGTTACTGGTGTCCTAATAATAAAAGGAAGAAGACATAACATCACAGAGAAGGCTGAATGAAGACAGAAGCAGAAATTGGTGGTATAAAGCAATAAGCTAAGGAATGCCAAGGGCAGTCAGCAGCCACCAGAAACTAAGAGGAGCATACAACAGATTCTCAGGGCCTTTGGAGAAATTATGTTGACAACTTGATTTCAGAAATTTAGCCTCTAGAACTGTGCTATAGAAAACTTTTGTTGTTTTAAATCATCTAATTTGTGGTACTTCATTATAGCAGCCCTAGAAAAGTAAACACACCATCATCCTTAAACCCTGACTACTACCAGTATGTTCTCTATCTCTATAATTTTGACACTAGAGAATTTTTTTTTTGAGATGGAGTCTCACTCTGATGCTCAGGCTGGAGTTCATTGGAGCCATTTCAGGTCACTGCAACCTCCTCCTCCTGTGTTCAAGCAATTCTCCTGCCTCAACCTCCCGAGTAGCTGGGTTTACAGGCATGTGCCACTATACCTGGCTAATTTTTTAAAATATATATTTCTGGTAAAGAAGGTGTTTCACCCTCTTGGCTAGGCTGATCTCGAACTCCTCAAGTGATTCACCTGCCTTGGCTTCCCAAACTACTGGAATTATAGGTTTGATCCACACAGCCCAGCCGAAAATTATTTTACAAGTGGAATAGAACAGTATGTGACTTTTGAGATGAGATTCTTCACTCAGGATAATGCCCTTGAGATTTACCTAAGTTGTTTCATGTGTCAGTATTTCACTCTTTTTTTATTGCTGAGTAGTACTCCTTGGTGTAGATGTAGTAAAGATTATTTGCTACAATAGGAGACATTTTTACTATTTGCAGGCTTTAGCTAATACAACTTGATTTGTAATAAATATTCATTTGTATGCTTTTATTTTTAGGGACTAAATGCCTGATAGTATAATATCTGGGCCACATGGTAATTGCATGCATGGTTTTGTTGTTTTTTTTTTTAACTGTGAATTATTTTCCAAGGTGACTATCTCATGTTATATTCCCACCAGCAGTGCAGAGATCCAGTTTTTTTGTATCCTTTTCCAGAATTTGGTATTGTCACCACTTTTTTAAAATGATTTAATAGTTGTGTAGTGCTATCTGTGTGTGGTCTTAATTTGCATCTCCCCAATGGTTAGTTAAGTTAAACATCCTTTCATGTGTTTGTTCTCCATCTGTATAGCATCTTTGAGAAAATGTCTCTTCATGCCTTCTGCCTATTATTTGATTGAATTGCTTTTGTTTTTGTTTTCAATTCTTTTCTTTCAATTTTTGAGAGTTAAAATACCCTGATGTCAAAATATACATCATAGGAAAGGTGCAAATAAAAAAGTAGATTAAGTGGGGATCTCAGAACATGAGGACAGTGATGATTTCTCTGGGTTTTCCTTTTAGGCTCATATAATTCAAGTGTATGTATGGATACTGGTGAAGACATCAACTCCAAAATCTCAATAAGTACAGACATAAAAACTCTAAATGCCCCAATAAAATACTATATCTCTATTCAAAGGACTTGGAAACAGCAGCCCAGCAAGACAAGTAACATTCATACAGTAACTACTATACTTCAGAAAACCACCAAAGAAAAAACTTCAGAACCAACACTAGACCCCCAGAAAGGCCAAGTAGAGAGGCAGAACTTCCACACTCATTGGGCTGCAATGACTCACTCCACATTTCTGCCATTAGTGTCAGATTATGTGTCTGGGACTATCATCCAAGCTAGGTGGCAATGAACCCCCATTATAATGTCAGTGGGACCATACGGGAAGGCTGGTCTAGTATTAGGCTTCCACTACCATCATATAGTAAGGAATCACTCTTCCCCTTCTAAAAGTGATTGTTTTGGAGGAGGCCTAGGGAAAATCAGAATTTTACAACTTCTCAGCAATACTGAAGTTTCCTGCAACTCTCAGGATGATATTAACTGAAATCTAGGGAGGAACATGAATTAGTAAATCAGTTCAGCAATCAGTCCAGCCACCTGCCCACCTGTGATGAAGATCCTCTCCCCTGCCAACGTGGAAAGTAAGAGAGGGCAGTAGAAAACTTAGATTCCAACCACATCTGGCAATAATGAGCAAGTGTCATCATCTTCCTCAACATGGGGTAGGGTCAGAGGGGAACTTCTAAAACACAATATTGAAATAATATCGACAGTATCATAATACAATGCCCAAAAATGTACAGGTTTCAATAAAAATAATCATTTATTACGTCAAAAACAAGGGATATCTCAATTACAATTAGGAAAGACAATCAACTAATTACAAGACAATTGACTAATTACAAGACAATAAATTTTTAAGAATTATTCTTCCTTAGCCATCATGAAAGTGCTTCAACAAGCAATTATAAATATCTTTGAAACAATTTAAAAACTGGAATGTCTCAGCAAAGAAGAGAAGATATAAGAAGACACACATGAAAATCTCAGACTGAGAGTTAACAATGGTTAAAATTTTAAAACTCAATGAATGGTGTTGGAATAGAAAAGACAGAAGAATCAAAGAACTTGTCACTGAAAAAATCCTCAATGTGAACAACAGAAAAAAACAGTGAATGTAAAAAAAGGTTAAAAGAGACTCAGGGACGTAAAAGACTATACAATACCTAACACTGGAGTTTGGGAAAGACAGGAGAAAGAGATTTGGCCTAAAAAAGTATTTTAATAAATAATGTCTGAAAATGTTCCGAACTTGGAAAAGACATAAACGTGTAGATTTAACATTTGAGAAAAACCAAAAGAGAATACATAAAAATAAATACAAATTAAGATACATCATAGTCAAATGTTTGAAAAGTTGTCAATATTTACATCTATTCATACTGCGTATCTTTTAATATAATACAGTTTTTAAAAAAACTTTTGCTTTTTAACTTTTTTGGGGGAGGGGGACTACAGGTATGAGCCAGTGCTCCTGGCAGTTGCTTACTTTTGACATTTTTTTAGACTTTCTGGAGGTTTACAATTTACTTGTAAATAAATGTACATAATCTTTTATTTTCAAAAACTTTGAGTAATATACTGATTTGTAAAATACATGTGAGTGCATGCATGTGTGTGTGCCTATAAATTCGTCTCTTAAAAAATGTATCATGGACATTTAAAGACTGTTGTTTTTTAACTTTTATACTAGAATTAAAAGTGATTTACCCACTACTATTCCAGTAATATGGTATTTTTTGTCTATATGTTTGCCTTCAACAATGAGTTTTATACTTTTTGTTATCCTGTTGCTGTTTTGCATTTTAACTTGAACTCCCTTTCAAGGGAGTCTTACATTTCTTGTAAGACAGGTCTATGGATGATAAACTCTGTCAGCTTTTGTTTTTCTGGAGAAGTATTTATCCCTCCATTTTTGATGGAGGGGATATTTATCCCCTCCAAGTTTGTCAGCTATTGTTCTTGGTAAGGTGTGTGTATGTGTGTGTGTGTGTGTGTGTATTCACATCTGTGTGTAGCTGTTTCTTTTTTAGCACTTAAATATATTATCTCATGCCTTCTACCTTACATAGTTTCTGCTGAAAAGTCAGGTTGTCTTATCTGGGATAAAATTCTATTTTGCCAGCCTTAGAGCTTTGATGTGTTCAACATGTTCTAGCTGCCTGACAGGGAATGGAGGTGGCAGCCTAGACTGGTAGACATCTTTGATTTTTTGCCTCTGCTCAGCACAGAGTAAACACATTAAAAACTCAATTTTTAGCTTCCCCCAGGGGAGGAAAAGAGTGATACACATATCCAGTACCCCAACATTTCCAGAAATTTCCAAAGATCTGACATCACCTTGTAAATTCTGCAGCACTGGTGTATCTTAGCTGCATAGACAATAACAGAGATGGCAGCTTAGACTGAGAAATACCATAGTTTCTCTTCTGGCTCAGCACAGAGTGAGCAGAAAATAACCACAGATGTCTGCTTCTTCCTGGAAAAGGAGAGGCATGGTAGAGAGCTCTAGAATTTCTGTCTGGGCTGATTGGTTCACTCCTGCACAAGACCAGTTTGTGACATCTGTGAGAGATTCCTGCTCTGTTTAATATGCTGACATCAACATACAAAATCAAGAAAAATGAAGAAACAAAGATGGTCCAAATAAATAAAAACAAGATATATCTTCAGAAAATAACGCTAATGAAACAGAGTTTTATTATTTACATGATGGAGAATTTAAAATAAACATAATAAAAGTGTTTATGAGATTATAAAGAATGCATGAACAAAGAGTAAACTTTAAAATATAGAAAATATAAAAAATAATAAATAGATATCATGGAGCTGAAGAGCACAGTAACTGAACTAAAAAATTATTAGAGGAGTACTACAGAAGACTAGATTAAGCAGACAAAAGTATGAAGAAATTTCAAGGCAGGTCAAGAAGGAAAGACAATAAAGGAAAAAGAATGAAGAAAGCTGAGGAGAATTATGAGATATCATCAAGCACACCAATATACACATTTTATGAATCACAGAATAAGAAGAAAAAAAGAGAAAACTTATTAAAGAAGTAATGGCTGAAAACTTCCAAAAACAGAAGAAGAAACGGTACTTCCAGATCCAATAATCTCGAAGAGCAACAAATAATGTGAAACCAAAATATCTGCATTGAGAAATATTATGATCAAATTATCAGAACTCAAAGACAAAGAATTTTTAAGCAATAAAAATGGCTTATCATGTAAAAGAGAACCCCCAGATAAGAGGACCAGAATTCTCAGCAGAAACTATGTAAGGTGGAAGGAGTGACATAATATATTCAAGTGCGAAAAAAGAAACATCCACACTCACACATGTGAATACACACACACAGATACACACACACACACACAACTTACTAAGAATACAATAGCTGACCAACTTGTTTATCAAAAACAGAGGGTTAAATACTTCTCCATGAAAACAAAAGCTGAGACAGTTTATCATCCATAGACCTGTCTTACAAGAAATGTTAAAGAGAGTTTGAGTTAAAATGCAAAACAGCAACAGGATAACGAAAAGTATAAAACTCATTGTTGAAGGCAAACATATAGACAAAAGATACCATATTAATGTAATAGTAGTATGTAAATCACTTTTAATTTTAATATAAAAGTTAAAAAAACAGCAGTCTTTAAATGTCCATGATACAGTTTTAAGAGATGAATTTGTAGGCACACACACATGCATGCACTCACATGTATTTTACAAACCAGTATATTACTCAAAGTTTTTGAAAATAAAAGATTATGCACTTTTATTTACGAGTAAATTGTAAACCTCCAGAAAGTCTAAAAAATGTCAAAAGTAAGCAACAGCCAGGAGCACTGGCTCACACCTGTAACCCCTCCACCCCCCAAAAAAGATAAAAAGAAAAGTTTTTTTTAAAAAACCACATTATATTAAAAGGTACACAGTATGAATAGGTGTAAATATTGACAACAATAAATAAAGTGTGTGGGGGAAGAAGAAAATGTGAAGAGTTTTTGCACATACTTAAACTTTTTTTCAGCTTAAAATGAACTCAAGTATAAGATATATTGTATAATTCCTATCATAATCACAAAATATAGAAATTACACGACGTAAGAAACAGAAGCAAATCATATAAATTCACAAAATTAACAAAACAAAAAAGAAGGTAGCAAGATTGGAAGAAAAGTACAAAGAAACTGCATGAATAGCATGAGATGCTTACATTGTAAAAGAGAGTCTCAAATAACATCTAAGCTAGTCAATAAGCTAGAAGAAAAGCAACATACAAATGCAAAGCAAGCTGAAGGTATAATAACAATAAGAGTCGAAATCAAAAAATGGAAAAAAACTAAGACAACAGAAAAAAATCAGTGAAACAGGAAATTCCACTATAGATCCTTCACACAACAATAGTGTAATAAGGTAATACTACAAATAGTTACTCACTTTTGATAACTTAGATGTAAAAGACTAACTCCCAACACAAATTACTATAAATTCACCCAATATAAAATAGATACTTTGAATAGCACTATAACTATTAAATATTGAGTTTTTAATTTAAACTATGAGAAAAAAGAAAAATCCACACCCAGATGGATTCACTAGAAAATTCCAGAAAACAGTTAAAGAATAATGAACAATAATTCTACACAATAACTTCCAAAAGTAAAGGAAGAAGAGACACTTGTTTAGTCATTTTATGAAGCCAGTATTATCTGATATCCAAAATATGGGAAAGATAGTAGGCACAAAGGATAGTACAGATAATATTCTTGACAAAACTAGATTTTAAAATTAGTAATAAACAAAATATTAGTAAATAGAATTGAGAAATATATTAAAAGTCACCATCACGTCCAAGTGGTATTTATTCCAGGTATACAAAACTAGTTCAATATTGAAAAATTAATCAAGTTCATTTGCTCAACAGGCTAAAAAAGAAAAGTTGTGCAATAATAGCAATTAATATAGACAAAGTATTTGGACAAAATCAAGTCTTACTAATTTTATCATGTTTAATGTGCTATTCATTTGATCATAAAGGGGTATAGATTTTGTTAAAGAAAGCACAATTAAAGCTAAATAGAAGGAATAAGTTATCTTGTTCCATACTACAGTAGAATAATCATTCTTAATAATAACATATAGTTTCAAATGGCTAGAAGGAGGATATTGAACATTCTCTCCAAATAAAGGATAAATGTTTGAGATGATAGATATGCTATTTACCCTTCTGGATACATTATATGTATCAAAATACTCATGAATATGTAAAATTATTATATATCAATTAAAAATAATAATATTTAAAAATGACTCAGAAAAGTATAACTATGGGATAACTTTCTGAAGTTTACAAAGAATATTTGACAAAATTATAGTGAATGTCATACTTGGGAAAGACAAAAATATTTCCACCTATAATCAGAAAGGAAGCAAGGGTGCCCACAATCAACACTGCCATTTAAGTTATTTCTGGAAGTTCTAAACAGCACAAAAAGGCAATAAAATAATATAAAATAAAAGGCATACAGATTTGAACAATGACAAAAAGTCTCCCTATTTGCAGATGTTATAATGGTCTGTATACAAGGTAAACATACAAAAATTGATTCTACATCCTGGAAATACCTATCTGGAACCTGAAACTAAAGGAATGCCATTTACGCTCCTCAAAAAATTTTAATTACTTTTGCATATATGCAATAAAATGCTTAAAAGGCTTAAACACTGAATATAATAAAATACTAATAAAAGAAGACAAATAAATTTAGAGCAATGCCATTTAAATGAATTGGAATTCTCTATGTAGTAAAGATTCTATTCCCTTCAAATTGATACACAAATTTAATGTAATTGATGTCAAAAATCCAGTCAAGATTTTTTTGCATCTATAGAGAAGATTACTTTAAAGTGTATCTAAAATATAAGGAAACTAGCGTAGCAACACAATTTTTAAAAAGAAAATAATTTGGGAGGATTATTCTACTAAATATCAAGACTTATACAGGTATCCTGAGTATTCACAGAATGATAAACACATAGATCAATGGAACAGACTAGAGAATCCAGAAATAGTCTCACATAAGTATGGCCACATCATTTTTGACAAAGGTGCAAAAGCAATTTAATAAAAAAAGATCTCTTTTGAACAATTGGCACAGGAACAATTAGCTTCCATAGAAAAAAAGAATGTTCCACAAAATATATCATAGATTTAAATGTATTAACATAAAACTATAAAACTGCTAGAGGATATCATAGGAGAATATTTCTGGATCTAGGATTTTGTGAAAATTTCATAGATTCTTCACAAAGAAATGATCCATGAAGCCAAAAATACATTTGATTTAATCAAATTTAAAAAAAAACTATCTTTTCTTCTGTGAAAGATCCTGTTAGGAGCGGAAAAGACAAACTATAGACTTGGAGAAAATATTTAACTTGACAAAAGCTCATATCACAAACATAAAAACATAAAAATAATTTTAGAACATTATTTTTAATATCTTTTTAATAGTTTACTATAATTCTTTGTTTAAAATAATGAGGAACTGCATAGCTAATTAGCTCATATCTGACATAAATGTACTGTTTTTATGAGTGCAATGGGTGGTGAACTTCAGAAAAAACTGAAGTCTAGAAAATTGATATTTTGTCTCTTGTTACTAGAAATTAGTCAAAAGAACCATTTGTTAACTAAATGTTAAAAATATTCTATAACTAGCCTTTGGACATGCTGTAGCTCAATATCCCTGGAAAATTATCCTGTATAAAGGATCAAGCACATTTATTTTCATTCTGATAAAACCTAGACTAATAGACTGTCTTCTTTTCTCCATGCTACTCTTAAGCCTTTAAAACAATGACTTGGTTGCATATATTCTATGACTTCTTTTGATTAGGAATCTAGCTATCTTTCATTACATGAAGTTTTAGAAGAAGAGACAATTAATGGTGAAAGAAACCAGATCTTTGGTAGCTTAGGGGTACAGTGTGAAAAAGGTTTGACTTCATAAAAGGAATTAGTGAGGTGTTGCTCTTTTTCTATTGTTTGGAATAGTTTCAGAAGGGATGGTACCAGCCCCTCTTTGTACCTATGGTAGAATTCGACTGTGAATCAGTCTGGTCCTCGGCTTTTTTTGGTTGGTAAACTATTAATTACTAACTCAATTTCAGAACTTGTTATTGTTCTATTCAGGGATTCAACTTCTTCCTGATTTAGTCTTGGGACAGTGTATGTGTCCAGGAATTTATCCATTTATTCTAGATTTTTTAGTTTATTTGCATAGAGGTATTTATAATATTCTCTGATGGTAGTTTGTATTTCTGTAGAATCAGTGATGATATCCCTTTCATTGTTTTTTATTGTGCAGATTTGGTTCTTCTTTATTTTCTTCTATATTTGTCTGGCTAGTGGTCTATTTCGTCAATTAAAAAAAAACAGTTCCTGGAATCTTTGATTTTTTGAAGGATCTCTTTGGTCTTTATCTCCTTCATTTTTGCTCTGATCTTAGTTATTTATTGTGTTTTGCTAGATTTTATCAGGCCAGCATCATCCTGATACCAAAACCTGGCAGACACACACACACACATGCACACACACGTGCATGTGCGCACACACACACACACACAAATTTCAGGTCAATATCAATGATGAACATTGATGAGAAAACCCTCAATAAACTACTAACAAAACAAATCCAGCAGCACATCAGAAATCTCATTGACCACTATCAAGTTGGATTCATCCCTGGGATATAAGCTGGTTCAACTTATGCAAATCAATAATCATAATCCATCACATAAACAGAATCAATGACAAAAACCATATGATTATCTCAATTGATGTAGAAAAGGCCTTTGATAAAATTCAAACCACTTCATGCTAAAAACTCTCAATAAACTAGGTATTGATGGGACACATCTAAAGCTGGAAGCATTCCCTTTGAAAACCTGCACAAGACAAGGATGCCCTCTCTCACTACTCCTACTCAACATAGTTTTGGGATTTCTGGCCAGGGCAATTAGGCAAGAGAAAGAAACAAAGGGAATTCAAATAGGAAGAAAGGAAGTCAAATTGTCTCTGATTACAGATGGTGATTGTATATGCAGAAAACCATCACCTCAGCCCAAAATCTCCTTAGGCTGATAACCAACTTCAGCAAAGTCTCAGGATACAAAATCAATGTGCAAAAATCACAAGCATTCCTATACATCAATAATAGACAAACAGAGAGCCAAATCATGAGCAAATGCCCATTCACAATTGCTACAGAGAGAATAATACCAAGAAATACAACTTACAAAGGATGTGAAGGACATCTTTAAGGAGAACTACAAACCACTGCTCGAGTAAACAAATGAGCATTTCATGCTCATGGATGGGAAGAATCCATATCGTGAAAATGGCCATAGTGTCCAAAGTAATTTATAGACTGACTGCTATTCCCATCAAGCTACCACTGACTTTCTTCACAAAATTAGAAAAAACTACTTTAAATTTCATATGGATCCAAAAAACAGCCCATATAGCCAAGACAATCCTAAACAAAAAGAACAAAGCTATAGACATTATGCTACCTGATCTCGAACTATACTAGAAAGCTACAGTAACCAAATTAGCATAATACTGGTACCAAAACAGATATATAGAGCAATGGAATAGAACAAAGTCCTCAGAAAAAAATGCCACAAATCTACAACCATCTGATCTTTGACAAACCTGACAAAAACAAGCAATGGGGAAAAGATTTCCTATTCAATAAATAGTGTTTAGAAAACTGGCTAGCTATATGCAGAAATCTCAAACTGGACCACTTCCTTACACCTTATAATTAACTCAACATGGATTAAAGACTTAAATCTAGGATCTAAAACCATAGAAACCCTAGTAGAAAATCTAGGCAATAGCATTTAGGACATTGGCATGGGCAAAGAATTTATGACTAAAAGCCAAAAGCAATGGAAACAAAAACCAAAATAGACAAATAGAATCTAAGTAAACTAAAGAACTTCTGAACAGCAAAAGAAAATATTCTCAGAGTGAATAGAAAACCTACAGAATGGGAGAAAAATTTTGCAATCTATCCATCTGACAAGGAGCTAATATCCAGAATCAACAAATAACTTAAATAAATTTAAGAGAAAAAAATAACCCCATTGAAAAGTGAGTAAAGGGTATGAAGAGGCATTTCTCAAAAGAAGACATTTATATGGCATACAAACATATGATAAAAAACTCCTTAGCACTGGTCATTTGAGGAACGCAAATCAAAACCACAATGAGATACCATCTCATGCCTATTAGAATGGCAATCATTCAAAAGCAAAAGTAAGATAACAATAGATGCTGGAGAGGATGTGGACAAATAGAAACCCTTTTACTCTATTGGTTGGTATATAAATCAGTTCAACCATGGTGGAAAATAGTATGGTAATTCCTTAAGGATCTAGAATCAGAAAAATCTTTTGATATAGCAATCCCATTACTGGGTATATATCCAAAGGATTATAAATCATTCTACTATAAAGACACCTGCACAGGTATGTTTATTGCAGCACTGTTCACAGTAGCAAAGACTTGGAACCAACCCAAATGTCTATCAATGATAGATTGGATAAAGAAAATGTGGCACATATACACTGGAATACTATGCAGCCATAAAAAAAGAATGAGTCCATGTCCTTTTCAAGGACATGGATGAATCTGGAAACCATTATTTTCAGCAAACTAATACAAGAACAGAAAACTAAACACCACGTATTCTCACTCATAAGTGGGAATTGAACAATGAGAACACATGAACACAGAGAAGGGAACATTACACAGCAGGGCCCGTGGGGATTTGGGGGGCTAGGAGAGGGATAGCATTGGGGAAATACCTAACACAGATGACCAGTTGATGGGTGTAGCAAACCACCATGGCACATGTATACCTATGTAACAAATCTTCACATTGTGCACATGTATCTCAGAACTTAAAGTATACTTTTTAAGAAAGGAAAGAAAAAGGATTGATTGTAAAGAGTGATGAAAGAACTCTGGATGACTCAAAGTTTCATATCTTAATTACACTGATTTTTAAATAGGGTTTTGCATGTGTCAACGTTTATCAAGTGTTTAAAGATAATACCCAATCAAGTTTGAGGTATTCATCATAATTTTGAAGATCTCCTTTGATCTCCTTCAGTACTGGAAAACATTCACTTCCATATTTAATCCAATGTTGGGTAATCAATCTTCAGTGGGAAGTCACCTACATGTAAAGCATTTAAAAGAATCTCATCTAGACTTTCTCATGTGTTCTCATTTCACATCCAGGCAAAAAAAAAAAAGAGGCTAAATCATCCTCATGTAACCCACTCTTGACCATAGATAACACATAGAATTTAGTCCAACAAATTCTGAATGTAAACAGATTTACCTTTTGTTTTCTCAAGTTTGAGAATCTAGAAACAGCCTCTGGACTTTCAATCTGTCAAGTGTGAATCAGAAGTTATCCTACTGCATCTTTAAAACACAAGAGGATGAACTCTCTACGAAGTCCCAGTGAAATTTTTCTCAAATTACTTGAAGGATTCTCCCACCACTTTTACATATTCAACAATAGTCTTTAAAGAAATTCTTTTTCTAATGTATAATCCCTCTCTTGTCTAGATAAAGATTATAAAACCAGTTCTTGCTTACTTCTTTTGGAAGTATTACTTTTATGGTTAAGCATTTTATTTTGAAATATGAGAGAATTTGGCCATCTTTCTTGCAGATTAAGACTAAACTGATATCATAAAGATTCCTATTTTAATATATCATTTTTTAGCAAAAATAAAATATATAATAAAAATTGAAATATTAAAAATTATACATGAAAAATATATTTATCCCATCCCATACCATTAAGATTTCTTCCTCATATAAAACCACAACTAACAGTTTCTTGTGTGTGAAACATGTATCTGTAGATAGACAATAGATAGACAGAAAATAGATAGATGAATAGACATACTTGTGTATCAATATACTTGTTGTAAGGATAAATATATAAATACACATAATTGCTGTACAAGTATAGATATGCTTGTGTATACATATATACACAAGTATATTGTGTGTATATACAAACATGTACAACTATAAATATACTTGTTTATACATATATACACAATTATACATAAGTATATCTATCTATACTTGCACAGCAATTTTATATATATATATATATACATATATATATACCTTTACAGCAAGTATATTGATACATGTATACATATATACACAAGTATATCTAATTGTGAAGCAATTATATATATTTGGAAATATACATATATACACATGTAATATACATATATTCTGCCAAATATATATACTTGCTGCAAAAGTATAGATGGATATATTTGTATGTGTGTATGTGTGTGTACACATATTGCCTAATAAATATACATACACAGATATATACACAAGTTACACACATGATTATTTTACAACTTACATTCTTCAAGCCTATATTAAGCAATTTTTATATCAGCATATAGTGAGTTATCTCTATATTTTTAGTTACACGGTATTTTCTTGTGTGACAGTAACCAATCCCCAACTTCAGGGTGTTTAATATTTATTCAGCCTTTTGATACTGAAAACACTGTAGTAGTGAAGAACTCGTCACATATTTTAAAGTCATACACAGGGTTGTTTTTCTTTTTTTTAAATTGCATTTTAGGTTTTGGGGTACATGTGAAGAAAATGCAAGATTCTTGTATAGGTACACACATGGCAATGTGATTTGCTGCCTTCCTTCCCATCACCTATATCTGGCATTTCTCCCCATGCTATCTCTCCCCAACTCCCCACTCTACACTGTCCCTCCCCTATTTCCTCCCCGACAGACCCCAGTGTGTGATGTTCCCCTCCCTGTGTCCATGTGCTCTCATTGTTCAACACCCACCTATGAATAAGAACATGCGATGTTTGATTTCCTGTTATTGTGACAGTTTGCTGAAAATGACTGTTTCCAGGTTTATCCATGTCCGTACAAAGGACACAAACTCTTCATTTCTTATTGCTGCATAGTATTCCATGGTGTATATGTGTCACATTTTCCCTGTCCAGTCTATCATCAATGGGCATTCGGGTTGGTTCCAGGTCTTTGCTATTGTAAACACTGCTGCAATGAACATTCCTGTGCATGTGTCTTTATAATAGAACGATTTATAATCCTTTGTATATATACCCAGTAATGGGATTGTTGGGTCAAATGGAATTTCTATTTCTATATCCTTGAGGAATAGCCACACTGTCGTCCACAGTGATTGACCTAATTTACACTCCCACCAACAGTGTAAAAGTGTTCCTATTTCTCCACATCCTTTCCAGCATCTGTTGTCTCCAGGTGTTTTAATGATTGCCATTATAAGTGGCATGAGACAGTATCTTAATGTAGTTTTGATTTGCATTTCTCTAATGACCAGTGATGAGATGATGAGCATTTTTTCATATGTTTCTTGGACTTATATATGTTTTCTTTTGAAAAGTGTCTATTCATATCCTTTGCCCATTATTGAAGGAGTTTGTTTGTTTTTTCCTTGTAAATCTATTTTAGTTCTTTGCGGTTTCTGGATAAAATCTTTTGTCAGATGGGTAGATTGCAAAAATGTTTTCCTATTCTGTTGGTTGCCAATTCACTCCAATGATTATTTCTTTTGCTTTGCAGAAGCTCTGGAGTTTAATTAGATCCCATTTGTCTATTTTTGCTTTTGTTGCCAATGCTTTTGGTGTTTTGGTCATGAAGTCCTTGCCTATACCTATGTCCTGAATGGTTTTGCCTAGGTTTTCTTCTAGGACTTTTATGCTGTTCTGCCTTATATTTAAGTGTTTAACCCATCTGGAGTTAATTTTAGTTTAACATGTCAGGAAGGAGTCCGGTTTCTGCTTTCTGCACATGGTTAGCCAGTTTTCACAACACCATTTACTAAACAGAAAATCCTTTCTCCATTGCTTGTTTTAGTCAGGTTTGTCAAAATCAGATGATTGCAGATGTGTGGTTTTGCCTCCAAGGCCTCTGTTATGTTCTGTTGGTACCAGTACCATGCTTTTTTGATTACTGTAGCCTTGTAGTATAGTTTGAAGTAAGGTAGCGTGATGCCTCCAGCTTTGTTCTTTTTGTTTAGAATTGACTTAGCAATGCGGGCTCTCTTTTGGTTCCATATGAAGTTTCAGATGGTTTTTTTCCACTTCTGTTAAGATGGTCATTGGTAGCTTGATGAGGATAGCATTAAATCTATAAAACACTTTTTGCAGTATGGCCATTTTCATGATATTGATTCTTCCTAACCACGAGCATGGAATGTTTCTCCATCTGTTTGTGTCCTCCCGTATTTCATAGAGCAGTGGTTTGTAGTTCTCCTTGAAGAGGTCCTTTACATCCTTTGTTAGTTGTATTCCTAGGTATTTTATTCTCTCTGTAGCAATTGTAAATGGCAGTTCATTCTTGATTTGACTCTCGTTAAGTCTATTATTGGTGTATAGGAATGCTTGTGATTTTTACACATTGATTTTCTATCCTGAGACTTTGCTGAAGTTGCTTATCAGTTTCAGGAGATTTGGGGCTGAGATGATGGCGTCTTCTAAATATACAATCATGTCATCTGCAAACAGAGACAAATTGACTTCCTCCTTTCCTAATTGAATACCCTTTATTTCTTTTTCTTGCCTGACTGCTCTAGCTAGAACTTCCAATACTATTTTGCATAGGAGTGGTGAGAGAGTGCATCCTTATTTCAAAGATAATGCTTCCAGTTTTTGTCCATTCAGTATAATGTTGGCTGTGGGTCTGTCGTAAATAGCTTTTATTATTTTGAGATATGTTCTATCGATACCTAGCTTATTCGAAGTTTTTAGCATAAAGAGCTACTGAATTTTGTTCAAGGCCTTCTCTTCATCTATTCAGATAATTGTGGTTTTTGTCTTTGGTTCTGTTTATGTGGTGAATTACATTTATAGACTCGTGCTATGTTGAATCAGCCTTGCATCCACTGATGAGGCCTACTTTACTGTGATGGATAAGTTTTTTGATGTGCTGTTGCAATTGGTTTGCCGGTATTTTATTCAAGATTTTTGCATCTATATTCATCACGGATATTGGTCTGAAGTTTTCTCTTCTTGTTGAGTCTGTGATGGGTTTTGGTATCAGCATGATGTTGGTCTTATAAGGATATGGGAAGGATTTTTTCTTTTTGGATTGTTTGGAATACTTTCAGAAGGAGTGATACGAGCTACTCTTTGTATGTCTGGTAGAATTCAACTGTGAACCCATCTGGACATGGACATTTTTTATTGGGAGGCTATTAATTGCTGCCTGAACATCAGCCCTTGATATTGGTCTATTCAGGGTTTCGACTTCTTCCTGATTTAGGCTAGGGAATGAGCAAGTGTCCAGGAATATATCCATTTCTTCCAGGCTTACTGGTTTATGTGCATATAATTGTTTATAGTAATCTCTGATGGTGGTTTGTATTTCTGTGGAAGCTGGGGTAATATCCTCTCATGGTTTTCTTTTGCATCTATTTGATTCTTCTCTCTTTTCTTTTTTATTAATCTAGCTAGTGGTCTGTCTATTTTGTTGATCTTTTTCAAAAACCAGCTCATGGATTTATTCATTTTTTGAAGGTTTTTTTTTGTCTCTATCTCCTTCAGTTCTGCTCTGATCTCAGTTATTTCTTCTCTTCTGCTAGGTTTTGATCTTGCTCCTCTAGCTCTTTCAATTTTGATGATAGGGTGTCTATTTTAGATCTTTCCTTGCTTCTCTTGTAGGCATTTATTGCTATAAATATTCCTTTATACACTGCTTTAAATGTGTCCCAGAGATTCTGGTACATTGCATCTTCATTCCTGTTGGTTTCAAAGAACATCTTTATTTTGCCACCATTGCACCATTTATCCAGTCAAGATGCAAGAGTCAGTTGTTCAGTTTCCATGAAGTTGTGTGGTTCTGAGTTAGTTTCTGAATTCTGTTTCTAATTTGATTGCACTGTGGTCTGAGAGACTGTTACGATTTCCATTCTTTTGCATTTGCTGAGGAGTGATTTACTTTCAATTATGTGGTCAATTTTAGAATAGGTATGATGTGGTGCTGAGAAGAATGTATATTCTGTGGATTTGGGGTGGATAATTCTGTAAATGTCTATTAGGTTTGCTTGGTCCAGATCTCAGTTCAAGTCCTGGATAAGCTTGTAATTTTCTGTCATCTCGAACTGTCTAATATTCTGTCATCTCGAACTGTCTAATATTGACAGTGGAGTGTTAAAATCTCCCACTATTATTGTCTGGGAGTCTAAGTCTCATTGTAGGTCATTAGCAACTTGATTTATGTATCTGGGTGCTCCTGTATTGGGTGCATATATATTCAGGATCGTTAGCTCTTCTTGTTGCATTGATCCTTTTACCATTATATAATGCCCTTCTTTGACTCTTTTGACTTTTGTTCATTTAAAGTCAATTTTATCAGAGACTAGGATTGCAACTCCTGCTATTTTTTGCTGTCCATTTGCTTGGTGAATCTTTCTCCATTCCTTTGTTTTGAGCCTGCATGTATCCTTGCATGTGAGATGGGTTTCCTAAATACAGCACATTGATGGCTTTTGACTATTTACCCAATTTGCCAGTCTGTGTCTTTTGATTGGGGCATTTAGCCAGTTTACATTTAAGGTTAACACTGTTATGTGTGAAGTTTATTCTGCCATTTTGATGCTAGTTGGCTCTTTTGCCCATTAGTTGATGCAGTTTCTTTATTGTGTTCATGCTCTTTTACATTTCTGGAGTGGCCAGTACTGGTTGTTCCTTTCTATGTGTAGTTCTTCTTTCAGGAGCTCTTGTAAAGCAGGCCTGGTGGTTATAAATCTCTGAACAATTGCTTATTCATAAAGGATTTTCTTTCTCCTTCTCTTATGAAGCTTAGTTTGGCTGGATATGAAATTCTGGGTTGAAAGTTCTTTCTTTAAGGATGTTGAATATTGGTCCCCACTCTCTTCTGGCTTATAGGATTTCTGTCGAGAGATCTGCTGTTAGTCTGATGGACTTCCCTTTATGGATAACCCGACCTTTCTCTCTGGCTGCTCTTAGCATTTCTTCCTTCATTTTACCCCTGGAGAATATAACAATTATGTGCCTTGGGGTTTCTCTTCCTGAGGAATATCTTTGTGGTGTTCTCTGTATTTCCCAGCCTGCCTTGCTAGGTTAGGAAAGTTCTCTTGGATAATATCCTGAAGAGTGTTTTCCAGCTTGGATTCATTCTCTCTGTCACATTCAGGTACACCTATCAAACGTACATTAGGTGTTTTCACATAATCCCATATTTCTTGGAGGCTTTGTTCATTTTTTACTCTATTTTCTCTAATCTTTCTTTATCATTTTATTTCACTGAGTTGATCTTCAATCTCTCATATCCTTTCTTCTGCTGGGTCGATTTGCTTATTGAAACTTGTGTATGCTTTGCAAAGTTCTTGTGTTGTGTTTTTAAGCTCCATCAATGCATTTACATTCCTCTCTAAGCTGTTTATTCTTGTTAGCATTTCGTCAAAGCTTTTTTCAAGGTTCTAAGTTTCTTTTCATTGTGTTAGAACATGTTCTTTTAGCTCAGAGAACTTTGTTATTACCCAGTTTCTGAAGCTGGTTTCTGTCAGTTTGTCAGACATATTCTCCATCCAGCCTTGTTCCCTTGCTGGTGAGGAGTTGTGATCCCTTGGAGGAGGAAAGGCACTCTGGTTTTTGGTGCTTTCATCTTTTTTGAGCTGGGTTCTTCCTATCTTTGTGGATTTGTCTACCTGTGGTCTTTGTAGTTGTGGTTTTCAGATAGGGTCTCTGGACATCCTTTTTGTTGATGATGAAGTAATTTCTTTCTGTTTCTTAGTTTTCCTTCTAACAGTCAGGTCCCTCTGCTGTAGTACTGCTGGAGGTCCACTGCAGACCCTGCTTGTCTGGGGATCACCTGCAGTGGCTGCAGGATAGTAAGGGTTGCTGCCAGTTTCTTCTTCTGTTATCTTTGTTGCAGAAGGATACCCACCAGATGTCAGCCTGATCTCTCCTTTATGAGGTGTCTCTGGATATATGGTGATCAGGGAGCTTCTTGAGGAGACAGTCTGTCCCTTGTAGGAGCTCAAGTGCTGATCTGTCACTCCATTGTTCTGTTCAGAGCTGCTGGGCAAGTATGTTTGAGTTTGCTGCAGCAGAAATCATAACTGCCTTTTTTTCCCCAGGTTCTTTGTCCCAGGAAGGTGGGGCTTTATGTCTGTTTCTGTAATGCTTCTGCCTTTTTTCAGAGATGCCCTGCCTAGTGAGGAGGTAGCCTAGTCACAGTCTGCCAGCAGAGGTTTTGCTAAGCTCTCGTGGGCTCTGCCCAGCTGCTATGTAAACTTCCTTGCAGTTTTGTTTATAGGGGTATAGTTAGAACTGCCTCAGTAATGGCAGTCTGCCTCAGTAATCGTGGACTGTCTATGTAATGGTGGACTGCCTCAATAATGATGGACTGCCTCAGTGATGGCAGACTACCTTGGTACTGGTGGGACCTCGGTAATGGCAGATGCCCTTCTCCTCAAAGATTTGGACCATCCTGTGTCCAGCTGTGCTTGTTGTGAAACTCTCAATCCAGAGTGTTTCAAATTGCTGGCCTTTGTGGGGGTGTGACTGTCTGAGTCAGATCACCTGGCTCCCTGTTTCAGCCCCCTTTTTTCTCAGTTGAACAGACAGCTCTGTCTTTCAGGCATTCCAGTCACCAGTTGAAATGGCACATGGATTTGTGTGAGTTTTTGTGCGGAGACCCACTGCACCAGCTGAAACTGCTGCATTGGAGCCTAGCAGTGCTTTTTCGCCTGGGAATCTCCTGGTCTATGGGCAATAAAAATTAATTTGGAAATGTGGTGATCACTCACCCTCTGCGTTTTCACTAGGGACTGCAATCCAGAGCTGTTCCTATTCAGCCTTCTTCATAAAACCTCATACAATGGTTTATTTTACATGATAAAAACTAGAACTAAAATTACTAAATCAAAGAGGATTGTGACTGCAGATTTTGATGAATTTTTCCAAATTCCTCTCCAAACTTCAACCCAATTTATTTTTCTAAAAAGGAAAGCTAATAGTTTTTCCTATACCCTTAGAACACTGTGTGATCAAACATATTGAAATTTGACAATGTAATAGCATAAAAGCAATATTTCATCTTCATTTTAATACAAATTTGTTTCTGTATATTTTCTACTTAGTTTTTACTCTTTTTAACTTTTAGATTTTTTCAAATTTTGGTTATATCAAATCTATCAGGTATGCTGGAATTTTTATATTTTATACTCCATTTTATATCATTTTATAGATTTGTTTTGCAGTAATTTTTGTCATGTTTTCAAATACTTTTTGTCATATTGTAGGCATTTCATCTTGCTTAGAGATACCACTGCCACAACAAAATATGTGAAGTGCTATATTTTTCATTTTATAATATTGTTTCTACATAAATATTTAATTTTCTAAATGTCTGTAGTGTCATCTTAAGAAGTACTGAAACTGTCATAGGAAACCATTTTTTCCATTGATTGCATACATATTTAAGGAATATTTGAGAGTAGATAACTTTGAAACAGCCTGCATTTATGAGTAAGATAAAAGTATTTTTTGAGGCTGTAAACTTTTGAATCAATTCCTATATTTTTGACTAATAGAAAAATATAATCATAATTTTATCTTATGTTTCAGTAATATTTTGTACATTAAAAATTAATTAAACATGCATTCCACCAAGAAATTTTCATCATATTGCAAAAAATACAATTTGGCCATTGCACAAAGATGTTTTTGGCAGCATTATTTTTAAATAATTAAAGGTTGAAAGCAACATAATTTGGACTTCAATGGGGGATGATGAATAAAAGATGTCTTATATACAGTAAAGTACTCTGTAGCTGTAAGAGAATAAAGACTATACAAATTAAATTGTATTTCTAATCCTTTACTCTTTTTTGTATTTATATCCTTTGTCCTGTAACTTATGCCATGGAATACCATGCAGCCATAAAAAAGGATGAGTTCATGTTCTTTGCAGGGACATGGATGAAGCTGGAAACCATCATTCTTGGCAAACTGACACAAGAACAGAAAACTGAACACTGCATGTTCTCACTCATAAGTGGGTGTTCAACAATGAACACACAGAGGGGAATATCACACACTGCGGCCTGTTGGGATGGTGGGGGAGCTAGGGGAGAAAGATAGCAGGGGATGGGGTGACTAGGGAAGGATAACATTAGGAGAAATATCTAATGTAGATGATGGTGGGGCAGGGGAGATGGATGTAGCAAACCACCATGGCAAGTGTATACCTATGTAAGAAATCTGCACATTCTGTACATGTATCCCAGAACCTAAAATATAATTTTTTAAAAAATCTTCCACTAGAAAGGTAGAGTCAGGCTTTCTTACTCATTGACTTTATTTTTGGCCATGTGAATTTCCTTGGCTAATAGGATAAGGCAGATGTCTTGCATGTCTTTGGTTGTTCTCTGGCATTTCTGCCACAGTTCTGAGAAAAATTGCATCTTAGTAGATTATTGGTCCCAGTAAAAAGGTGACAGACATATGAAACAAAGCCAAACTGCTGCAGCCAACATCAGTTGGTCTTTTCTTCCAACTAACTGTGAAGCATGAGCAAGCCCAACTGCAATCAGTTGTGACACAAATTCAACCTAACTCGAACATCAGCTGAACAAAGAACCAGCTGACCAAAGGACCACATTAAGCAAAATTTATTGTTGTTTACCACAGACATTTGTTTAGAGCATTATTGTGGCCAATTTAACTGAGAAAAGAAAGATTTTAATATTCTACTATGATATAACAGGTCATTGTTAAGCAAAAAAAGCAAACAAGGTTTTTAAAAATATTTATAGCAAACCAATTTTCATGCAAGAAAAGGGGAAGGGAAAGATACATACATATACACTCCCATATATATGTATGAATACCTATGTGTGTGTATACATATATACACAGGAAGTAGGAAAAAGATAGAAACAATAGGATGTGGAAATTTTACATATTTATTTTTATTTTTACACATTAATTTTTATATATTGATTGCTAATCTTGACTTTTGAAGTATGTGAATGTTTTGCATAATTTTTTTAAAAGTTTCCAACTCCCTAAAATATGAACATATACTGAAAGTATTTAACCAACTGTGTATAAAATTATTGACTACATAGAACAAAGAAAATACTATTTCAAGTGAATTTAAAATACTAAATTTTGACTGTATATCACTGATGTGATATATATTTGTGACAAACACATGCTTGTGCAGGTATACAGAAACAAATTTTAAATTCAGAGAAAATCTAATTGTTAGTGGTATTATTGTTATTGTCAGTTTAAAGCATTTTTATGTATATTATAGAAAAAGCAAATAGGTAATTACGTCAAAATATCCTGAGAACCAATAATGTTAGCCTAAGAGATAAAAGCAAATATTTCTGTTAAAAGACATCATTTTAAATTCAACTTACAATATCAATGTCAACTCCTGAAAAATATGACTTTAACTGTATTCTCTGAAAAGCAGTAGAAATAATTATGTTAGTTCCCTTATGTATTTCCAAAGTTTACTTTTATTAAAAGCACACCTTCTAAAAACACATTTAAAAATGTATTACAAAACTCTATTGTTATTTCATAGGAAAACTATCTATTAAGGCTCTAATAATTGAATAAAAGGGTAAAAGGCTATAATATTTTATGTATATTTCTAATATTTACCTCAAAAATTATGCCTTTTTACACTTTCACCAACAATAGATGGAAAAGCCAATTTTATAACACTCTTGTAAGTACTGATACAATTATCGGGTTTGAATCTTTTCCAACTTGATGAAAAGAAACCTGGAAATTCACAGTTTTTGAATTCCTTTTTATCTAGTGTAATTAGTTTTCAAAATTTGACTTCAATATTTGTTTTTTAATTGCCCACCTTTAAATGTTGCCTATTTTCCAATTTAGTTATTGAAATTCTTTTTATTTTAAATCTTATAAATATTTTAAATATTGTAAATTATTATTGATCAAATATAGTGCAATTTAACCTATATTCTATTTTTATTTTTCAGCTCTTTTTTAAAATTGCATTGTGTGATTGATATAAATAAAGTATACTATATGCATTTCAAAGAAACATAATTAGACAAACACAATGTACAGTACAAAACAGAAAAGGGCAGAAAATGTAAAGCATAATGTTCATTATAGATAATATCTTAAACTTGACATGATTGGCTTCTTGCTGGGTTGGATTCCACAGACAGAAAATATTTGTTTTCTTTAGAAATGTAAAATCCCTCTGGCTCTACTGGCCATTAAAACAGGTAAGCATCAACTTGGAACTCTGTAAACCAAAGACTTCATGAAGCATGCAGGTTTTATTTGTAATGCAAATGTAAATGATTTATGTGATGAATATGCCATTTACCCTGATGTAATTATTAAACATTGTATGTCTGTATCAAAATATCCCAGATACCCTATAAATATGTACAACTACTATGTACCCACAAAAATTAAAAACTAAAATTTAAAAACAAGTTGGCCATCCCCAGAAGCATAGTTCGTGTTTTTCTTTCCAGAATTAACCTGACTCTAGCCTACGTACTGGTTTTTTAAATATCTAAAAATATTGACTTTTACAGAATAAGTCTTCCAATTGTAGTTATTGTTATTCTGAAAGCTGTTTATAAATACTTACAGAAAGTATTAGAAAGTATTTGAAATTAGTAATGCTAGTGGGCTTCCAGTCTTTATATTACAAATACTTGATGTCTTTATCTTTTTTACTACATTGCCTATTTTTCAAAAAAAATTCAAATATGCCTTCAACATGGATCATCTTACAATTCCTCAATATTCTCCATATGATGAAATAAAAACAGCATTTGGAAGTAATTTGAGTTAAATTAATTCTTGAGTTAGAATAACTATGGTAGCCCAATAAATATGACACATTTTTGTTAGATGGAAACTATTTATCTTTCAACACTATATTGTTTAGGGCAAATTTACTAATTAAATTTGAACTTGGTGAAAATTCCAATCTATCACTGCTCTGGCACATGACAATTCTACAGCCAGTCAAATAAGTCAAATTCAAAATTCCAGATCAACAATTCAGCTTCTAGAAGAACAGTGAATGCTTGAAATATGAAACCTTGTCCAGAATACATAGCATTAAATTAGTAATGCTGAAAACATTCTCAAAAGATTTATATTAAAACCTGGAGTTTCGTTTCATTATATATTATAGTAAAAAAAAAAAAAAATGGAGGCTGGGCATAGTGGCTCACACCTGTAATCCCAGCACTTAGGGAGGCTAAGGTGGGTGGATCACAAGGTCAGGACTTCAAGACCAGCCTGGCCAATATGGTGAAACACCTGTCTCTATTAAAAATATAAAAATTAGCTGGGTGTGGTGGTGCATGCCTGTAATCCCGACTATTCAGGAGGCTCAGGCAGGAGAATCGCTTGAACCAAGACCTGAGAGGCGGATTTTGCAGTGAGCTGAGATTGTGCTACTGCATTCCAACTTGGGCTACAGAGAAAGACTCTGTCTCAAAAAAAAAAAAAAGAAAAAAAGAAAAGAAAATATGAAATTTTCCCTGTCATTTACATATTTATGACCCTTTAGATTTAATGAAAAAAGTAAAAACGGAGTCCTAATTCCACATGCCTTTCCATTTTCCTTTCTGAATAAACTTGAGTTTTGTAATTTTTATTTTAAATATAAAGTTGAAGTTCTCCATATATCCTTAGCCACATTGAAAATATTTTTATTTTGGACTATGTAATTTTGGATGTCTGCCTTACTTTGTTCTTGCGTTTGACTTTTAGGAGACTAAACATTTGCTTACACTATCAAGTCAAATCATTATGCTTCTGTTCAAAATCATTAATTTGGGAATTCTAATGTTTTAGATAAAATTTTGTCTCAAAATTGGAAAGTTGGATTCAATATATTTTGTAAAGTAATAACTAACCATAGCCATTTAGTGGAGATTTTGAAAGATGGATTAAATAATTACATATTTTATTGATCTGATTCTCTCTTAGCAGAGGTAGTTGTTTGATCATTGACATTTTTCTTCTAAGTATTTTAGCTGCTGTGTAACAGAAGGTACACACTTATTACAGGTATGGTGACTGTTGCAATTTAAGAACTGTGAGTTGTTAAGTAATGTCAAATTCAATTCTCTGGTCCCTTTATCCTGCCTTTGTTGGTATGTGGATGCATCTCAGGTTGTCTTCTTAGGCAGAACACTACAGGCATTGGGAGCTCCAGACTCAAAGCTGTCACTTGCATTGTAATTTTGTGGTATTTTCTGACATGCAGAAATTCTAAATTTCTTAATAGTCACATTTCCCAATCTCTACTGCTTCCTTCCATTCTTTTATGATTTCCTTAATGATCACCGCTTTGAGGTGATTTCCTTATTCACAGATATGAGTCACTTGAGTGTATTCTAATTATTTTATAATTTATTTATTTATGATTAATTATACTCATCTAAATTACAATTTGTATAAGTCAACTAGGGGAATGTTATTTTAGCAAACCAAAAATCACTGCTCTATTTATAGAATAACAGACCTTTTCTTTAAAAAACATTGATGTGAATATGACTAAAATTTTGGCATACCATTAATTTCTGGGGTATATTTATGTCAGTATTTCTAGATCTCTTATTGTTTCATAATTTCAGAACAATTAAAGTGGTGGTAATAAAGAAATCTTTTGTTGTTGTTTTTGGAGATGGAGTCTCACTCTGTTGCCCAGGCTGGAGTGAAGTGGTACAATCTCAGCTCACTGCAACCTCCACCTGTTGGGTTCAAGTGATTCCCCTGACTCAGCCTCTCCAGTAGCTGAGATTAAAAGCACCTGACACAACACCTGACTAATTTTTGTATTAGTAGAGACAGGGTTTCAACTTGTTGGTCAGACTGGTCCTGAACTCCTGACCTCAGGTGATCCACCGGCCTTGTCCTTCCAAAGTGCTGGGATTATGGGTGTGAGCCACTGTGCCAGGCCAAGAAACTTTTTTTTTTTTTTGCAGAATATATTGGTGATGACCTTTAGTTTTCAAAAATATGTAATATATCTATTTTTATTTTACATACATATCACTTTTCATGAAATATTTATATTTTGGATTGCTATGAACTTTTATTCTATTAGAATTTTTAAAATTTCAGAAATCATTTTTGAAAATTTATGAAGATGAAATAAAATTTATAAATTTGCTTTATATTGCTCCATTCATTCTATTCAGTCATATTAGATAAGTCTTAAAAATTTCTGTAAATTTAATGTGATTTTTAAAAAAATAATATGAAATAATAATATAGGCCATTATTTTTCTTTTACATCCTTTTTCTTCGTGTTTTTGTTTAGGCTTCTACAAGTGCGATGAGTAAACTGGAGACAGTCCTACTTTTTCTGTTCTCTAGCAGATAATCTGTGATGAGGCAATATGATGCCTTAAAGGTTAAAAAAAAAACTCACTCCTTTGTTTGGTCAAAAGTTCTTTATTTGAACTGTAAAGACTCCACAGTCCAAATTCCAAAGGCCTTCCATGATGAAATGGATTGAATTTCCCAGAATCACCCTTTTCTACCCACCCATCCTACCACTCAGCTCAGATACATACATCTCAGTCCTCCAAAAGAAGAGGAAGGGCAAGGGCAGGGTTGTGGTTAAGGACATGCTCTTTGGAACCATATATATTTAGGTGTAAATCCTAACTTTCATCTTATGAACCTGATTTTAACTTTCTATGCCTTGGGTCTTTTTAATGTCTAACTAAATAAAAATAGCTTGTTAATAGGTTATAAGAATTAAATTAAATATTGTCCAGTGTAATTATTTAAACAGAGTAGATAATTATTGTTAGGGTTGAAAGTTTATGACATATATCAACTAGTTCATGCATTTTGAAAGCATACTTTTTTATAAAAATATTTCTACATGGTTCTTTTTTTGCCCTTTTCTTTTTTTTTAATTGCATTTTAGGTTTTGTGGTACACATGAAGAACATGCAAGACTCTTGTATAGGTACACACGTGACAGTGTGATTTGCTGCCTTCCTCCCCTTCACCTATATCTGGCATTTCTCCCCAGGCTATCTCTCCCCAACTCCCCACCTCCCACTGTCCCTCCCCTATTTCCCCCCTGACAGACCTCAGTGTGTGATGCTCCCCTCCCTGTGTCCATGAGTTCTCATTGTTCAACACCCATCTATGAGTGAGAACATGTGGTGTTTGATTTTCTGTTCTTGTGTCAGTTTGCTGAGAATGATGGTCTCCAGGTTCATCTATGTCCCTACAAAGGACACAAACTCATCGTTTTTGATTGCTGCATACTATTCCATGGTGTATATGTGCCATATTTTCCCTGTCCGGTCTATCATCGATGGGCATTTGGGTTGGTTCCAGGTCTTTGCTATTGTAAACAGTGCTGCAATGAACATTTGTGTGCAAGTGTCCTTATAGTAGAACGATTAATAATCCTTTAGATATAAACCCAGTAATGGGGTTGCTTTATCAAATGGAATTTCTACTTCCAGGTCCTTGAGAAATGGTCACGCTGTCTTCCACAATGGTTGAACTAATTTACACTCCCACCAACAGTGTAAAAGTGTTCCTATTTCTCCACATCCTCTTCAGCATCTGTTGTTTCTAGATTTTTTAATGATCGCCATTCTAACTGGCATGGTATCTCAATGTTGTTTTGATTTGCATTTCTCTAATGACCAGTGATGATGAGCATTTTTTCATATGTTTGTTGGCCTCATGTATGTCTTCTTTTGTAAAGGGTCAGTTCATATCCTTTGCCCACTTTTCAATGGGTTGTTTTTTCCTTGTAAATCTATTTTAGTTCTTTGTTGATTCTGGATATCAGCCCTTTGTTAGATGGGTAGATGCAAAAATTTTTTCCCATTCAGTTGGTTGACAATTCACTCTAACAACTGTTTCTTTTGCTATGCAGAAGCTGTGGAGTTTAACTAGGTCCCATTTGTCTATTTTGGCTTTTGTTGCCTATGCTTTTTGTTCTACACAGTTTTTATCCATCACACAACCTGGTAGGCAATAATGGCCTTTCTTCCCACTAAAATGTCAAACCTATAAGACATGTGAGAAATAACTTTACCTGCCAACACATTAGTTGACACATTTTCTAGCCCATTATTCATTCTCCTCCAGAGAAATGAGGTGGACATTTTCAGGTAGTGCCAGCATCTTTAATCAACCACACCTACACCCATAAATAAAGAGAATGGATTTGTCTTGTTGGTTCAGATAAAGGCCCAATTCTGCAAGTCCATTATTTCAGAGGGAGAGACTATTAAGTAACTTCAACTGCAAGAATGCAACAATGATGGTGATTCCATCTCTTTCCTGATCATCATGTAGCAGATAGCAACCAGCCCACAAACACATCATGAAACGTCAGCTTCTGGATGATAAGCTACACAAATGTTCCAACACTATACAGCAAAACTGTGGATAGTACATAGGAATCTAATTAAATCTCATGAAAACCAACACTGTTTTTTTTTTCCGCAGAAGTAATTTCTTGGATATTTGGAAGGGCTACAATGATGAGGGCTATAATGAAGAAAGGGTGAACAAAAATAGACTGACGAATTTTTTTAAATTAGTAAAGCAGACATATTACAAGATGACATTTATTCAGAAATGTGTGACCCTCTTAAACTTTCTTTCATGCCTAATACTTTGGCTAAATAATTTCAATAATCACTTTAAATTAAATGTTTAAATAAATCTCAATTCAATTAATGTGGGGGAAACATAGATTCATTATCTTTGAGCTAAAAGCATATTCCTTAAATTGATTATTTTTATATCCTTTATTTTAGAGATAATGCCAAAATCTAACAGAATAAATTGTTTTTGGGGAGAAATTTTGGCATTTTTATAAACTGCATTAATCTTTCTGAATACTAAGGTATCATTTAAGGCACGGGAGGGATAAATCCTAAAATAGAACTCTCCTGGCCTAAAAAAATCAACACACAACATCCTCTAGTAAACATTTATATTCAAAAAGTACTTTACATGTCAGGGATTAGGGAAAGGTGTGAAGACAAGTCATTTTTAATATTTGCTATGTAAAAAAAAACAAACAAACAAAAAACAAAGCAAGACTAGTATGCCTCACCCAATTCTTAATGTAGGAATGAGTTTCATGTAGTTCTTCAAACAATTTAATTTTTCTACTTTATGAACTAATATATTTTAAATTCTTAAAGGTCTCATGTATTTCTTGACCAAAGGCTATCATTTGCAGCCTGGTTGAAGTTCTCTACTATAATGTATATTACTGTTGTTGCCAAAAAAAAAAGAAAAAAAAGGGTCATTATTTTTTTTTCTCTCTCAACAAAATGGATACAGTACTTTGAAATGAAAAGACACCATGAAAGTTCAATTTAGCAAACTGAGAAACATTTTCTACTTTGAAAAATAGCAATACAAGTCCCATAGAAAGAAATTAAAATAAAACAATGGTTTGGAAATTCTGTTACTTAGAGATTTTATACTGACTGTTGGCTATTTGAATATTTGAAGACACAATAAATAGATACTGCCTATCTTGCTTTCAATAAGGCCTTAGAAGAAATTTAGCAATACAATGATTAATAGAGTAGGTGCTCATTAGTGTACCTTGTGATTAACAGAACACACATGGAGAAATTGCTGGGTATGACAATCATCAATTTTTAAGAATGCCCATTAATGCTACTCCATGAGGAACACTGAGTTGTCCTAAACAGGCAAAATTTTCTTGAAGTTCATAATAGCAAGTCAAATTGAACACTTAATTGCTATTTTAATAATCTCTTGCACTTTGGAGGATAAATCTTAAAGATATAAAATATAGATAATAATCTTTGTTCCAAAGGTATTTGATGATAAACCAACTAAACAATTAAATCAATCTATTGTTACTAACTATAATCCCAGTACTTTATTGGGTACTAAAGAAAATTAATTTGTAGGCAAAAATATGGCCAGGGCCCATAGGATTTGCTGATGACTCCTATACTGAAACTGTTAGTGTTTCTAAAGACCCAAGATGTAACTATATCAAATAGAAAACAAATTTAGATAGCTTTTTAATCTACTTATTTCAGCATGGCTAAAGGGAAACTTTTAATGCTTAACAGGATTACATGTCCAATTTCTCTTTCTGAAAAAACAGCCTTATATAGCCATGACTCTGTCCATCATTGATCTATGCCTGACCTTGGCAAACCCAGTACAATAATCAGTCCTTCACTTATATCTCAGCTCTTATCTCATTTTCAGAGAAAAGGCAGGATCAAAGTCCATTTGAATTTTAGTTTGGCTAGATAGAGTAAATTATTAACATTTTGTGATTATTCTCTATGAGCCAGAAACTGCTCTAGGTGTTATGTATTCATTTTTTACTAAAATCTTGATGAATAAATGATAGGGTTTGGCTCTGTTTCCCCATCCAAATCTCATGACGATTTATCATTTCCAGTGTTGGGGGAGGGAACTGATGGATGGTGATTGGATCATGGGGGTGTATTTCCCCCTTGCTATTCCTGTGAAACTGAGCAAGTTCTCATGAGATAGGATGGTTTAAAGGTGTGTGGCACATCTCCCTTCACTCTGTCTCTCCTGTCACCATGTGAAGATGTTCTTGTGCCCCTTCACCCTTCCACCATGACTGTAAGTTTCCTAAGGCCTTGCCAGCAATGCCTCCTGTACAGCAGGTGGAACTGTAAGTCAATTAAACCTCTGTTCTTTCTAAATTACTCAGTCTCCAGTAGTTCTTTATAGAAGCGTGAAATGGACTAATACAATGAACTTATTATAATCATTGGATAGAGGAAAAAAACAAGGCATAACCAGGTTAAATGGCTTTCTCAATATATTTGCGCTTACTTTAACACTGTTTCTTTTTCCCTACCAAAACTTTCCTCTTATTTAAGAACAAATAAAAGAAGTCAAGTAGTAAATCAAAGTATATACACATAACAGTTAAAAATAACAATAAAGTAAAATGAAATGATTTTAATTTCTACAGCTTTTATTGTGTTAAAGGTTTTAAAAAAAGCAAGAAATTGGTATAGGTTCTAATATTAAGACAGAGTTTCATGGATATCACTTTAGCTTGAAATTTCAGAAAGAGATTCATATAGTGGAAATTAAGAAATTACTTTAAGATGCTTAAAGCACAGAGGTAGCAATCAGTTACTTGGAATTATACAGAATTTTATTTATAATACAGAATTCTATTTAGTTTAAAAGTAAAGACTGTGTTTGACAGAGGTAGAAATATTTCAAAATATAGATTATTAAAATAAGAGTTATGTTTCTGAAAATAAACCTGTGATAAATGTAATTTTATTTTAGTTGTAAAACTAACATAAATTTTAATTTCAAGAACGGAGTTTGTACTCAATATCACCTATGTAAAGTCTACAGCCTATCTGGCTAATCTTCCTTGCTTTTGTACATTTATGGTAATTGATATATAAATAAACAGTCTTTAACATCCTTTCTTATCTAAATATGTTGGTGACTAGCTCAATATTTTAATTATCAAATAATTTCTATTAAAAATTTGGCCATGCACTGTGGCTCACACCCATAATCCCAGCACTTGGGAGGCTGAGGCTGGCAGATCACAAAGTCAGGAGATCAAGACCATCCTGCCTAACACCATGAAACCCCGTCTCTATTAAAAATACAAAAAATTAGCTGGGCGTGGTTGCACCCATAGTCCCAGCTACTAGGGGAGATGAGTCAGGATAATCTCTTGAACCCAGGAAGTGGAGGTTGCAGTGAACTGAGGTTGTGCCATTGCACTCCAGCCTGGGTGACAGATGGGAACGCCATTTCAAAAATAAATAAATTAATTAAAATTTAAAAAAATAAAATAATAAAATTTTGTGTTTATAATTTCTTATCTATCATTATGATTTATGCCCTATATCAGGCTTTTAACCTTAATAATAACCAAAACTGAATGTTTTTAAGTATATAACCTATTTATTCACGGTTCATTGTTCAGAGCAATAGCATTTTTTTCTTAGAGAACTTCAATAATGACTTCTGCACAACCAAAGAATCAACAAAATTAAACAGCATCTAAAGATTGAGAAAAATTATTTGCAAACCATCTATCTTTAGTTAAAACTCTTATGGATAAATTAGGTATGTGCTTCTTACAAGTTGCATTGGTTGCCTGACAGGCTTTGGTAATTGAAAATAATTCAATCATTAAACCATGTACACTAAAAGTAAGTCTGTTTTAAGAATAGTGACATTAGAACATGATGAATTGTTATTAGATGTCAAGCCTTGTCTTTACTCTCCAGAAGCTGTCTTAAAATAAATAGCAAGACCTTATATCAAAATAATGGCTCAATATATTTTAACAATGCACAGTAAAATATATATACGGCTAAAGCTCAAACTTTGGGAAAATTTTCTTATTCCCCTGCATCTTTTAAAATTCCCAATGTATTACCACATTACCACCTATCACTGTATGATATTCTTTTGTCTTTTGTTATTCATTGTATCAGCTACATTGCATCATTTCACTTTGAGATTAAATCATTCAAACTATCTACCAATCATTTACTAATATTATTTTCCAAAATACTTTTATCATTCTAACCCATTTTTTTTTGTTATTCTTGCCTTTTTAAAACTGAGGTCACTCATCACACAGGAAAGTGATAGATCAGAAGACTGTCTTTTGGTTACATTATTTTTCTCCAAAATTATGTAACACTGATAAAAGTAACATAAGGCTCAATATAAATAAAATTATATGGTTAAAGTAGAAGGCTGGGAAAAAATAAAATTATTTTGAGACCTTCCTAAAAATAATTATTCTAATTTCTGATATTCTTTGTAGATTGTTTTACAAAGTTATATTTTAAGTGTATTGTATTTTCACAGAATTGTAATACACAAATACCATTTATGAAACATGGTTTTTAAAACCTTTAATTCATAACACAGTTGATACACAAAAAAAGGAGAGGGAAATTAAGAACCTTAGAAGTTATAGCATGATAAAATAGCTCAAATTGAGGCATAATTTTATTGTCAGCAATAATTTTTAGTTACATTTAATAACTTGCAAAAAGTTTTCTCAATAGTTAGATATATTTAAAATTTCCCATTCTATAAGTTATATTTATAGCAGATATACATATCCATATTTCAATATTTTTAATGAAGAGTAAGAGTAATTCTCATTTCAGTTATCTATGCTTGAAAAGTTTTGATTGAAAATGACAATGACTAATTTCCTTCCACATATTAATTAACAAACAAAAGAAGGCATAAAACGCAGAAAAGAAACGTGTCTGAATCTTCTAAGTGAGAATGTGAATCTTCAAACTTTGGAAGCCAATCTAGATATAGAATTGCCCCACAGTTATCCAACCACATTCAACATTGCGTAACACCTGAAGTAAGAAAGATTGCAAGTAGGGGAATAATTATGAAATATAATAATCATAAGTAACATGTCCATATATCTGCCATAATGTGATATAAAAGATACAGGTGCTATTACATCTACATTTTATAATTAAAAGAAAGATTAAATTTCAATCATAGGTTAGTGAAAATAAAGATGTAATATTCTCTCAAGTTTAGAAATCTTTGAATTCTATCCATTATACATAGGTTGTGAAACTCTGGTAGATACTAACAAAGTGTCTGAAATACTTCTCCAATATGTAACATGTAGAATAACTGAAAAAAGCATAATAAATGTTGCAATATTTAGCTTCTCTTTATTTAAAAAGTACTAATAAAGATGGGCTTAAGTAGATAAAGAAAATTTTTGCCAATGAAAGTTGAAGAAAATTATTCTTGAACTCTTCACAGCATCAGTAAGTAATGTGGCCAACACTAAGGGGTTGTGCTGAGCTGTAAAATAAAAATATGTATCATAATGACTTGTAAGAGTTGAAAATAGGTAATTGAGAAGAAATATGAGTAGAGACATTTTCATATAATATGTTAGTTTAAATGAGAAAGCATAAACATGATCACTAAAAAGACTATTAAATTAATATTTAATTATCTTTAATGTATGTGCAGTTTTGTCCCATCATATGAAAAGTAATTATGCAAAAATAAATTTGTGATATGGGATACCCTATATTGAAAAAGGAATAATATATAATAATCAAAATATTAATAAGAATTAATAAACATTCAAAAATATCTCAAAATGAATTCAAAGAAAATACATATTTCAGAAAGGATTTTAGATAAACCTGAAGAATATTTTGTACATTATTCATATATTTTATTCCATTGCTATAAGTGTGAAAAAAACCTAACCTTTTATTTAAGTCATTTTATTACATTTTAACTTTTTAAGACATTCTTTATATGTAAACTGGAGCTGACAGGGAAAAAGAAAGAATATTTATGGTCTGCAATGACTTTCCAATAATTTAGGAAGATAACATATTTTTATAGGAGATGTTTCCATTCAACACAACTTGCCCCACATATTAGAAATTTATATTATTAAAACAACCATTTCATCTATTTAAGGAATATCATTGAGATGATTTTTGCAAGATGGCTAACTACAGTTACCTGACACTTTTTACCACCACCAAAAGAGGCCAAAACAAAAGAATAAACAACTATAATTTGACTGGTGTTACTGAGTAAGTTCACTGGAGAGTACCAAGAGAGCAATAAAATCCCTGTGGAGCATGGAATCCCAGGAGAGCAACACAGAAAAGGAAGCAAGACATTCTGACTTTGCCATACTTTCTCTTCACCAAGATCAGCTCAGGGTCGAGGAGTACCTCTCAGTAGAAGGAAAATCTAAGCTAGAGATCCCTAGCAGTCTCCATTATTGCTACAAACACTAGAAATTCTTGTTACAGAAAGGTTTCTCAGTACATCAGTCATCTTCAGTTTGGAGAGTAGGTAGACATTCATGCACCTTCAATGCCGCAGAGTAGGAGCCAACCTTGAGCACTCACAACCTAAGCTGCTCTAGCATGGCTCCATCTTGAAAGTGAACCCACTGCTAGAGTGCATTCTTCCTGGGGAACAGTTGCAACTCACTCTTAATCCCTGAGACCCTATTGTTATTCCATCATGTTCACACAAATACCTATCACATCATGACTTCAGCTGCCTGGAGCCTAGGCCAGATGGACCAACCCTGAGACCCAGGTGTCTATACCAATGTGGCAACCCATATTCCCAGGAAACAGGTGGACCTATACAGTGGGAAATTAACCAAACACCTGGCAAGCCTGCCATACCCATGCTCAATCGCACCACAAAACTGACAAGGTGATCCCCAGTGCATCTGTGCCTGGCCTGTCAGCTGTTCCAGAGGTGGTCCACCTCTTCAGACAGACCACTGCCCAGCCTCTCAAACCTGCCAGAGCCACATGCACTGATACCTGGCCTGACAGGTAGTCTGGTGGTGGCCTCACTTCTCAGGAGAGATAGTTTCACAGCTGCCCAATCCAAGCTTGCCTTTGTATGCTCAACCTCAGTTCAACAGCCATCCTAGTGGCCAATCTCACTTCTCTAACTAGCCTAACAAAAGTCTGTTTCTTCAAAAAAGCCACTTAATAAAATTAGAAAAAGCAACTATTTCACTAGATGCAGATATTAACATACGAACACAAGAAACATAAAAAAGAAAAGCAACATGCACCCAAAAGAACACAGTAAATTTCCAGGAACAAATCCCAAAGGAAAGGACATTTACAAAATGCCTGAAAAGGAATTCAAAATAAGGATGTTAAGGAAACTCAGCAGAATACAGAGAAACCATTGAAATCCAAAAAATACATAATCTGAATGAGAAATTAATCCAAATAATAGGTATTATAATAAAGAACCAAACAGAAATTTGAGGCTGAAGAACTTAATGAATGCAATACAAAATACAATTCAGAGCTTCATCAGACGAGATCAAGCAAAAGAAATAATTTTTTAACTTGAAAACCAATCTTTGAAATAACCTAGGAAAAATGAGAAAAAAAGGTATGAAAAAATAAAAAACTGACAAAACTTATGTGACATAATGAATGTTTACATTATGGAAATTCTAGAAGGAGACAGAAAAAGGTACAAAAAGTGCATTTAATAAAATAATAGCTGAAAAATTTGCAAGTCTTGAGAGAAATATGAACATCAAAATATATATAAACCTGAAATCATTCCATGTAGATTCAACTTAAAGAGGTCTCTCTGAGGAACATATCCAACAACATTATAATCAAACTATCAAAAGTCAAAGACACAATTCTAATAGCTTAATGTAAGAGCATCGAATCACATATAAGAGAATTTTCATTAGACTAAACAGTGCATTTTTCAGCCAAAACTTTCAGGCAAGGGAAAAAATAAGATGGTATGTTCAAATTGCGGAAAGAAAAACAAAAAAAACCCTGCCAGACAAAAATACTATGCCAACAAAGCTGGATTGCAGAAATTAAGGAGAAATAGTGATCTTTCCAGGCAAGCAAAAGCTGAGGGAATTCATGCTGCTAGACAGGCCTCACAAAAAATCCATGTATATCCAGTTTTCCCACTGCTTAAAGATTGCATAAACAGGAAATACATGGATGAAAATTGCTGTCATGAAAATACATGAAAGTATAAAATTCATCACTGATCTCCAGGGAAATGCTAATTAAAACTGCAATGAGATACCATCTCTCCAATTGGAATGAATATTATCACAAAGACAAAATAAAACAAGTTTTAACAAGGATGTGAAGAAAGTGGAATTTTAGTCACTGTTGCTGAGATTGTTCCCTATTACAGCCATTGTGAAAAACAGTTGTGGGTGCTACTCAAATATTAAAAATAGAACTATCTTATCATCTAGCAATCCCAGTACAAGGTCTATGTCTGAAGGAAATCAAAACAGTATGGCAAAGAGATTATCCGCAATCCCATGTTTCCTGCAGCACTATTTACAATAGCCAAGATATGGAATCATATCCAACAAAGGGTGAAGGGATAAAGAAAATGTAGTGTATGTCCACAAGTGAACACTATTCAGTCATAAAAACGAATGACATCCTGTCATTTTTGACAACATGTATGAGCCTGGAGGATACTATATTAAATAAAACAAGCCAAACACAGAAAGATAAACACTCCATCATCTCACTAATATGTGGAATCTAAAACAACAACAAGTTGATTTCATGGAAGCAGAAAGAGAACAGTGACACCAGAAATTGGGTGAGCTGGGAAGGGGAGAGAAGAGGATAGGGAATGGTTAATCAATGAGTACAAAGTTGCAATTAGATAGAAGGAATAATTCCCGGTGCTCCTTAGAACAGGAAGGTGACTACTGTTGATAGTAAAGTATTGCACATTATATAAAAGCTATGAGAGGCTTTTTAATGTTCTTAAAACAAAGAAATGATAAATGCGGCTGGGCACAGTGGCTCAAGCCTGTAATACCAGCACTTTGGGAGGCCGAGGCAGGTGGATCACGAGGTCATGAGATCGAGACCATCCTGTTCAAAATGGTGAGACCCTGTCTCTACTAAAGATACAAAAAATTAGCTGGGCATGGTGGCGCGTGCCTGTGATCCCAGCTACTTGGGAGGATGAGGCAGGAGAATTGCCTGAACTCAGGAGGCGGAGGTTGCGGTGAGCTGAGATCGCGCCCTTGCACTCCAGCCTGGGTAACAAGAGTGAAACTCCATCTCAAAAAAATAATAAAAAAAAAGAAATGATAAATGCATGAAGTAATGAATATACTAACAGCCCTGAGGATCATTATACAACATATATACGTATCAAAAACACTGTATTCCATACATACGTACAATTACAACATGTCAATTAAAAAATAAATGTATATATTTAAAATACAGTTCAAGTTTTCATGTTAAGAGAATCGGTGAAAGTTTTTGGATTTACTAATAATACTAAAAATACACAATGTTAAAAGATGAAGTTCTTTAGAACTTTTTAAACTAATGATCAAAATGTCTTTCACCTTCCCACCGCTTCTCACCCAACTAAACTTAAGTAGGATAAATATGAGAAAACTGCTGATCTCTCAATCGCACTACTTGCCCTACTCTCATTCTTATCTTAGATTTTCATGTATCTGTAGGTTAATCTCTTGTCATTTTCTATTCATTTGCTTTCTATTATTTCTCAGTGGTTATAATTAAGTATATTTTTAATGCAAATAATTATCAGAGGGACATTCGATCCCACACTTTTTTAAAAGAAAACACTTAAAAATATGTTATTTTAATTATTATCTGCATATTTATAAGATAATTATACATTTGCCATGACTTATTTTTATCACTAAATCAAATTATCCAGTTAAAGCATCAGTTAAATATTCATGGTAAAAAAATTAGGTTACACACAGTCATCTTTAACTATTATTACAAAGTGTCTTCACTAATAAAGCCAATTAAACTGCATCAATGAAACCCAGATAAAGGGCAATTTATTTAAATTTAATTACATAAAATATTTAATGGTCTGTTTATTATATTGAAAAATAAGTTAAATCATGGCTTGTGTAGAGGAGTCATTACAAGAAGACAAAGTCATCATTATGTAGACCATTATCTTTAATTTTAGAAAAGAAGATCCAAGATAGCTGATTACTAGCAACTAGGTATTGTAGCTCCCAGTGAAAGCACAGAGAAGAAGAGGATGCCACACTTTCAGATGAATTTTTGTTGCTCACGGACCAGGAGATTCCCAGCAGAGGAGGCCCATGGGTCACCAGCACGACTCTTGTGGCCAGTGCAGTAGTTTTGCCAGAGCCCCAGCGCGGTGGTTCTTGGTGCAGAGTAAACGGGACTGGGTCCCCTTTTGGTCGACGTTTGGAGCTCCGGGAAGGCAGAGTCGCCTATTCAGCTGATTGAAAACGGGACTCAAGAAGGAAGCCAGACTGGAGATTCCTGGATAGAAAATCACCATGAATGTTAACACTGCTGTTTTAGCCAGCACAGTGGGTTGCTCAGATTCCGGCGAGGGAATCAACAAGTTGGATGTCCACTCAGAGACCTAATTTGAAAGTTGGTAATTACAAAGATGATAGGTGAATAAATTTACAATGATGAAAAGAAATCAGCACAAAAAGACTGAGAATACCCAAAATCAGAATGCCTCTTCCTCTACAGGGGATCACAGTTCCTCATCAACAAGGGAACAAGGCCTGATGAAGAACCAGTGTGTTCCATTAAGAGAATTAGGCTTCAGAAGGTGGATAATAAGAAACTTCTGTGAGTTAAAAGAACATGTTCTAGCCCAATGTAAAGAAACTAAGAACCTTGAAAAAAGGTTTGATGAAATCCTAACAAGAATAGACAATTTAGAGAGGAATATAAGTGAATTAATGGAACTGAAAAATACAATACAAGAACTCCACAAAGTATGTGCAGGTTTTAACAGTTGAATTGATCAAGCAGAAGAAAGGGCATCAGAGGTCAAAGACCAACTTAATGAAATGAAATGAGAAGACAAGATTAGAGTAAAAAGGAATGAGCAAGTCTCCAAGAAATATGGGACTATGTGAAAAGACCTACAGATACATGAAAATCTAAGATAAAAATTTATGTTTGATAGGTGTACCTGAATGTCATGAAGAGAATGAATCCAAGCTGAAAATTATTCTTCAGGATATTATTCAGGAAAACTTTCCTAACCTAGTAAGGCAGGACAATACTCAACTCCAGGTAATACAGAGAACACCACGAAGATATTCCTCAAGTAGTGCAACCCCAAGACACATCATCGTTAGATTCACCAGGGTTGAAATAAAGGAGACAATTCTAAGGGCAGCTAGAGAGAAAGGTCAGGTTACTCATAAAGGGAAGCCTATCAGACTCACAGCAGATCTCTCAGCAGAAACCCTACAAACTAGAAGAGAGTGGGGTCAATATTCAATATCCTCAGAGAAAAGAATTTTCAACCCAGAATCTCATATCCAGCCAAACTAAGCTTCATAAATGAAAGAAACATAAATTTTTTCGTGAACAAGCAAGCACTCAGAGATTTTTGTCACCACCAGGCCTGCTTTATAAGAGCTTCTGAAAGAGGCACTATACACAGAAAGGAACAAACATTATCAGTCACCCTAAAAACTTACCAAAAGGTAAAGAGTATCTCTGTAATGAAGAATCTATATCAACGAATGGGCAAAATAACCAGTGAGCATTAAACAACAATATTAAACTCACAAATATCAATATTATTTCTAAATTTAAATGGATTAAATGCCCCAATAAAAGACACAGACAGGCAAATTGAATAAAAAGTCAAAACCCATCGTTATGCTGTATCCAGATCCATTTCATAAACAAGGACACACAAAGACTCAAAACAAAGGGTTGGTGGAAGACTTATCAGTCAAATGGAGAGCAAAAACAAAACAAAACAAAAACAAAAACAGGAGTTGTAACTTTCATCTCTGACAAAATAGACTTTAATAGTAACAAAGACTAAAAGAAATAAAGAAGGACATTACATAATGGTAAAAGGAAAGGATCGATGCAACAACAGGAGTCAATTATCATAAATATATATGCACCCAATATAGGAACACCCAGATACGTAAGACAAAGTTCTTAATGACTTATAAAGAGACTTGGACTCCTGAACAATAACAGCGGGAGACTTTGACACCACATTGCTAATATTCAACGGATCAATTAGATAGAAAATTAATAGAGACATCTATGATTTGAACTCAGACCTGGAACAAGTAAGCTGGGTGAATATTTATAGAATTCTTCACCCCAGTCCACAGAACATAGATTTTTGTCAGTATCACATTACACCTATTTTGAAAGTGACCACATAATTAGAAGTAAATCACTCTTCAGCATTTGCATAGCATTTCACAGACTTAAAAGAAATATTGGTTGACTGTTTGTTATTTTCTTCCCTTATTCTTTCCAGTCTCTGCTGTTAAGCACAATTGTCAGCATAAAGGAGGTTTTTGATACCTATTTTTGGATTGCATTCCAGCCTGGGCAATAGAACAAGACTCCTGTTCTCTCTCCCCCTTTCTCTTTCTCTTTCTTTCTTTCAAAGAAAAAAGAAGAAAAATATTTGTTTTATATATTTTATATTAATATTATCATTTGAGAAACAGTATAGATTTACCATGTGAGTATCATCATATTTATGAATATAAAACATAATACAATAGAAAGAATGTTGCTATGGGAGTCCAGAAAGTACATTTCAATTATCATCCTTGAAATAAATTAGCTTGATCTTGGCAAGATGCTCATTTTGTGTTGACATGGTTTTCTTAGATGTAAAATGGATTTTTGCCCAATTAAACTTACAGGTTCATTGTTCATAAGTAAGAATTCACAATTCCAATCTGGATCTTTGACCTTGCAATTTAAAGTCATACCTGTTAGAAAATCTTCTTTTAGGATTAAGTAGCTAAACAGTTCTTCTTTGAATCAACATGTTCCTAGTATATATTTTTGGAAATAGAGTACAAAAAGTATTTACATTTTGCATTAAATATGTTTTCAGGTTAGACACTCCTTTAGCTTCTAGTCTGCCTGCCAGTTCTTACTTAGATCAACTCATAACATATGAGAAGTGGTAAATCTAGTTGCATTAGATAACAAAACACCCAGGCTATTCAACTGTTGGACTTAACTTTATCTTCATAACATTTAAACATTATTATCACTTACTAAAATATGATGAGGAACACTTTCTCTTGACTTAAAAAAATTCAAAGGAATTAGTGAAGTAGAAAATTACTTATATATGAGAAATATGGTTATTTCCAGTATAAGAAAAAGTAAGAAAAAATAAAGTATATGGTAGATTTTCCCTTTCTAGAACTCATTTTTTTAAGGAACTGTGCATTCTCCAAACACTATTTATGAGTCCTCAGTATTAATGACGTTTCTATTTCTTTATTTCTTTTTATCACTAATATTCATGACAAACCAAATCATTCTAAAAGTGCTCAGAAGCATACATCTCATATATATGAAACTTTCAATCACATGGTTTCTTTCTCCATATTTAAATGACTCAAGATTATCCAATAAAATCTTTTGGATACCGGATCATATTTCTTGTTGATTTATAGTTCATGTGTTATATGCCAGAGCTTCTTGAACTTTGTATTCACTTTTTCATTAAAGTTTGCAAAATAACACTATGAGATAATTACTCTTACTTTTATATGCAATTCCATGAGTTTATGAAAACTATGTAATAGTCTAGGTCAAATAACTAATATATGTTGAAATGTAAACTTTAGAAAAAAATAGAGTTGGAAAGTAAACTTCAGATGAAAATGCTTATATAAACTGTACTGTGCACATAACCTTAACAAATTCAGATAGACTAATATTATTTTATTGTCAATAACTAATAATAATATTTTTACAAATATATGCTAGTTTTTCTATATATGTACAAACACTAATTTCACCAGGACTGTATTATAGAATAGCTATTAAATTTTCATATTTTTAATCATAAATGACAGTCCTTAATATGCTTATAGTAAAATCTTTGCACGTATTTTTAATTCTATCATTAAGATAATTTTATAGAAGTAGATATACTTTAGAGAAAGTATGGAATCATTTGAGTTTTCACACATTCACACACACACACTCAAATTTTCCTGAAGACAAGCTGTGACTAATTACACTGACAACCATTACACTATAATGTTTGCTTTTTCATGATCTTGTCAAGTCTGCATATTATATATGCATTTCTGTTTATATAAACATATATGTAATGGTCATACACATGGTGAATATGTAGTATATGTGTGTGAATGTGTTTGTGTATGTGTGTGTGTGTGTGTGTATGTGGTGGGAAGGAGACAGAGAGAGAGAAAGAGGCAATATATTTATTCATTAATATTTTGCAGGTTTTATAGGTAAAAATGTATTGACCAAATATTTTCATTCTATTAAATATTACATGATGACTCTAAGTGCAGTTATGGAGGGAACTAACTCTATATTTTAGAGCTGTATACAGAATAGGGTGCCCATATTCTACAGCTTTAATAAGATAATACCTATGGAAGCAGGAAGATAAATTAAAAATATGTATATTTATGTTTCAGTTAAACTCATGTATTACATATTTCAATTTTCTTTCATGTTTTCTGCCACAGGAGGTAGATCTGCATGCTTTCTGGAATGTATACCCTTGTTCTTGGTATTTCTTTTTTTTTAATTGCATTTTAGGTTTTGGGGTACATGTGCAGAACGTGCAAGATAGTTGCATAGGTAACACATGGCAGTGTGTTTTGCTGCCTTCCTCCCCTTCACCCACATTTGGCATTTCTCCCCATGCTATCCCTCCCCCGCTACCACCCCAGCTGTCCCTCCCCTATTCCCCCCAATAGACCCCAGTGTGTAGTCCTTTCCCTGTGTCCATGTGTTCTTAGTTTTCCTCACCGGCCTATGAGTGAGAATATGCGGTATTTCATTTTCTGTTCTTGTGTCAGTTTGATGAGAATGATGGTCTCCAGATTCATCCATGTCCCTACAAAGGACACGAACTCATCATTTTTTATTGCTACATAATATTCCATGGTGTATATGTGCCACATTCTCCCAGTCCAGTCTATCATCGATGGGCATTTGGGTTGGTTCCAGGTCTTTGCTATTGTAAACAGTGCTGCAATGAACATTCGTGTGCATGTGTCCTTATAGTAGAACTATTTCTAGTCCTTTGGATATATACCCAGTAATGGGATTGGTGAGTCAAATGGAATTTCTATTTCTAAGGCCTTGAGGAATCACCACACTGTCTTCCACAATGGTTGAACTAATTTACACTCCCACCAACAGTGTAAGAGTGTTCCTATTTCTCTGCATCCTCTCCAGCATCTGTTGTCTCCAGATTTTTTAATGACTGCCATTCTAACTGGCGTGAGATGATATCTCAACGTGGTTTTGATTTGCATCTCTCTAATGATCTTGGTATTTCTAATGGATATAGCCAATGGGAATCATCAGGAGATCAATAGAAAAAATAAGCAGCACTGGAGTATGTGTTTTCCTGGATTTTTCCATCTGACATTGGTTTAGACTTTAAGTATCACTTACCTAAAATTCACATCATCTCTCTCTGTTTTCCATTTGGTGCATTTTGATAATATATTTAATGTAATCATTGACATATTAGGGAATAAGTATGCAATTTAATTTTTATTTTCTTTTGGTTCTTCCAGCGTTTTGTTGTTTTATTATCCTTGCCTTACTGTGAGAGAAATTTTCCAGAATTCCACTGTGACTTATCTATACTATCCTGAGTGTACATCTTTGTAATGGCTTTATATAGCTTTTTGTAACAGATATATATTACATGTATAATATAAATTATGTTTTAAATATGTGTATATATATATTTAACATATGACTATATGTTAAATACCTATGTGGTAAAATATGTATTTAAAATATGTGGTAAAATACATACATTTTTACTGTCTACCCATGGTATCATTTTAACCCTTTAGAGAAGTGTAGAAGTATTAACATTTTAAAAATTCCTTTGCCTTTCTCTATTTTTAATATAAATGTCTAAAATATTTCTCCCATACTTTGAAATCATATCAGAAAGTGTTTTTGCTGTTGCTTGAATCATAAAACGTAATTTAGAAAGCTCAAGGTAAAGAAGAGAAACATATTGTATTTACCCCAATTTTTACTTTCCTGTTTTTCTTCCTCCCTGATATTCTAGGGTTTCCTCTTTATTTTTCCTTTTCTATTTAGAAAACTTTTGGGGTAGATCTGGAGTCAAATTCACTAAGAACTTCTTCTACCTCTAAGAGTGACTTGATTTCCATTTCATGCCTAAAAAAATTTGTATTGGGCATAGGTATTTATATTGACAATTATTTTCATTTAGCACCTGAAAATAGATTGTGTCAATTCCATCTGGCCTTTCTGATTTCTGATTAGTAATCTGCTGTCATTCTAGTTGTTTTTTCCTCTTGTATGAAAGGTGACCTTCACTTCTGTTGCTCTCAAGAATTTTCCTTTGTCTTTCATTTGCAGAAGTTTAATCATGGCATGTCTTGATACATGTTTCTTTGGGTTTACCATATTTAATTTTTTCTCAGCTTCTGAAACCTATAGATTTATGTGTTTTTCCAAATTTTGACCATTTCTGCAATTATTTTTTCTAATACTTTTTTCAGATCCACCTTGTTTCTCCTGTCCTTCAGAGACTCGGAAACATAGATTCATGAGGCTCTGTTCAATATTTCCATCAGTTTATTTTTCTCTCTGCTCTTCACATTGGGTAACTTTTACTGCTCTGCCTTCCAGTCCACAGATACTTCCCTCTACCCTCATCATTCTACTTTTGAGCCCATCCACTGAGCTTTTTATTTTAGTTGTTATATTTCTTTTCCAGTATTTCCATTTCACTCTTCCTTGTTTCCTTACTGAAGTTTTGTTTCTTTTTTTTATTAGACTTTCTGATTTTTATTTGTTTCAAATGGGTTTGTAATTCCCTTTTGAAATGCTTATATTATGACTCTATTAAAATATTGTTCAGATAATTCTGAAATCTCTGGTATCTCAGTTATTATATCATTATTGTTTTTGTGTGTGTTTCCAGCTTAAGATAATCCTGATCCATGGGATGATGAACTAGTTTTTTAAGTGAAGTCAAGATATTTTTAGGTCTAGTGCCAGATTTTAAAGGAATGCTTCCAGATTTTGCCTATGCAGTATGATATTGGCTACAGTTTTCTCATAAATAGCTTTTATTATTTTGATATAACTTACATTGATCCCCAGTTTATTGAGAGTTTCTGGCATAAAGGGCTGCTGAGTTTTGTTAAAGGCCTTCTGTGCATCTATTTAGATATGCATGTGGTTTTTGTCTTTGATTCTGTTTATGTGGTGGATTACGTATACAGACTTGCATATGTCAAACCAGCCTTGTATTCCTGGGATGAAACCTACTTGATCTTGATGGATAAGCTTTTTCATGTGTTGTTGCAGTCAGTTGGCCAGTATTTTATTGAAGATTTTTGCATCTATGTTCGTCATGGATATTGGCCTGAAATTTTCTTTTTGTTGAGTCTGTGCCGGGTTTTTGTATCAGGATGATGTTGGTCTCATAAAATGATTTGAAAGATTCCCTCTTTTTTGTATTGTTTGCAATAGTTTCAGAAGGAGTCCTACCAGCTCCTCTTTGTATGTCTCACAGAATTCAGTTGTGAACCCATCTGGACCTGGACTTTTTTTGGTTGGTAGGATATTAATTGCTGCCTCAAATTCAGCCCTTGTTATTGGTCTATTCAGGGATTCAACTTCTTCCTGGTTTAGTCTTTGGAGGGAGCATGTGTCCAGGAATTTATCCATTTCTTCCAGGTTTACTGGTTTATGTGCATAGAATTGTTTGTAGTAATCTCTGAAGGTAGTTTGTATTTCTGTGGAATAGTTAGTGATATTCCCTTTATTGTTTTTTATGACATCTATTTGATTCTTCTCTTTTCTTTTTTGTTAATCTGGCTAGTGGTCTATTTTGTTGATCTCTCCAAAAAACCAGCTCCTGGAAATATTGATTTTTGAAGGGTTTTTGTGTCTCTATGTCCTTCAGTTATGCTACAATCTTAGTTATTTCTTGTCTACTGCTAGCTTTTGAGTTTTTTTTTTATCTTGCCCCTCTAGATCTTCCAATTTTGATGAAAGGGTGTCAATTTTAGATCTTCCCTCACTTCTCACTTGTGCATTTATTGCTATAAATTTCCCTCTAGACACTGCTTTAAATGTGTCCCAGAGATTCTGGTATGCTGTGTGTTCATTCTTATTGGTTTCTAAGAATATCTTTATTTCTGCCTTCATCTCATTGTTTATCCAGTCGACATTCAGGAGCCAGCTGTTGAGTTTCCATGAAGTTGTGCAGTTCTGAGTTAGTTTCTTAATCCTGAGTTCTAATTTTATTGCACTCTGATCAGAGAGACTGTTTATTATGACTCCATTATTTTGCATTTGCTAAGGATTGATTTACTTCCAGTTATGTGGTTAATTTTAGAATAGGTGTAATGTAGTGCTGAGAAGAAAGTATATTCTGTAGACTTGGGGTTGAGAGTTCTGTAGATGTCTATTAGTTCTGCTTGGTCCATATCTGAGTTCAAGTCCTAGATATCCATGTTAATTTTCTGTCCTGTTGATCTGTCTAATATTGACAGTGGAGTGTTAAAGTCTCCCACTATTATTGTGTGGGAGTTTAAGTCTCTTTGTAGGTCATTAACAACTTGCTTTATGTATCTTGGTGCTCCTGTATTGGGTGCATATATATTTTGGATCATTAGCTCTTCTTGTTGCATTGATCATTTTACCATTATATAATGCCCTGCTTTGTCTCTTTTGATCTTTGTTGACTTAAAGTACATTTTATCAGAGACTAGGATTGCAACCACTGCTTTTTTGCTCTCCATTTGCTTGGTAATCCTTCCTCTACCCTTTTATTTTGAGCCTATGTGTGTTCTTGCACATGAGATGGATTTCCTGAACAAAGCACACCAATGGGTCTTGACTTTTTATCCAATTTGCCAGTCTGGGTCTTTTGATTGGGGCATTTAGCCAGTTTACATTTAAGGTTAATATTCTTATGTGTGAATTTGATCCTGTAATTTGGATGCTATCTGGCTGTTTTGCCTGTTAGTTGACACAGTTTCTTCATTGTGTTGATGGTCTTTACCATTTGGTACATTTTTGGAGTGGCTGGTACTGAATATTCCTTTCCATTTTTAGTGCTTCATTAAGGAGCTCTTGTAAGGTAGGGCTGGTGGTGATGAAATCTCTCAACAATTGCTTGTCCATAAAGGATTTTATTTCTCCTTCACTTATGAAGCTTAGTTTGGCTGGATATGAAATTCTAGGTTGAAAGTTCTTTTCTTTCAGGATGTTGAATATTGGCCCCCACTCTCTTCTGGCTTGGAGGGTTTCTGCTGAGAGATACATTGTGAGTCTGATGGGCTTCACTTTGTGTGTGCATTGACTTTTCTCTCTATCTGTCCTTAGCATTTTTTTCCTTCATCTCAACCTTGGTAAATCTCACAATTATGTGCCTTGAGTTGCTCTTCTTGAGGAATATCTTTGCGGTGTTCTCTGTATTTTCTGGACTTGAACATTGGCCTGCCTTGCTAGATTGGGAAAGTTCTCCTGGATAATATCCTGAAGAGTGCTTTCCAGCTTGGATTCATTCTCTCCGTCACATTCAGGTACACCTATCAAATGCAGATTAGGTCTTTTCACACAATTCTATGCTTCTTGGAGGCTTTGTTCAGTTCTTTTCACTATTTTGTCTCTAATCTTGCCTTTTTGTTTATTTCCTTTATTTGATCTTCAATCTCTGATATGCTTTCTTCTGCTTGGTTGATTCAGCTATTGAAACGTGTGTATGCTCTGCGATGTTCTCGTGTTGTTTTTCAGCTCCATCAAGTCATTTATATTCTTCTCTAAGCTGTTTATTCTGGTTAGCATTTCATCTAACCTTTTCTCAAGGTTCTTAGTTTCTTTGCATTGGGTCAGAACATGTTCTTTTAGCTCAATGAAGTTTGTTATTACCCCCCTTTTGAAGCCTGTTTCTGTCAATTCATCAGACTCATTCTTCATCCAGCTTTGTTTCCATGCTGGTGAGGAGCTGTCATCCCTTGGAGGAGAAGAAGTGTTTTGGTTTTTGGTGTTTTCATCCTTTTTGCGCTGGTTTCTTCCCATCTTTGTGAATTTATCTACCTGTGGCCTTTATAGCTTGTGACTTTCAACTCAGGTCTCTGAGTTGACATCCTTTTTGTCGATTTGAAGCTATTTCTTTCTGCCTTTTTTTTTTTTTTTTTTTTTTTTTTTTTTTTTTTTTTTTTAGTTTTCCTTCTAACAGGCCCCTCTGCTGCAGGACTGCTGGAGGTCAACTCCAGACCTCCTGGAGTTGCCTGTGAATCACCTGCAGGGTCTGCAGGACAGTAAGGGTTGCTGCTGGTTTCTTCTTCTGTTATCTTTGTCCCAGAAGGGTACCCACCAGATGTCAGCCTGAGAAGTCCTTTATGAGGTGTCTCTTTGGATATATGGGGGCCAGGGAGCTGCTGAAGGAGATAGTCTGTCCATTACAGGAGCTCAAGTGCTGTGCTGGGAGTTCCATTGTTCTGTTCAGAGCTGCTGGGCAGGTATGTTTAAGTCTGCTGCAGTGGAACTCATAACTACCTCTTTTCCTAGGTGTTTTGTCCTGGGAAGGTGAGGCTTTATTTATAAGTTCCTGATGTGCTGCCACCTTTTTTCAGAGATGCCCTGCCTAGCAGGAGGTAGTCTAGTTTCAGTCTGCCAGCAAAGGCATTGCTGAGCTGCCACGGGCTCTGTTCAGCTACTGTGTAAACTTCCTTGTGGTTTTGTTTAGAGAGGTACAGATAGAACTGCCTTGGTAATGGTGATCTGCCTCAGTAATGGTGGACTGCTTCAGTAATGGCGGATTGCCTCAGTAATGGTGGATTGCCATGGTAATGGTGAACTGCCTCAGTAATGGCGGAGTGCCTCAGTAGTGGTGGACAACCTTGGTTAATGGCAGACCATCCCCACCCTGAGCTGGACCATCCTGGGTTCAGCTTTGTTTGCTGTGAAACTATCAATCCAGAGCGTTTCAGATTGCTGATCTTTGTGGGGATGGGACTCGCCAAGTCAGATATCCCGGCTCCCTGTTTCAGCCCCTCTTTGTCAGTTGATTGGGTGGCCCTGTCTCCCAGGCATTCTAGGCACAAGTTGAAATGGTCATCCAGATTTGTGTGAGTTTTTGTTTGGAAACCCATGGTGCCAGCTGAAACAGTCATGCTGGAAACTCATGGTGCTTTTTGGCCTGGGAATCTCCTGGTCTTGAGCAGTAAAAACTTGTTTGGAAATGTGGTGATCACTTACCATCTGTGTTGTTCTCACTGGGAACTGCACCCCAGAGCTTTTCCTATTTCGCCATCTTGGACCAAGAGTTCTGTGCTATTATATTTTCGATGTAAAGTCTCTGCCCTCAAGGAACTTATCTTTTTTAAAGGATACAGATTAAAGAAACAAGCATATCAAATATACTTTCATGGTTACCATGTTGGGAGTAGGTACAAGAACAAGAGAAGAAATATGTATTCTAGTCTCTATGATCAAGAAAAAAAATACATCTTAGCAAATATATAAAGGATGAAAAGTAGTTAATCGGCTTAAATGGAAAACCAGGAATTTGTCTTCCCAGAAGCCCCTCTTTTCCTCACATATGAAGCATCCCTCCATCAAAAATACCATTTAGATGTCTATTTGTGACTCATATTATGTGTGGGACTCATTACATGGTCACAACTGGTAACTCTGACCAAACTGGGATGAATTTCTTCCTTCCGTTTTTGATATGTCATGAGAAAGCAGTATAAGGAAGTGGCTGAAACTGGATGGGAATATAATATGATATGGTTGTTGGCCATACTTCCTGTCAGGTTAAGCAAGCCAGTCAGCAGAGCTGAGGGCAGTGACAATTAAAAACAAAACAAAATAAAGAAACTGAAGCTAAGTCCTCAATGTGACTGATTTCCAGGTTCCAGTTATTCTTAAGGCATAGCTACTTTCATGGCTCCTTAGTGTCTTGGCTTTATAATTATTCCATGAATTCAATTTCCAACAAATAAAAACAGAGATACCAATCATAAGAAATCAGTGTGTGGGTATGTGTTTGTGTGTGTGGTGAGAAATATGTGGTATTTCAACTTTACAACATGGAAGACTGATGAAAAATTATTCAAAATACTATCAAAAGATCAGGTATGAATGAATATGAATGAAGCATATTGTGTCACAGAGACAACTACGAGAAAGGACTTTACATGAAGTCTAGTGCAGCTATCCTGGAATTTTAAATAGGACAAAGAGGAAGATCTAACCAACAGAAATTTGACTGATGTGTGAAGTCATTTTCCTAGAGCAGCATAAATTAAGTAAGAAAATATTTGGCAGAAGGGAATCAAAGTACCAAAACTTTTAACTAAAATTGAGGACATATACCTTTTTTATAGAAAGAAGCATTAAACAATTGTAGAATCAGGGCTGAAATGTTAAATTAGGGTTAGAAACTGTCCTAGTTTGGCTTTCTGAGCCCTCCATGCACAATGTCACCTATAGGTCTTGGAAAGTACTGTTTTTGGCTTGGACTATTTTGAACAATCTTCTCTGAAATTTGGTAGCAGGTAAAATAAAATAACTTTTTTCAAGTGGAGAGATATAGAGTTATTGAAAAATGTGAGGATAAATAGGCACATAAGAAAAGGGCACAAGGCTTCCCAAATTTGTTTAAATACGTCATGGAGAAAAACAGTTTATCCAGCATCAACTTCCAGTCAAACTCCTGACACTTACTAATTCCATATACTTTTTGTTGACTATTGAACATCTCTTTTTGGGTCCTTGTAAGCTCAATTCACCTGGTGTGTTAACATATCCTCTCTAGAAACACCTACAATCATTGCCAAATACAAATAATATGCTTTAGATGAGGCTAGTATTAGTTTTTCTGGCAAACTTTATCACATGGATCTTCCCAACTGCAACAACACGTGATGGACAGAAAAAGGCATACCTTCAGAGGCAAATTTTAACACTAAACTACTAAATCATTTAAGCAGCCAAATTGGCACCATTAAATTTACTCATGATGATACTTCCCAGTTAGAAAATGCGTTTACATGTTGGTGAGAGACATACTTAGGATTTAATTAGAACTGATAATAGCACAGTAGTTGGTAAATTTAATGAAGCCAACTGATCATTCAGGTGACTCTGTCATTAGTTATACAGGCTGATAAAAATCCTTATTTAAAAGGAGTGTATTGCATCATTAATTATGGAACAGAGCTGCTCGTTTCATGTGGATAAATGTGAAACATATTGAAGAAACTCAGGAATCCACTACACCAAATGTTGACGTTAAGTACATTGATTTAGGTGGAAATCCAAATCTGCTATTACATCAGTAAAATAAATTAAAATAATAGTAGATATTTAATGTATGGTTAGAGGGATTTCCTAACCACTTTAGTGACTGAAAAATAAATAAGGTGAAAGATCAAATTGATAGAAATTTTTATTCATAATTGATAACTGGACAACATGAGTAGTCATGACTTTCACTTAACAGATGTTTAAATTTCTTCACTGTTAATTAAGGTTAATAACTCCAATGGTAAGTACCTCCTCATAGCATAGTATAAATAACTAAATATGTAGAGTGTGGTAAATCTTAAAAAGCACCTTTGTATGCATAAACTAATTGTTTTAAAATTTCTAAAATTTTACTGATGAAGAACACTTCTCAAAGCAGTTGAGTGACTTTCCCAACTCAAATATAAAACAATACTAAATCAAAATATGAACTACATGAACTAATGCTGTCTGATTTTATGTTCAGAGTTCTGAGTTAATTTTTGTAACAATGCCAATACATAAGTACTATGTAAAGGTTATCTGTCATATTACTAGTAATAAAAGTTTCAGTACTAAAATCAGTACTAATGGCAGTAGCAGTAGATAGTAACAGTAATGCTAGTGTTTAAATGGCACTACTCTCCCCAATATGTATTGTGATATCTGCAACATAACTTTAATTTAAAAGTTATTTTGTTCTTTGAGTATATACTCAGTAACGGGATTGCCTGATCAAATGGTATTCTGTCTTTAGGTCTTTGAGGAATGCTACACTGTCTTTATTGTAGCAGTATTCATAATAGCAAATATATGAAATTAAGCTAAAAGCCCATAAAGATAGACTGGATAAAGAAATGTAGCACATTTACACCATGGAATACTATCCAGCCATAAAAAATAATGAGATCATGGATGGAGCAAGAGGTCATTACCTGTAGCAAATTAACACAGGAACAGAACAACCAAATATCAAAGTTCTCACTTGTAAGTGGAAGCTGAATGTTGAGAACTCATAGACACATGGAGGGGAACAACACACACTGCAACCTATTGGAGGGTAAAAGGTGAAAGGAGGGAGAAGATCAGAAAAAAAAAACTATTGGGTACTAGGCTCAATACCTGGGTTATGAAATAATCTGTACAAGAAACCCCCATGATACTGGGTTACCTATGTAACAAAGCTGCACATAATAAATTTTAAAACATTTATTTTGTTGCATTAACTTTTTCAGTGAATGAAAATACATGGCTATTAATTCTCTTCCAATTATATATTTCTTAATATATCTTTTAGTCATTGATTTCTAATAGATCTGTGGATTCAGCAGCAAAAAAAATTCTATTTCACAAATAAATTAATTGTACACACAGGAAAATCCAGATGACATAATATAAAAACTATTTTAAAATAGCCAAATTGGAAATATCATTGATCTGTTCAGTATGCAAATGCCTCTATGCAGTGGAATTTACAAAAAAATCTAGCTATCATAATGAACATGTATCAACATAAGATAAATAAGCAAGCATGCTGAGTAAATCAATTCCTTATTAAAATTATGAGTGATGGATATAAAAGCAATATTGCACTAGACTGGAAACCTGGTTTGCATATCAGCAAATTACTACTGCATGATTGCAGATGTTTATTGAGCTGCACAGCTGTTTTCTTTAAAATCTTTCTCAAAAGGGCAAAGTGCCCAAAGAATCAAATGAAAATACATTTGATTATCTTGACAAAAGGAAATTAAAATTCTTGCCAAAAACGGCTCATATCTCCTTTGTTTTATATGCTTGCTTCATTCTTCTCCTTAAAGATTTGCTTTTTCTGTTTCTCCTTATAGATGTAGCGTCATCCAATAAATCCTCGGTTCATTTTCAGTGAGTTTTAAGTGTTATGAGCAAATGAACTAGAATCTTTCATTCCAATTTCAAATTCCTAGGGTAATATTAATATTATAAATGTATTCCAATTTCTACTAGTGACCAAACAAATTGTCATTGACAAAGGACCACACATTATAAACATGGAAACTATAACTTATATTACTTATGGGTGATGAAGCAGTTCTCACAGAAAGAGGTGCCTACGTAAACAGGTGACTAATATCAGATAATTTTGAAATGAATAACTTGACCTCTGAATATCAATTTCTTCTTCTGTAAAATGATGATTATAATAAATTGCCCAAAGGGATATTTCAAGAAATAATCTTATGGGTAAAAGTCTTATGGTAGATGATAGGTGATCAATAAATGACAACTACTGTAGATACAAGTCTTAGTATTAAGACACCATATGGTGCTCATGTTTTTATTCCTCCTATGGGTTTATGTGATATCTTGTTTATAGTCTGCTCTTAATAATTTTTCACTAAACTCTTTAAATTACATGCTCTAGCAAGAATAGATAACGATATATCATCTTCTTCATATACATATATAAAAGTCAGCATGCGATTCTGACTTCAAAATATTAATCACAACCTTTTAATTCTGTTAGCACATAAAAGATATTTGTGAATTAAGAAATTTCATAGTTTAAGTTCTAAAGCCTCAAAATTCTGAAAAGGGCAACTGTCCTAATATATGGCATGTTTTTTTCATTCTGGATATACATTCTTTCATAGCAGAATGCAGCAAACAGTGTGCACATCATGGAAAACTGCCTTATTTTCAAGGACTGTAATCAAAATAAGATGAATTTTAATAACCCAGATACATGCATACTTGGAGGAAACAATTATACCTACAAGCATAAATATATCAGATGCCTCATTTGTTCTTATGTTGTTTTAAAAAGTACTTTTCAAATGTTTTTGTAGATCACTCTTTGAACTTTGTCATGTGGCCTAAAAGTAGCAGTTACTTACATAAAGAGGCAGCATTCTTCATGAGGTTTTGGAATTTTTGTTATGTATATTAATATATCTTTTCCCCTTTTTAAATAAGTCGGCTAGAGGAACAAACAAAAGTAGGGGACTGTGACTTTTACTATATGATGTATAATTTATATGTTAGTATGCTTATATGCATACCGTTGCATAAATTGATGAGTAAAATTACATATAGTCATTTGACTAACATTCATTGAGCACCTAGCTATTATATATCTAGGTTTTGATCTACTAGATTCAGTAGATAAAAATTTCTTCCTTCCCAAAATTATATAATTAATACAAAGCCAAAGGATAAACATAATAAATAGGTATAGCATATATCTATTATTTATCATAGTGTCTTATACGTAGGGTATTATATAATCAAGATAATATAGTATCTTGGCTAAGGCAAAGTGCTAAGGAAAAAATATGAAGCAACAATGGAGGAATATGTAAATTGAGCAGATTTTAGTGAGGATGTCAAGGAAAGCTGCCACTGAATGTAAATAGCTACACATGTACCATTTTATTTTCAAAATTGTGAACTTTTTCTAATTATAGATGTAATTAGGTAAATCTAATAAAAAATTAAATACCATGAACATGTGTAACATGGAAGTCCTCTTTGATTCAGATTAAAATATACACAGTAAATATGTATGTGTCTATTTACTACGTCCCTCCACATAAGATCACCATATATATCTCAGTAACTTGTTTTATTTTCTTCATCAATACTATTTACATAGATTTCCATCAATTTTATTAACTAACCAGATGATTTTAACAGAAACTGGAGAAGGCATTGCAAACAGACTTTGGATATATGAAGCCACTTTAGTACCACTAAACAAAAAACAGCAGCCCACATACACACCTTTAAAAATCATTTTTAGTTCTTGACAGTCACACACTTTACTGTAAAGCTTTTCATTTATGAAACACGATTTTAGCTTTTTTTTTACCTTCACAGAGTTTCTAAATAATACTTTATTTTGGATGATAGATTATGGAAAGCTTGTTCATATATCTAAAGCCTGACATTTTAAATTATATCTTTTCATTTTTCAGAAATGAATATGTTTAAAATCTTTCCATGGTAAATAGTATAATGTCCTGTTTTTTTAAAAAATAAATGCTATCATCCCTTTTTTTTAATGTTAGCCTAGATTTTGAAAAGCAAAAAAAGCATAGCTATTGATGAACATTATATCTAAATGTTTAAATAGAAACTAATATTTAAGTCTTTAATCCATTATTAGTTAATTTTTGTATAAGGTGTAAAAAAGGGATCCATTTTCTATTTTATGCATATGGCTAACCAGTTCTCCCAGCAACATTTATTAAGTAGGAAATCCTTTCCCCATTGCTTGTTTTTGTGAGGTTTGTCAAACATCAGATGGTTATAGATGTGAAGACAGTGTGGTGATTCCTCAAAGACCTAGAACAAGAAATAGCGTTTGACCGATCAATCTCGTTATTGGGTATACACCCAAAGCAATATAAGCAATGTAAATCATTTTATTATAAATATACATGCACAGATATGTTTATTACAGAACTATTCACAATAGCAAAGACAAGGAATCAAGCCAAATGCCCATCATAATAAACTGGATAAAGAAAATGTGGCACATATATGTCATGGAATAATAGGCAGCCATAAAAAGAGACAAGATCATGTCCTTTGCAGAGATGTAGAACTTGAAGTCATTCTCCTAAGTAAACTGACACAGGAACAGAAAACCAAACACTGTGTGTTCTCACTTACAAATGGGAGCTAAAGAATAAGAAGGCATGGACACAGGGAGGGCAACAACACCCACTGTGACCTGTTGGGGGAGTGCAGGGAGAGGGAGAGCATCAGGAAAAATAGCTAATGCACGCTTGGCTTAATACATAGGTGAGGGGTTGATAGATGAAACAAACCATGCTGACACACATTTACCTATGTAACAAATCTGCACATCCTGCATATGTATCCCAGAACTTATAAAATAAAATAATGGGCCTAGCGCAGTGGCTCACGCCTGTAATCCCAGCACTTTGGGAGGCTGAGGCGGGTGGATCATGAGGTCAAGAGATAGAGACCATCCTGGTCAACATGGTGAAACCCCGTCTCTACTAAAAATACAAAAAATTAGCTGGGCATGGTGGCGCAGGCCTGTAATCCCAGCTACTCAGGAGGCTGAGGCACGAGAATTGCCTGAACCCCTGCAGCAGAGGTTGCGGTGAGCTGAGATCACGCCATTGCACTCCAGCCTGGGTAACAAGAGCGAAACTCTGTCTCAAAAAGATAAATAAATAAATAAATAAATAAAAATAAAATAATATCTTCAGTATGAAATGACCGCAATTATCTACATGAATAAACAACTGGATTATGATTTTTATGATAAACTTTAATCATATGTTTGTTGAAACCAAATAATGTCATCATTACAGTCATTAATGTTAACAAGCAGTCATTTGCTTCACTATCACTAGGATTGTGTTCTTTGGCAACAACTCAGGCTTATTAACATTTTCCCAACAGAAGTAAAGTAAACAAGGTGTACTATGTCACAGCAGCTAACAAATTGTGCTTAACAACCAAGGTAAGTATTATAGGACCATAATAATTACTTTCTCTTTTGTTCTTTCCTGCTGTTAAAAATATTCCATGCCTTTTTTTCCCCTAGTAATTGATTTGGTGATTTTAGTTGATCTCTTCTTATAATTGGGGTCTTCAGGTACATGAGTCATCCTTAGCAGAGTCTCATCCTTCTGCAATTAAGCGCATACCTAAGAATAGCTGAAGATGGGCTTAGTGTAAGTTGTGAATCCATTTAGGGCCATTTAAAAAATTGCAGCAGGTTTTGAAAGTCTTTTATAAATGTAAAAATGCTTTTACCTAAAATAAAATAATCCATTAGAAAGTATTAAGACTTTAAAAGCTTTTCTTTGATGAGACATTAGAAAAAACTAAAAAAACTAGATTATTTTTATTCTCTTGTTTATACACTGTCATATTGAAACAAAAACTATTTTGATTCAAACTTAATGAATATAAACATTTTATTTAATGTTAAAACAACATATAATTTTTTTCAGCATAAAATTTAATTTTGCAGAAATATACATAAATTAACAGCAAGCGTAGCAGAAAGTAATTTAAGCTTAGATTTATAACGCTGATAAACTCACTTTTCTTTCACTTTGGCATTACTTTCTTATCTGTAATTGATAGAGTATTTTGATTGTGATAGACACATACTTGATGAAAAAGGAAACATCTTCAAAAATAAGTTGTCTGAAGTAGGCAAGTGTTGTGAGTGAGAAAAAATCCATTTTTATAGCATTGCCTTAAAAAATTTGTGACTAAAAATAATTTGTGATTTCAAGCAATACCGCCTCTCAGGATGATAGTAATTATAAGAAAAGTAGATTAATTTTTTACAAAAGTAACTAAAGCATTTTTAAAGTAATTAACACAAACACTACTTAATATTATCTCTGCAATTTTTATATCCAATGAATGTATGTGATATTCTGTTTGGAAGTTGATGGCTAAGGATTTATTTATAAGTCTATACTATTGCCTGGTAAATAACTGTTTTCACTACCTTGATATATTTATTGGGGTTATTTTTTAAAGTAACTGATGGAGATAGTGTTGGTTAAAGCCTCTCAGCCCAGCAACTTGTTACCCTTTTACTTTTTAGAGCTGCAGTGCTAACAATTACTGAGCACTCTAGTGCTATCAATTACTACCAGGTACTTTGCTAGATACTGAGTGGACATAAAATAAAAGAGACAAATAACTGCCACTTAAACTCCATATCCATGTATGTGGAGGGTTAGGGTGACAACAGGTATGTAAGCAAATAATTTTAAATATGATTCATGCTAAGAGAAGGAAAGATAACTCAACTTGAAGACTCAGAGAAGGCCTTCTAAATGAGAAGATGTTTTAATTAAATACCAAAGAGTTAGTCAGAGGAATATTGGAAAGGATATACAAAGTAAAGAAAAAATTACAGGCAAATGTATAGGTATAAAACAGTATGATCTGTGGAAGCAATCAAAGTAATTCTATATGCTTTATATTACTAACAAAGATTACATAAGATAAAAGAGTGTCTTCAGCTGCTGTAAATAGAAATGAGCTCATAAAAGGTGTTACCTGCTAATCTAAGTGGTGATAAGTGTACCTGGGAAGTGGGACATATTGAACACTGTAACCTAGACAGTGATTATTTTATTTTACTTTATTTTACATAGGTGATTATGCTCTAGAATAGCATGTGGACATTCCATGAAAAAATGTTTGATAAAGAGAGTGAAAGAGAAGTTAGGAGTACTGAAACTGTCAGAGTGAAAATGTGACTAGGAAAGACTGTCCTGATAAGGTGACTATGAATGTGTTGGTTATGGATAAAATGTTTGGGAGTGAAGAACAGCAGGGATGAGGACATGAATTGTGCAGTTGAGTCTGAGGTGCTTGTGGGATCAACCAAGTTAATATGCCCAGTGGAAAAGAAATTTCAAACTCAGAGGAGACAACCAGCCTGGAGGCTTAATATTGGTATCCATTAGTAAATACAGAGGGAGAAAAAGTGAGTTGGTTGAATCAGGAAACATAAACAGGAAAAGAGAGAAAAACAAGGAACAAAAACTAGAAATTTAAGGAACAAACCTATCAGTTTTTATGGCAGGATAAAAGAGAGAAGACTATTAAAAAGGCTGAGAAGAAGTATAACAATAATCCTGAAAGTTAAGTAATTTTATCACAATTTTTTTCAGACAAGGACCCTGAGGCTCAGAAAAAAAAAATGAGTAATCGGCCCAGATATTATAGGTAGGAGTGGGCTAATCAAGAATTTGATCTGTAGTATTTTTTATAAGTGTGTTTTTTCCATTATATTATGAAGGCATTACAACAAATTATAGAGCTCTTAAAAATATTGTGTCTTCTACTTTCAAAATATTCCCATAATGCAAGGACATAATATATACTTTAAAGAAACACTTGATTTTATTCCACAAAAGTTACAATGAAATAAGGTAATTGCTCTTTTCTATACCATAACCATATTTACTGTTCAGTTATGCTGCTTTTGTGATAGCTTTTTTCATATTACTGATTTGATATTGACAGTGTAAATATATTCTACATGATACATTTAATTAATTCAACAAACATTGTAAAACAGTGGCTATTTCATTCTTTCATTAAAAAACATTTATTTAAAAATTTTACAAAATTCTAATATACAAAAAACTTTCAGCCATTCATGAAATCAACTCAATCCTTCTTCTACTTGTTAAACACACAGCATGATATTTCAGTAACAGAAATTCCTTATTTACACCTGTTCCTAAAATGTTTATATTTTTTCAAGAGACTGTTTCGGGAAAATGTACAAACCTCTTGTTTTATAAATTTGTTATAAATTATCATGGTGTAACAGTATCTGCCTTTTTCTACTATGAAGAAATTCTGTTACACCATGAAGAATTACATTAAAATGAAATTCAAATCCAAAGCAAAAATTTGTGTTTGCTGACAATAATAGGAGATGCTGTTTTCTTTGCTGTAATATGAGCCCCACATTTAAGAAAACTTAAAAATTAAAAATGCAGAAATCTAGAGTGACCTTACCACTTCTTCTTCCATTTGTGGATTAATTTTAGATACTCCCTTCTCCTAATTACTTAGAAATATCAATGATCTCAAAGAAAACAACAGTATTATTACAAAGAAGGCATCATGAAATTTTAGAAATATCTACTGTTTAATCACATTATAGATTCAAGAAAATCATGGAGTAATTCTCATGTATATATAGAACAAATTATGTAGTATTGTTACCTTGTCACTAAAATAATTTTCTTTTTGAACTATAATTTTCTTAGAAATATAATTTAAGCATTACTCTGTAGCACATACATATTTCTAACTTTCTTGCAGGTTTACTTTTTTCTTTACCGAGAACATGTGAAGTGCCACATGTGATGATTCTGTAAATAACATGGTAATATTGTTACATTTACCACATTACTATGTAGATAACATGGTAATCTTGATTCAACTTCACATCCCCAAAAGTATCCTTTCTACAAAAGGCACTACTGCAATATTGTCACAAGTTGGATTGTCCAGGGCCAGACACTAAGATGGAATTTGGGGTGCAAGCTGTTTATTAGGGGCCAGACTTTGTGAAACAAAAAGGAAGTTAACAGGACTGGCAGGGGAAGGAATTGAGCTGCAAGAAGAGACCAACAAAAAAGGTTGCTAACTCAGTAGAGATCACTGGAGCAAGTACTGAGCATCGAAGTGTCCCACATGGGGGTGAAATAGGTCTTTATTTTCAGCCTCAGTCAGTCACCAGATGCAAGCTGCTGAAGAAATACTCTTCGTTGTCCCACTGTTTGTAGCCTACTTCCTTCCAATTATCTGGGTCAATTACCTCTGTAAATATAGTAATTCCTTTCCTTGTCTCTTGATCCCTGAATACATGAGCTGTAAGTGAATAGGTGACAGCCTTATTCAATGGGATTCTTGCTGTGTTGCCTGGAGAAAGCGTTCTCCTCATGTTTACAGCATCTAATTTATAATTAATATCACACAGTGAATTACTGAGAGTAAAGGTAGAGGGAACACTGTTATTTTCATTCCTGGTCCCTGGAACCACATATTCTTCCTATTGCAATCACAGAGCCAAATAACGATTTTCAACTAAATGCCTATACTACATATTAATATATGACATTCCATAGTTGAAGCATATTGCACTCTGACTTCCCCTTCAGTTGGGTCTTCAGCAAGCCTTTCAAATGTTCTCTCATGCTGGCAGCTTGGATATTATGGTATATGAGGGCTTAAATTCCTAGACCTGCTTTGTATAAAGTGAGTCACCTATGTCACATGAAATTATGTGGGATCCAGTACCAGGTATGTGAACAGCCTGTAAGCCCTCAAATAGTAGTGTTAGCTAAGACCTTGAGGGCAAGAAAGGTAAACATGTACCCAGAATATGTGTCTGCTTTTATGATGAACCACTGACCCTTCCAGAATGCAACGAGGAAAATATAGTTAACTTGACAGCAAATGGCCGCTTTGTCTCCTTGAGAGAGGTCTCTATCAGGGGCTCAGCACTGGTATCTGATGGTGGCTCCTTGTAGAGCAAACTTAATGGAGCATGTGCTATTTGGTTTATGTGCAGCCTCCTTAACAACCATTGTGTCAACTTCATGCATATGTTCATTGTGTTGGTACTAGAAGAGTCTATGACATATACAAGTTGGTATCATATAATGGACCTATTTTGTCCACTTTGCTGTGCATGGCCTCTTATGAAGTAGATGCTTTCTGGTAGACACTAATACGTAAAACAAAGATTCTCTCACATTGCAGCTGCTCCCATATAGCCATTGATATATACCTCTAACTCCAGACCTTTTTGTCCTAAATCTTGTAATCTGGTTATCTCTTTTCCTTTATACCAATGTTTTCTCTTTCTTTCTTTGTTTAAGTAAATAGCTAGGCCTTTAAGTCCTACCACAGACAGTCAACAGACAAACTGCACAGGAAAAGTTACAACCTAAGGCAAGGTGAATTTCTACAGCTAAGGCAGATCCTGAAGAAGCACACAAATAAAGGCTACATACTACTAACACACTCCCTGAAGCTTAACAATAAGTTATTCTTCAAATGGGGACATGCAAAATGTGTCTCTATATCTATCAAAATAAAATTTAATGGCTGCTTCTCTAGAGGGAAACAAGGCATTTGGAGATATTTTAAAAAGAGGACCTCATAGATATTCCATGATCAAAATACTTGGTGGGAATCATACATTATCCAGATGCAATAATATAAATTTTTATTTCTTTCTTATTGCAAAAAATTACAATTTTACTTCCTTTCTCTATCTACTCCAAGTTCATGAAGGAAGGACTCTAGTTATTTGGCTGTGTATAGAGCAACGAATAGTCAAAAACTTCACAGGGAAAAAATGGGCTGAGCAGATACTTAAAGTCAAACAAAAGAAGAGACGCTAAGTGACTGCCGGGGATATAGAAGGGATATTCTAAGATATCAAGGCAGTGGGGAAAGTGTACACGTGAACACCTAAGAAGAAGAGTATGATGATTAGGAGGACAGCAGGTTACTTATGATAGAATGATAGGTTGCTTATTAGGAGCAGTATATGAGAGGCAGGAAGTGGATGGAGATAAAGTTGGAGAAACAATCAGAGAATGTATTCAAAACTTGTAAATCATGCTGTGGAACTTGAAATTTATGCCAGGTTTGCTAGTACATGGAAATATGAAATCAGATTAGTAGTGATATGCTCATATACTTGTGCTACAGAAATAGCATTGGAACTGCTGTTTGAAAATAGAGTCAAAGAGTTCCTCTACTGTCTTCAAATATCAACAGTTTCATAGGATCCCTCTCCCATAAGACCTCCTATATTTCTGAAAGATAACTCTTCATCATCCAAATGTCCAGTTACCTATGCTTACAAAACTGCTATAATAGAAATTGACATTGAAAAATTTTTGGCGAGGCCAGCATGCAAAGGAAAATTACTATTATAGCCAAAAGCGTTTTATACTTGAGTCATTCCATCTGTGTTCAAAATCAGATTTGATGTCCAAGACCAATTAAAATTTATGATGATATCAATGATACATGCACATTCTGATTTTATCTATAAAGAAGTAAGTGGGAAGGAACAAAAGTAGGTCAAATTCCAAAATTCTAGACAAATATAATATAGTATATAATACAAAGAATAATACAAAATTGACCAAAAGTCATGACCAAATTAAAATATTTTCATAATACTTGGGCAGATTAAAATTTTTAACAAGTTAAAGTTTTAACATATAATAATCATGCTACAAAGAATTGTTAAAATGCTTGTTTCTGTTTTCACTATGAATATTGTTGTTCCCAAAAGATAGACCTTGGATTTTATGTTAGGATAAGCTATAATACGTGGACTTTCTTTTTTTTAATACCAGGATCCATTATTCCATCACTCAAAAACTCCAATCTGATTATCTTAGAAAGAAATTTTAAAACTTCAGCATGGCTAAAGACCACACAGTAGTTCCAAAAGGAAGGCCTACTGTTTATAGGAATAGATAGAAAAGAGCATTAGAAAAGGAGACAGGTTATGGGATGTAGAATTAAAAGACAAAAAGGGTAAAAGAGAAATTGGTTAAGGGGCATAAAAATGAAATTATACAGATGGAATAAAGGGGAATTATAGTTAGTAATAATTATTGTATATTTTTAAATAGCTAGAAAATATAATTATAATGGTCCAATAGAAAAGATAGATATTTGAAGTAATTGATATCCTGATTGCCTTGATTTTTTACATGTTGTATATCCATATCAAAAGATCACAAATATCCCCAAAATATATACAGCTATGCTAATAAAAGTCTAAAAAAAATCAGTAAGGGTGGAGAATATATGAAGTAAAATAAATATTTGAATATATGGATTTCCATCAGGTATAAACAAAAGCAATAAACTCTGTCTGCAAAATCATTGTAACCAGAGAGAATAGTTTTTTAATTTATATAA
>CM052649.1:88539748-88569733 GCA_028533165.1 Leontopithecus rosalia
AAAAGCCAAAATAGACAAATGGGACCTAATCAAACTCCACAGCTTCTGCACGGCAAAAGAAATAGTCATTAGAGTGAATCGGCAACCAACAGAATGGGAAAAAATTTTTGCAGTTTACCCATCTAACAAAGGGCTGATATCCAGAATTTACAAAGAACTCAAACAGATTTACAAGAAAAAAACAAACAAGCCCATTCAAAAGTGGGCAAAGGATATGAACAGACACTTTACAAAAGAAGATATACATGAGGCCAACAAACATGAAAAAATATTCATCATCTCATCACTGGTCATTAGAGAAATGCAAATCAAAACTACATTGAGATATCATCTCATGCCAGTATAATGGTGATTATTAAAGAATTTGGAGACAACAGATGCTGCAGAGGATGTGGAGAAATAGGAACACTTTTACAGTGTTGTTGGGAATGTAAATAAGTTCAACCATTGTGGAAGACAGTGTGGCGATTCCTCAAGAACTTCCATTTGATCCAGCAATCCCATTACTGGGTATATAACCATAGGATTATAAATCGTTCTACTATAAGGATACATACACATGAATGTTCATTGCAGCACTGCTTACAATAGCAAAGACCTGGAACCAACCCGAATGCCCATCGACGATAGGCTGGACAGGGAAAACGTGGCACATATACACCATGGAATATTATGCAGCCATCAAAAACGATGAGTTCGAGTCCTTTGTAGGGACATGGATGAACCTAGAGACCATCATTGTCAGCAAACTGACACAAGAACAGAAAATGACATGCCACATGTTCTCACTCATAGGTGGATGTTGAACAATGAGAACACATGGACACAGGGAGGAGAGCACTACACACTGGGGTCTGTTGTGGGAAATAGGGGAGGGACAATGGAGGGTGAGGAGTTGGGGAGAGATAGTATGAGGAGAAATACCAGATATAGGTGATGGGGAGGAATGCAGCAAATCACAGTGCCATGTGTGTGCCTATGCAACTATCTTGCATGTTCTTCACATATACACCAAAACCTAAAATGCAATAAAAAAATTTTAAAAAAAGAATAACTTATGAGATCAGCTCTGTAGTTTTCCAAAGAGCTAAAAATAAAACCATCAGAAAATTATTTCCCTTTGATTGCTGATTTCTAGCTATTTTTTATATGACCTAGATCTCTGTGTGTGAAAAGCACTTTTGTAACTCTGACCAGTTTTCATTATATCATTGTCTCTCAGATTACCTTTTGAAAGGATTCTACAGCTTAACCTTTTTTAAAAAATAATTTTAAACATGTATCAAGGCACCTTTTAGTGTGACATAAATTCAGGTTTGGTTTGGTACAGATTTATACAGATTCACTCTTTTAGCCATTCCATTTCCCTAGTGTGGATCCTCAATATGAACCATTAAAAAGCACACCAGTTAATCTTAGTGAATAACCAAGCTAGACTGTCCAAACAACCTTTGAAGTAAATAGAATTGATTGCTAAATGTGGTCATTAACCATTTCTGTGAAATGGAATGCTTTTATTTAGCATGCATAGGTTCTAATTTAGATTTCATGAATTAATTTATGTTGATTATATTTATATTTCAAATTTTATTTATATTTCAGTACAATACCATGCCAAGAAAACTGAAATTCAGTATAAATGTGTGTGTACATAAATATATGTTTATGCCTGTTTTCACAATTTCCTACATGAAGTCAAATTCCTGCAACAATGTTGAGTTATATTTTTCTTTCATTCTATAAAAATTATGAAAAATTTTGTGTAGCAGAGTCCAACAGATTTGTTGCAATGATAGATGTGTTTTAAATCTATGCCTTCCAAAGTGGAAGCCACTAGCCACACATAACTATTGTGTACCAGAGATGTGGCTGGTGCAACTGAGGAAATTTATTTTAATTTAATGCAAGTTTAAATAGCACTTTATATTTAAATTTAAATAACTTCTTTGTGTATCTCATGGCTACCACATTGAACAGAACAGATCTATGGCAATTAGAAACAGTTACTGTGCTGACATTTTCACAATAATGAAAGAAAACAATTATGTATAATTCTTAAGTACAATCCAAAAGTCATAATATTAGACATAAGATGACTAAAGGAACATTGAAGATGCTCTATTTCACCTTAAAAGAAATGGAGAGACATAAAGGAAAGTTTCAAAAGGAAAGAAAACAGTTGTCTTGCCATAGGACTAGGTGTTAGCACCAAGTGGATTCTTTGTTCACATGCAGGAAAAAAAAAACACTAAATAATTAAAATCATCTTGACCACGCCCACTTTGAAAATAGATTATTCTATTCACTGTGATTGGTGGTTGTGGGTTTTCTTTCCAATATTAACTTATGCATTTAAAAAAAAGAATCATCAGTGAAGTTCCATAAGCTTAGTTTAAAGGGTATCCTCCAAATTACCAAATCAGGTCCCCACTGGATCCCCTAGAGAACTTGTAAATATTTTAGAGCTTGGTAATCCATATTTTCCATATGTTGTTTAATATTTACTCTAAACAATATACAATTATCTATTTTTTATTTCCAGAGGAAGGAAATCATTAATCTTTTCCCATCTATGTAATTTTAAACCTAACCATTTACAGTAGCACTAGAAGGCAGTATTAGGAAGCTATTACTGTCTTGCTTATGACAATGAATTTAAATTCTCTTACTTTCCTGTTCCCCTTGTTCCCACTTCCTGTTGTGTTTTAGTTGAACTTGATCTTGAAATTTTAATGTTTTGCTCAATTTGTGTTCCTCTTGTCATCCTCCACCAATGGATTTTCACCTCAGATGCCTCTAATTTCAGCTGTAGTTCAGTACTGAGTTCTTCATCACATTCTTGCTCCTCATGCTTCTGACTACTTTGGGCCACTATACTTCTCTCATTGCACTCTAAAAGTAAGACTTCTGTGCCCATTGACTTGACTGATACTCCAAATGGACTTATCATAGTCAAGTAATTTTATAACTTCTATAGATATCTTGTAATCAAAGATACCATTTAGAGCACTATCTACATTTTTTATTTCTTTATTTTATTTTATTTATTTTTTATTTTTTTTATTTTTTTGAGGGGAGGAAGGGAGGAAGGCAGGAAGGGAAGGAAGGAGGAAGGGAGGGAGGAAGGAAGGGATGAAGGAAGGAAGAAAGGGAAGAAGGGAGGGAAAGAGAGAGGGAGGGAAGGAAATCAAACAATGAGAGAGACATTGCTGACCTGGATCTAGAGATTTACAAGTTGATTTCTTTCTCTTTTTGAGAGAAGGAAAGAAAAAAAATGAGTAAAGGAGAGGAAGAAAGAGGAAGAGAAAGAGGGAGGGTGAATGGAAATATTGCTTTATTCTGGAAAAAAATGGGTATTAATAATGACCAATCAATGTTTAATTAAAACTATGAGTAGGTGTGATGTGGTATTGATAAGAATGTATATTTTGTGTATTTGAAGTGGAGAGCTCTATAAATATTTATTAAGTTTACTTGTTCCGGATCTGAGTTCGAGTCCTTGATATACTTACTAATTTTCTGTCTCATTGAATCTAAGTCTCTATGTATCTGGGTGTTAGGATCGTTAGCTCTTTTTGTTGCATTGATCCTTTTACCACTATATCTTTGTTGCTTTAAAATCTATTTTATCCAATACGAGAATTGCAACTCCTGCTTTTTATTTATTTATTTTTGCTCTCCATTTGATTTTTTATTTCTTTAAAGAATTTGATTTTAAATTAGAAGTACACAAAGGACAGTAAGAGATAGTGACTAAGCATTCATTTTTCTGCTCTTTGGATATACCAGATGTGAGAATTAAAGAAAATCACAAATTTATTTGATTTTCTTTTGATTTGATACTATCCCATCAAGTGGGTGAACTCTGTGACTGCTCTGACTAATACAATGTATTGGAGGATTTCTCTCTCTCTCTCTCCCCCCCGCCTCTCTCTCTCTCTCTCTCTCTCTCTCTCTCTTTCTCTCTCGTGTGTGTGTGCGTGTGTGTGTGTGTGTGTGTGTGTACCTGTTTCTGCCTCTAAACCTTTAGAGTCTGGCAGCTTCCACTTCATGTTTCTTGGAACACTCAGTTTTGGAAGTCATTCATCATGCTGTTAGAAAGCCATAGCTGCCTCATGGAAACTAGCCTGGCTGAGCAGCCAGTGTTGACTTGCTTCTTCTTGTGAGGAACCTCCCCAACACCTAAACCTGATTTATATTATGAATCCTGATCTTGAAGCTAATTCTATATTGGCCTAAAATTTCTAGGGTCTTGAGAGGGGGCAAGTGTATTTTTCATGTGGAAATATTGTAAAGAGCTTTGGGCCAGAGGTTTACTGTGACAGGTCAAAGATGATCATGGATTCTTTACACTTCTCTCATTGAGAGTTGGAGTCCTTACCCACTTTCCTTGAATCTGTGGACTCTATGACTACTTGAGTATAGTATAAGTGACAGATTAAGAGACTGAAAACTTTCAATTCCTGTCTCTTGAAATGCTCACACTCATTTGCCAGCTACCATCTTGTGAGACAGCTGAGGTAAACCCACATGAGGAAGAATTGAGACCCCAAGCTGACAGCCATAGCTAAGATAAAAGCTCTCAACCAGCACCAATTTATCAGATAGATATGTTAGTAGTTGAGTCACCATAGCTGATAGCACATAGAGCAAAGACTTGCAAACCATACAGCTCATCCTACATTCTTCATCCACAAAGTCAGGAGCAAAATAAAATTTATATTTCAAGCCAATATGTATTGCCATTATTACCCAGAAATAGATAATTCAAATCCCTGAGTATTTTCACAGTAGAATGTTTCTACTCTCTCCATGTAGAATTATCTTCACAAAAATTTTGAAGAGCTAGTTTTGCTCACTATTTAGTACTCACTTAAATTAAATATCAAAAGAATGCATACTCAGTCTTAGGTATCTTTATACTCTTGAGCCAATTACATCTTTTGTTTTGTGTTTGTTTTATTAAGTCTTTATTATCTGTATATACCCACTCCTGCCAAAATCAGAACACAAGTACCATAAATGACGGGAATTTGTTTGACTTGTTATCTGCTATATCACTTTCACTTAGAGTAATATCTCAATATACATGCTCTTAGTACATATTTATTGAATGAATGAAATTATTAATTCTGTTCTAATAATTTTACTATCAAAGGAGATCTGATTATGTGGTAATAGAGACAGAGAATACTAGAATCTTATAGGTCCATCTTCTTTATTTCTAAATCCTTTCTTATTATTTCTCAAAATTGAGTCATCAAATTAAGAAACTAGATTATAAATGACTCACATCTTCATAACTGACCAATGACAATAATATCTTACACCTACAAACCAAATATCCGGATGGTTGCAATGTTGGTCAGTTGATCACAAACCAGTGTAATTTGATTTGACCCGATTAAATGTGTTATGATAAATAAGAAAGATCAACATCAAAATCTCCAGTTCAATCTCTCTCTCTCTCTCTCTCTCTCTCACACACACACACACACACACACACACACACACACACACACAATTTGTGACTGCAGTTAGAGTATCTTTCATGGATTGCAGTGGCACCATCCTCACTCACCGCAACTTTGACCTCCTACGCTCAAGAGATTCTCCCAACCTAGCCTACCAAGTGCCTACAAATTACAGATGTGTGCCACCATGTCTGGTTAATTGTTTTTTGTTGTTATTGTTGTTTGCTTGCTTGTTTGTTTGTATTGTAGAAATAAGGTCTCACTATGTTTCCTGGGTTGGTTTTGAACTCCTGAGCTCAAGTGATCCGATTGCTTCAGCCTTCCAAAATGCTAGGATTACAGGTATGAGTCACCATGCCCTGCCTGCCTCTCTAATCTCACATATTTGAGTTAAATTACAGTTTTATACACACACACACACACACACATACAAACACACAGAAAAACACAAATGCTTTCCTCTACCTCTTTTTACCTAATTCAGAGTACTCTTGCTGTCACCTTTTCCAAAGTATGGATTTAGTTATTGGAAAATAAAAGATCATAGTTTTTTTTTATTAATTTAACTTTTAGAGAGAAAATGTCATGCCTATGGGATCTAGAAGACATACTCCTTTCTTCTCTTTAGTTCCATTAGTGCCCTGTGTGTCTTTATCAAAACCTTATTAAATAGATATCAGGAAGTTTTTAATTTGCCTCTCCTTCTCCTTTGTATTCTACAAAGTTCCTGACAATATCAATGAATAACAAAGAAGTCTTAAGACTCCAGGAATCCCCTCAGGGAGACTAACTTTCAGAATTTTATGTGAGTGGCTGACTAGCAGATGTGTAAAGTAGCATTTTATTTATCTAATGAGTATATAATGTAGCACTCTTATACTGCCCAAGAAAATGGCTAGATGTGTTTAACTAACATTACCTGTGGCTCAGTTGAAGCAATCTAGTTTTCTTTCCTAAAATACAGATTTTATTTATTTGTTTTTACTTATTTATTTTTTACCAGGGGGAGATAGTTCTTCAAAAAAATACCCATTAAAATTTGGGTTGTCTCCAACCACCCTGGATGTAGCAAACTACCATGGCATGTGTATACCTATGTAACAATCCTGCATGATCTGCACATGTACCCCAGAACATAAAATATCATAAAAAAATTTGGGTTGTAAAAGTACAATTGATTCAGCTGTTATACCCTTGATTGCAGAAATATAAAAGGCAGAGTCTCTTTGTGATCAATATATTAGAGCAATCATTATAAAACTGTTAAATCATGAGGAAAACTGACCTTGACAATTAAATATTGAAAGGCAGAATTATTCCTTACGTGCTTGTCATGAATTTTTAATTTCCTTACTACTACTACTTTCCAAATGCTTCAGTTTTCCAGTATATGTTAAAACACTTATTAAAACTTATTTAGAGTTTGCTCATTTGAAATTTTCTGTGATCTATGAGTTTGTTTCTTTTTCTTTGACATAAAAATGTCCTATGTCTAATTTCAATGAAACCACACATTATTATCTCCCAGGGCCCTTGAGAGAACCAAAGCAATCACACTAGTATTCCCCCAGTTTCCACTCTCAGATGCTTTTGAATCCTGTCATCCAAATCATCATGGTGCTAATATATTCCCAAGCACTGAGGACTCAGAGAAGCATGATGCTTCAGTGTGTTTATAGAATACATTTCATATAGACAGGCACAAAAGGAACAGTTTGCATAATCATCTGCCAAAAAGAATCCATCTGTCAGAGAACAGTGGAAGCTGATATTAAACAAGTTCACATTAAAAACCAAAATCTCAATTCCCATTCTATGCACTTCATTTCCTTGAGCCTAATTATCAACATGCATATAAATGGGGAAAATACTTCCTGGTTACACTTCAAAATTCTAATCCTAGCAAGAGACAACAATAACTGCTCTATCATCATTTTGCAGGGGGCAGTACCATGCAGCTGAGAATATTGGGTCTGAAAATGTCAGGCCAACTGCTGTTGTAGCCAATGTGAAGTTTTACTGCTTGTGACAAATGGGGTGTGTGAACAACAAAAATATTGTCTCATTTTCTTAGTGTTAACTAATTCTGATTGAACTCCAAAGAAGAACCAACCCAGTTTCCCTGAAAAGCATTCATTTAGTAGTTGCTTTCTGATAAAGTTTTTAAATTTCTGCTCAGTTAACCATGGAAGAAACACCAGGTCTTCAGAGAAAAATAAATGAAAAGATACATTTTAGAGACTAAAATAAAATCCGAATGTTCAGTTAAAAATGAAAAGGAAATTGAATTATTTGCTTCATAAAATATATTTAACCTAAAGAAATTATTTATAGATATTCTTTAAGAACTGTACTCTCACTTTGGGAGGCCGAGGCGGGTGGATCACGAGGTCAAGAGATGGAGACCATCCTGGTCAACATGGTGAAACCCCGTCTCTACTAAAAATACAAAAAATTAGCTGGGCATGGTGGCGCGTGCCTGTAATCGCAGCTACTCAGGAGGCTGAGGCAGGAGAATTGCCTGAACCCAGGAGGCGGAGGTTGCTGTGAGCCGAGATCGCGCCATTGCACTCCATCCTGGGTAACAAGAGAGAAACTCCGCCTAAAAAAAAAAAAGAACTGTACTCTCAAATTTTTTTATTTATTTTTGAGTTTTATTTGTATTCATTTAAGGGGTACAAGTGTAATTTTGCTACATGAATATACTGCATTGTGGTAAAGTCAGGGCTTTTAGTGTATAACTTACTTTGTACTCTTTAAGTAATTCTCCATCATCCACCCTTTACCATCCCTCAACCCTTCTGAGTATCCGTTTCCTCTCATTCCATAATCTACATTCATCTGTACATTATTTATTTCCCACTTATAAATGAAATAATGTGGCATTTGTCTTTCTGTTTCTGAGTTGTTTCATTTAAAATAATGGCCTCCAGTTCCATTCATATTGCTGCAAAAGACATGATTTCCCTCCTTTTATGACTAAATGGTATCCATTGTGTGTGCGTGTTTAATCCTGTGTGTGTGTATGATAGTTTATCCAGTCTGCCGTTGATGGACACTTAGGTTGATTCCATACCTTTGCTATTGTGAATATTGCTATGATAAACATATGAGTTCAGATATCATTTTGATATAATTATTTCTTTTGAGCATATACTCAGTAATGGAATTGCTGGGTCAAATGGTAATTCTCCTTTAAGTTCTTTGAGAAGTCTCCCTACTATTTTCCATAGAGGTTATACTAATTTATATTCCCACAAACACAGTATAAGCATTCTCTTTTCTCTGCATCTTAACGAACATCTATTATTTTTGTCTTTTTAATAATAACCATTCTGACTGACATAAGATGATATGTCATTATGGTTTAATTTGTATTTATCTGATGATTAGCAATGAACATTTTTTCATATGCTTGTTGTCCATTTTTATGGACATTTGAAATGTGTCTATTCATGTTCTTAATCCACTTTTTAATGGGATTATTCATTTTTTGTTTGCTTACTTCATTAAGTTCCTTGCATATTCTGAATATTAATCCCTGTAAGATGCATAGTTTGGAAATATTTCACTGTCTCAATTTTAATGTGATTTAATTACATGTAGCTTAAAAATATGAGGACCTATAGAGAGGTAAATCTGTACTTTCTGAAATATGAAATAAAAAATCAGTGTGCTATAAATTACTTAAAAACTTCAATATTTGGAAAATATTTAACTGCTAAAGCATAAATTTCTATGCTTTGTGTCAGGCAATGTTTTTAAATTAGAGTTTTAGCAGCAAACAAAACTGAGAACACTTTTTTCCATGGGGCTTGTATTTTAGTGAGCAGATGTTTTTAGAAATTTGATACTGAAAGTAGTTTGTTTTAATGAAAACAGTACATTTTTTAAGAGTTTTTGCATATTTCCTATAAGACACTGTATGTACTTCCTTTCTCTTCCCATAAAGAAGAAAATGTTCTTCTTCTTCATTAACAAAATAAAATACCTGAGTCTTCAGCAGTCTCCTAAATATTTCTCTAGATTTGAAGGTGGAATCTCTTGATGAAAACTGGTAGAAAGATTTAAATTTCTAACTGCAGTTTACCAATTCTTGGAAATTGCTGCCTCCAGTTCAAATCTTAACTGCCTGGGTAAGGATCATTCTCATTCTTACAAGGTGCTTCTGTGCATTCTCTTTACCACGTTAAGAGCAGAATATAAGGTTTGGGATAGGAAGGGGCCTTCTGGTCTCTTTTATTCCTCAGACCTCAACCAACACAAGCCAATTATATCTAGCAGTCTTTTACGAAAAGCTAATATATTAGATAATAATTACAGTACGGATCCAAACACAACATAAACAGAACATCAGGCACTGCTGATGCTGAAGTACCTTGGTAATCCCTTTCCATACATGGTCTCCCTGGCCCCAGACTATTGCCAGAATGCTGACACTCTCCCTCTCCCAAGTGACCTCAAGAATATGTTTATTTCCCTAAGCCCACGGGCTCAAGTCTTTGTCTCTTCAGACTTTTGAAAACTAAACTTTTCACTTAAAAAATATATAATAAAAACTGATCATTTGTTTCCTGTCCTCCTATACCAGTGTAATAGACACTCTACTCTAAAAGAGGTTTTATACTTTAGAAACAGTTTCATAAGCTTAAAAAGAAGGACCTGGACTAAATTTTCTCACAACACCTACACCATGGTTTGATATTTCTTTTGACTGTCAAATGTATTTTTTAATTACAATGTTATGGCAGTAGTTTAGCAATAAAAATAAAGATAGTAGTAACCTCCAAATGCTAGACACTCTGTTAAGCACTATACACAGATTCAATACCTCTTTATCAAAACTCCCATTTTACACATGAGTGAACTGAGGCATGAAAATGTTAAATAAACTTGCTTATTGTCAAAGGATTAATACATGAGAACTTTAAGTATAGGTAGTTGAGCTCCAGAGCCTCTATTTAGCACTTTGTTCTATTCTCTCCAAACTTACTCCTTGCAAAGAGAATATCTGGAAACTTCAGGATTTGAATTTTGGCCTTTATAACTCTAATTAGACTCCTATTATTGAGTCATGTGGTCCCTGCAAAATAGATTTTTCCTCTTTAACAGGTTTCACACGTTTCTAAAATTGACTCAAATGTGCCTTATTCAGAACATCCTATAAAAATGTATCTTTCACTCATCATTTTTGCTTTATAAAAATAATCTTATAGAAAGCCTATGAAATACTGAGAAAACTAGAAGTTTATTTTAATGTTGTATTCCCAGATCATAAAAATAAAAAAGCTGGAGGGTTTAAGATTAGGTGCTGATAAGAAATAGGAAAACAGGTTCAAAAAATATTTAAATAATTTTCCCAAGTAATAGAGCTAAACTTGTGATAGAGAATTCACATAATTTTAAAAGCTATATTCTTTGCATGAGCTAAAATTTATTATTTATGGGTCAGAGCTTGGGCTTATAAAAAAAGTCTTTGTTTAATTTAAGGTAACAGGAGAAAGAAGTGGCATGCATTTTATTTTCATTTGCATGAAAATGTCCTATACAAAATTCTAGATAAAATAAAGTTTTCCATGAAATGCTCTAAATTTCTTTCAGTGACCTTCTGTGGCAGTTCTTTCATCGTTCAATAATTGCCTAAGGTATCCATGTGCCATCTCACAAAGGATTTCTTTCTCTGGAGTAAGCATCATCTTTGAATCCTTCTGAATTTCACTGCTCTCTGTAAATATTTAGCTCTCTTTTAAGAGAACTGATATACTATTTGTGGTAGAATATTATTTTCTACTAATGCATTAATTAATACCTTAACAACTTTTCAATTTCAAAGAATATAATTTTTTAGCAGAAGTATACTAAAATAAAAATTTAATCTAAGAAATTATCTTAAAAACAAAGATATAGATTATTGATCAATAATGAAAATTACAAACCTTTTGGTAAATCTGTAAGCTCTGAACTTTCAATTAGGCAAATATCTATGATAATTTAACCCACTCGATATACATAGCTGCCAATTCACCTCTGGTTAGGTTTTTCCTTGTACCGCGCAACATAATAACAAACCACAGGAATGCTTTTCCATTGCCATTGTCCCTGCAAAACTGTAGATAAACAGTGAGAGAGAAAGGCTCTCTGAAAGTACTATTCTAGCTACAGAGCAGAAATGGTAATTCCATTGCCACAGCTTTCTCCGTTCAATTTCTGTTCTCCATCCTGCTGGTTTGAAGGTAGAACTGATGGCTGACCTAGATGAATTTTCTTATGAATATAGGAATGAAGGCTTTATGTTACAAAAAGTAGGTCTAGAACCTCACATGAGTAAAATTTTATTTTTGCAATATTTATTAACAGTCTTTGTCATATGCACATGATTTTTTAACTGGAATGAATAAAAAGCTTTTAGGTTTGTGATTTATAGTTTCATAGCAGCCTTCTTATTGAAGACATCAGTTTTGCCCTCAGGTTTATTCTGTACTTGCAGTGAACATTGTAGTATTCTCTGAACTTTTTAATTATTTCCCCTAGTTCCTTCATTTTACTAACTGTTTTACTGGTCCTTAAACATTGTGTAGCGTCTGCTCCCTCTCCAGGCTTGCACAGTTATTTTTCTGCTACTAGCATTGATGTTTCTTTATTTATCCACTTGCCTCTTTAATAATAGCTATTCCAATGCTACTCCTTAAATTTTGTTTTGTTTTGTTTTCCTTTTGCTTTTTTCTTGATCAGCCTCATAGCAGCTTATACTATAGCTATTCATGTAATAAACCCAAAAACTGGTAACTACATGCTCAGATTTTTGCAGTTTATTAAAATGACTATAAATCAATTTTTGATAGTTATTTAATATTTGAAATATTTTGTCAACCAAATATAAAATGAGGATATTGCTATATAGGAAAGACCAAAAGGAAACTTTATACAACACAACCATCTTTACAATGTGACTAGCACTGTGATTAGCTAATAATTTGAAAACTTACAGAGTATATCATTTATTACCTACTAAAAGATTGTACATTTCACTATAATTTATTTTTTGTAATTTATTTTGCAATTTATATTTTCTTGAGGCACATTCAAAATCACAGATCAGATTATTTTATCTTTTAGATATATTTTCTGTTGAAATAACCCAGTTTATAATGTTATATTTCATTTAGTATTCATGCATTTTTTAAATTATAAAAACTATAGAATGTTTATAAACAGGGTTTTAGGTTAATGCAAACCATAAAAACTAGATTTTGGGGCAAACAGAAACAGAACTGAAGGCAAAATTTTAATAATCTGTTAAATATGTGTCAATAAATAGGTATGTAAGATTTTATGACTTTAATTTTCTTTATTGACTAAAATTTGTTCATGATCTTCTGTGAAATTCCAATCTGAGAAAACACTAGAAGGAAAAGGAAACATTTATGTGCATTTAACTAGAAGCGCAATGAAAACAATTCCATTATATTTATGTAAAGCTTTTCAATATTTATTTTTCATACACTTTTTGTTATGACAGTCTGATGAAATAGGTTTACTTCACTAAGATTCCAACTGTAGGTACAAAGGAGGCAGAAGTTGCAGTGAGTGGAGATTGTGCCGCTGCATTCCAGCCTTGCCAGCAGAGTGAGACTCTGTGTCCAAAAAAATAAAAGAAAGAAAAAAAATAATTCTGAATTCAAAATGTCCAAATTCTATAAACTTGAACTTTGATTAATGAACAAAGAGAAGATCCAAGATGGCCGAATAGGAACAGTTCTGGATTCCAGTTCCCAGCGAAAATGCAGAAGGTGAGTGAGCACTGAATTTCAAAATGAATTTTTACTGCCCACAGACCAGGAGATTCCTGGGCAGAAAAGCGCCACAAGTCTCCAGCATGGAAACAGCCAGCACACCAGGTCCTTGCACAAAAACTCACACAAATCCGGGCACCATTTCAACTGGTGCCTAGAACGCCTGGGAGACAGAGTCACCAGCTCAACTGAAAAAAATGGGGTTGAAACAGGGAGCCAGTTGATCTGGCCTGGCCAGTCCCACCCCGACAAAGACCAGTAATCTGAAACGCTCTGGATTGAGAGTTTCACAGCAAGCACAGCTGGACCCTGAACATTCCAGCTCTGTGGGGGGAAGCGCGTCAGTCATTACCGAGGCAGTCCACTACTACCAAGGCAGTCCACCATCACTTAGGTAGTCCACCATCACTGAGGTAGTCCACCATTACAGAGGCAGTCTGCTATTACCTGGGCAGTCCACCATTACCCAGGCAATCCACCATTACTGAGGCAGTCCACCATTACAGAGACAGTCCGCCATTACTGAGGCAGACCACCATTACGAAGGCAGTTCAAACTATACCCTGTAAACAAAACTGCAAGGAAGTTCACACAGCAGCTGGGCAGAGCCCATGGAAGCTCAGCAACGCCTCTGCTGGCAGACTGTTACTATGCTACCTCCTCACTGGACAGGGAATTTTTGAAAAAAGGCAAGAGTACATCAGGAACTCTTAAATAAAGCCCCACCTTCCCTGGACAGAGCACTTGGGAAAAAAAGGTAGTATGATTTCCGCTGCAGCAGACTTAAACATACCTGCCCAGCAGCTCTGAACAGAACAATGGAACTCACAGCTCAGCACTTCAGCTCCTATAAGTAACAGACTGTCTCCTCAAGCAGCTCCCTGATCCCCGTATATCCAAAGAGACACCTCATAAAGGAGAGCTCAGGCTGACATCTGGAGGGTATCCCTCTGGGACAAAGATAACAGAAGAAAAAATGGGCAGCAACCCTTACTGTTCTGCAGCCACTGAAGGTGATCCCTAGGCAAGCAGAGTATGAAGTGGACCTCCAGCAGTCCTACAGCAGAGGGGCCTGACTGTTAAAAGGAAAACTAAGAAACAACTTCTCATCAACAAAAAAGAGGTCGACTAAGAGACCCCATCTGAAAGTCACCAACTACAAAGACCATAGGTAGACAAATCCACAAAGATGGGAAGAAACCAGCACAAAAATGATGAAAATACCCAAAACCCAGAATACCTCTCCTCCTCCAAGGGATCACAACTCCTCACGAGGAAGAGAACAAGGCTGGATGGAGAATGAGTCTGATGAATTGACAGAAATGGACTTCAAAAGGTGGGTAATAACAAAGTTCTCTGAATTAAAAGAACAGGTTCTAACCCAATGCAAAGAAATGAAGAACCTTGAAAAAAGGTTTGACAAAAATGCTAATGAGAATAAACAGCTTAGAGAGGAATATAGATGAATTGATGGAGTGAAAAATACAACACGAGAACTTTGTGAAGCATACACAAGTTTCAGTAGCTGAATCTACCCAGCAGAAAAGAAGGATGGCAGAGATTGAAGATCTCTCAATGAAATAAAATGAGAAGGCAAGCTTAGAGAAAAAGAGAGTAAAAAGAAATGAACAAAGCCTCCAAGAAATATGGGATTATGTGAAAACACCTAATCTACATTTGATAGGTGTACCTGAATGTGACGAAGAGAATGAATCCAAGCTGGAAAACACTCTTCAGAACATTATCCAGGAGAACTTCCCCAACCTATCTTGGCAGGCCAATATTCAAGTCCAGGAAATACAGAGAACACCACAAAGAGATTTCTCAAGAAGAGCAACCACAAGGCACATAATCGTCAGATTTGCCAGGTTTGAAATGAAGGAAAAAATGCTAAGGGCACCCAGAGGGAAAAGTTAGGTTACCCAGAGAGGGAAAGGTTGGGTTACCCACAAAGGGAAGCCCATCAGACTCACAATGGATCTCTCGGCAGAAACCCTACAAGCCAAAAGAGAGTGGGGGCCAATATTCAACATCCTTAATGAAAAGCGCTTTCAAACTAGAATTTCATATCCAGCCAAACTGAGCTTCATAAGTGAAGGGGAAATAAAATCTTTTATGAACAAGCAATTGCTCAGAGATTTCACCACCACCAGGCCTACTTTACAAGAGCTCCTGAAAGAAGCACTACACATAGAAAGGATCTACCAGTATTAAGCACTCCAAAAGCATACCAAATGGTAAAGAGCATCAATATAATGAAGAAACTGCATCAACTAATGGGCAAAACAACCAGCTAGCATCAAAATGGCAGGATCAAATTCACACATAACAATATTAACCTTAAATGTAAATGGGCTAAATGCCCCAATCAAAAGATCCAGACTGGCAAAGTGAATAAAAAGTCAAAACCCATCAATGTGCTGTATCCAGGAAACCCATCTCACATGAAAGAATACACACAGGCTCAAAATTAAGGGATGGAGGAAGATTTACAAAGCAAATAGAGAGCAAAAAAAAAAAAGCAGAAGTTGCAATTCTAGTCTCTGATAAAATAGACTTTAAACCAACAAAGATCGAAAGAGACAAGGAAGAGCATTACATAATGGTAAAAGGATCAATGTAAAAAGAAGAGCTAATGATCCTAAATACATACACACCCAATAAAGGGGAACCCCGATTTATAAAGCAACTTCTTAATAATCTACAAAGAGACTTAGACTCCCACACAATAATAGTGGGAGACTTTAAAACTCCACCTTCAATATTAGATCAAGGAGACAGAAAATTAACAAGGATATCCAGAACTTGAACTGGACCTGGATGAAGCAAACCCAATAGACATTTACAGACCTCTTTACCCCAGATCAACAGAATATACATTCTTCTTAGCACCACATGACACCTACTCTAAAACTGACCACATAATTGAAAATAAATCACTCCTCAGCAACTGCAAAAGAACAGAAATCATAGCAAACAGTCTCTGAGACCACAGTCAATCAAATTAGAACTCAGAATTAAGAAACTCACTCAGAACCACAGAGCTTCATGGAAATTGAACAACTGGTTGTTGAATGTTGACTGGATAAACAAAGAAATGAAGGCAGAAATAAAGATGTTCTTCAAAACCAACAAGAACAAAGATACAACGTACCAGAATCTCTGGGACACATTTAAAGTAGTGTCTAGAGAAAAATTTATAGCAATAAATGCCCACATGAGAAGAAAGGAAAGATCTAAAATCAAAACCCTATCATTGAAATTGAAAGAGTTAGAAAAGGAAGATAAAAAAAACCTCAATAGCTAGCAGAAGACAAGAAATAACTGAGATCAGAGCAGAACAGTAGGAGGCAGAGACTTTAAAAATCCTTCAAAAAATCAATAAATGCAGGAGCTGGTTTCTTGAAAAGATGAACGAAATAGACCACTAGCTAGATTAATAAAAAAGAAAAACAAGTATAATCAAATAGATGCAATAAAAATGATAAAGGGGATACCTCCACAGATTCCACAGAAATATAAACCACCATCAGAGATTACTATAAACAACTCTATACACACAAACCAGTAAACCTGGAAGAAATGGATAAATTCCTGGACACTTGCACACTCCCAAGACTAAACCAGGAAGAAGTAAAAACCCTGAATAGACCAATAACAAGGGCTGAAGTTGAGGCAGTAATTAATAACCTACCAACCAAAAAAAGGCCAGGTCCAGATGGGTGCACAGCTGAATTCTACCACACATACAAAGAGGAGCTGATACCACCCTTTCTCAAACTATTGCAAAGAATACACACAAAAAAAAGGAATCCTTCCTAAATCATTTTATGAGACCAATATCATCCTGATACCAAAACCCAGCAGAGACTCAACAAGAAAAGAAAACTTCAGGCCAATGAGCATATGCAAATATCTTCAATAAAATACCGCAAACCAATTGCAGCAGTACATCAAAAAGCTTATCCGTCACAATCAAGTAGGCTTCATCCCAGGGATGCAAGGCTGGTTGAACATACATGAGTCTATAAACGTCATTCACCAAATAAACAGAAGCAAAGAGAAAAACCATATGATTCTCTCAATAGATGCAGAGAAGGCCTTTGACAAAATTCAACAGTGCTTTAGGCTAAAAACTCTCAATAAACTAGGTATTGATGGAACATATATCAAAATAACAAAAGCTATTTATGATAAACCCACAGCCAATATCATACTGCATGCGCAAAAATTGGAAGCATTCCCTTTGAAATCTGGCACAAGACAAGGATGCCGTCTCTCACCACTCCTATTCAATATAGTATCGAAAGTTCTAGCCAGAGCAATCAGGAAAGAAAAATAAATGTTATTCAATTAGGAAAGAAGGAAGTCAAATTGTCTCTATTTGCAGACAACATCATTTTATATTTGGAAGACCCCATCGTCTCAGCCCCAAATCTCCTGAAACTGATAAACAATGTCAGCAAAGTCTCAGGATACAAAATCATGTGCAAAAATCACAAGCATTCCTATACACCAAGAAGAGACATAAACAGAGCCAATTCAAGAATGAACTTCCATTCACAATTGCTACAAAGAGAATAAAATACCTAGGAATACAACTAACGAAGGATGTAAAGGACCTCTTCTAGGAGTACTACAAACCACTGCTAAAGGAAATAAGAGAAGACACAAACAGATGGAGAAACATTCCATGCTTATGGTTAGGAAGAATTAATATTGTAAAAATGGCTTACCGCCCAAAGTAATTTATAGATTCAACACTATCCCCATCAAGCTACCTACGACTCTGTTCACAAAACTGGAAAAAAACATCTTAAACTTCATATGGAATCAAAAGAGAGCTCACATAGCCAAGTCAATTCTAAGCAAAAAGAATAAAGCTGGAGGAATCATGCTACCTGACTTCAAAGTATACTACAAGGCTACAGAAATCAAAACATCATGGTCCTGGTACTAAAACAGAGATATAGACCAATAGAATACAACAGATGCAATCTCACACATCTATAACTGTCTGATATTTGATAAACCGGACAAAAAACAGCAATGAGGAAAGGATGCCCTGTTTAATAAATGGTGTTGGGAAAATGGGTTAGCCATGTGCAGAAAGCAGAAACTGGACCCTTCCTGACACCTTACACTAAAATTAACTCCTGATGGATTAAAGACTTAAACATAAGACCTAACACCATAAAAATCCTAGAAGAAAATCTAGACAAAACCACTCAGGACATAGGCATAGGCAGACTTTACAACTAAAACACCAAAAACATGGTGTTTTAGTTGTTTAAAACAAAACCTAAATAGACAAATGGGATCTAATTAAACTCCAGAGCTTCTTCACAGCAAAAGAAACAATCATTAGAGTGAACCAGCAACCAACAGAATGAGAAAAAATTTTTGCAATCTATCCATCTGACAAAGGACTTATATCCAGAATCTACTAAGAACTAAAACAGATTTACAAGAAAAAAACAAACAAACTCATTCAAGAGTGGGTGAAGGATATGAACAGACACTTTTCAAAAGAAGACATACATGAGGCCAACAAACATGAAAAAATGCTCATCATCACTGGTCATTAGAGAAATGCAAATCAAAACTACACTGAGATGCCATCTCATGCCAGTTAGAATGACAATCATTAAAAAACATGGAGACAACAGATGCTGGAGAGGATGTGGAGAAATAGGAACACTTTTACACTGTTGGTGGGAGTGTAAATCAGTTCAACCATTGTGTAAGACAATGCGACAATTCCTCAAAGATCTAGCAATAGAATTTCCATTTGATCCAGCATTTCCATTACTGGGTATATATCCAAAGGATTATAAATTGTTCTATTATAAAGACACATGCACATGTATGTTCATTTCAGCAGTGTGTACAATAGCAAAGACTTGGAGCCAACTTAAATGCCCATCACTGGTAGACTGGACAAGGAAAATGTGGCACATATACACCATGGAATACTATGCAGCCATAAAAAATGATGAGTTTGTTTCCTTTGTAGGGACATGGATGAACCTGGAAACCATCATTCTCAGCAAAATGACACAAGAACAGAAAATCAAACGCTTCATGTTCTCACTCATCGGCAGATGTGGAACAATGAGAACACATGGACAAAGGGAGGGGAGCATCAAACACTGAGGTCTGTGGCAGGGGGGACTAGGGGGAGAGACAGTCGGGGGTAGGAAGTTGGGGAGAGATAACATGGGGAGAAATGCCAGATATAGGTGACAGGGGATGGAGGCAGCAAACCACATTGCTATGTAGGTACCTATGCAACAATCATTCATGGTCTTCACATGCACCCCAGAACAGTAATTTCTATTTTATTTAATAAAAAAAGTAAAACTTATTTTAAAAAAAGGAAAAGATTCCAATTGAAGTTGAGATAACTAAACTCCAGTAACTTCAATGATAAGTAATCTATGTTGTCTAATAATGAATTATTTGTGAGTTTCCCATGAAAATCTGTCAGTTACCTTTGCTTTATTCACTGTATTGTCTTTATTAAAATGGAATTTGTCTATTATACAAATTTTTAAAAATAAGAACATGTCACACTTTTCTATACATGCTAATACTTAAATAGTAAAAAATACAGTCTTCTCACTTTAGTCCATCTGTTATCCACTAGACATTGCTCTTCAGATGCTAATGTACATGCCAATTATTTGGGGAGCTTGGTAAAAATGGAGATTCTGAACAATAATTCTGGGATGTGCCAGATATATGCCGCTCTAACATGTTCCCAGGTAATGTTGAGGGAGTAGGTTAATTTCTCTTCCCAGTTTCTGGAAGAGAGTGTTTTCAAAGGCGCCACTTCTCAGCGCCATGCCTCCATCCACCCCCCCATCTGGGAACCTAGAGTTCTTTGTCTAACTTTCCCTTCTGCTGGCTAGGTAAAAATCCAGGTAAGCTTCCTTTGTTCAGAAAGCCAAAAGTCCTGGAAGGAGGGGTATGTCATGGGATCAAGTAACCAATCTGGAATCACAGTCAAAAATCAATCACCCCAGAGGAAGCTTAAAAGAACTCCTTTCATTGGACAAAAACATGAATGGGGTGGTAATAACTTCAAAGTTAAAACTCCACTGCACCTTATCCAAGCGGATTTCCCTCTCTGGGATCCCCTTCCACAGCAATGTGAGAGCTCTCTCTACTTCTCTTTCTCTCTCTGCAAAACTCTTTGGGGCTGATATTTCCTAGACTGGTAAGCTCACTGTGCTGTCAGGGCCCTTTTCCCCATTCCTGGGGCAAGAGAGGCCAAGAACCTCAGGGCACATCCCATCGGGGAAGGAGCTGAGCCCTGTCTCCTCATGCCACCTGGTTACAATGTCAATGTTGCTGGTATAAAAGTCACACTTTGAGAAGCAAGGCTCTAAGGAAGTGTTTATAAGAAGTATAGTTAAGGGACTCATTCTGCTACCACCAAGGATCCTTCTTTGTATGTTCCAGAGAAACTTGTATCTAACAATGTGTGAAGATCTCTTATTCATCTTCTTTCAAGCTATTTAGAATTTTACTTTCTAAAATCTCTTAAAACATGGACTTTATTGCTGAGTTCTGTTGGGAAGGGCTAAGTAAAATGAGAATTTCCCCTTTCTGGGCCACATCTCCTTGTCCCAACTGCATGTAAAGAAACTAATATATATTCACCTCAATTGTCTCTCCATACTAAGAAAATTATACAAAATATTATATTTACTAACGTAAATATATTTTTAATATATTTATTTGCTTTTAAAAAATGTTATCATATTACATATACTCTGCTCAGTATCTTACAATTTTCACTTAATAGAACAAAAGGAAAGAACTTCCGAGTTAGTATTCTCTTTAATATCTTCATATTTCCCATAGTTTAAATATTCTATATTTTACTTATTAATTTCTTACAGATTAATATCTATCTTATTTTGTTTTCCACGATAAATTGCAATAAACATCCTTGCAGGTATATAACTGAAGCTTGTAGTTCCATAGGATATATTCACAGAAGACATGTTAAATATACATGTTTATATTTTAATGCATTTCACCAAGGAGATTTCCAAGTACTGTAAAATGTATATTTCCACTAGCAATATATTGTAATGCTATCCTTTGTTCTGTCAACATTAGTTGTTGCTAATGGGAAAGAAAAAATTGAACATATAATTTATTGAAATGCAATAACAATAAGCTATTTATTTGCCTTAAGTTTTCAGAATGTATGACCTTGTAGACTTATAGGTATTAACTTAGTTGCAAATATTAATTCTAATAAATAATAGGTATATTAACTTTGTTTATACTATATTTTGTGAATCAGCATATGTTTAAAACTTTAGGCCAGGCTGTGGTGGCTCACTTGTAATCCCGGCACTTTAGGAGGCCAACGCTGAAGGAATGCTTGAGCCCAGGTGTTTGAGAGCAAACAAGGCAACATAAGATGAAGCCATCTATACAAAACAAAGCTTTATATAGTTAAGTGTGTCCACTTTTATTTTTTTTCATAGCTTCTGGGTTTCCTGACATGGTTATAAGTGTTTTCCAACTAACGGTGTGTTTGTTTAATCTCTTACATCTTATTTTAACATGCTTAATTTTTACCCTTAGTTTACATTTTACCTAAAATATTTTTATAAGTAGTATGGCATAATCGTCTGTATTTTCTCTTACTTGGAAAGCTATTTTGATCAAAATATTTGTTCATTCAGTCATGTTTCTACAAAATTAAAATACACCACTGTCAAAAATAAAATTTTTAACTATGCACGCATTAGAATCCATTTGTTTCACTCTTGGATTGTTTTATTCTTATAGTAGTGATACTTTAAAATTCTGACGGTTCTGCATTGTTTTAGTGTAAGTCTATTATTCTATAACCATTCTTCTTTGTTATAAGTGCCCTGCATATTCTCAGGCATTTATTTTTCAAATGGAATTTGAGATAATTTTACCCAACCAAAGAAATAACACATGTGATTCCAATGGAAATTACCTTAAATTTATAATATAATTCAGAAAGAACTGACAAATTTATTGTATTAATCTTCCTATCAAAAGCACAGCATGTCATTCTATTATTCATACTTTCTTTTGCATTATTGAGTAAGATTAAGCAGCTTTCAATATATGGCATAATTCTAGATATATTTGATTTTAGTTCTATTTTCTTAGTCAATGTTTGCTTTTATATATGTCATTGTTATTATAGTTTTTCACTTCTATATTTTGTTGATTTACTCAAGATGCTACAAATTACATTTCAATTTTCCCTTTGGGTACTTCTACTGCCCTTTATGATAGATTACTTGTATTAGGCCAACTTATCCTTTCAAGAAGAAATAAAACCACTGTAAGATATGCCAAAAGCTGCTCATTAAATGTGATAGAGTGCAATTAAGCCTGAATTTTATAGGGCCAGGATCTTGGAGAGCAAGGTATTGACATGAGCCAGACATTCTCTGCCTCTTTTCCTTCCAAATATTTGTTGATTAATAACAATAGAAAACTTAGCAAACAAGCAGAAACTGTGGTTCAGAATTTATGGCTGTCTCAAGGGGTTAGGGGCTAAATAATTTCAATGCAAGCCTACAAATTATTTTAATTCTAGAGGAGAACAATCTTGTGGAAAAGGGAAATGTGGAAAAATGAGCCTGCCTTTCTGTGCTGTTTTTATTCTTGAGGTGTTAGTTGTTTCATACAGTCATGGGGCAAAGGCTAACAAACTGAGGGAACATATATTCAAGACCTAAATTAGATATCAGCAATTTGGGATATCCAAGTTAAATTCATTCTAACACCTGATTTTGTATACAAATTTTATTGGAACAAAGACACTGACATTTATGTATGTGCTGTCTGACCTACAAAGCCTACAATATTAATTAATTGGCTATTCAAAGGAAAAGTGTGATGACTCCTGTTTCAACCCAACATCTTGATTGTAAAAAGAAATGTCTTAGCAAGTGTGTTAGGAAAAGAGGCATACAGTAGGACTGCCCATCGAAAAGCCAAAAGGAAACTGGCTAACCTTCACAAAGACTGAAATATGTCTCCCTTTTTAGACCAGGAAAAGTTTATCTTTCTTCCAAATATAAAGCAAATTTCCAGGAATACCAGAAGATGGAATAGAAATAACAGAAATTAAAAAGAAAATATATCAGACAAAGGAAACAAAGCAGAGATAATGGAGGTATAAGAATTTTAGACACAAACTTTTAAATTACTGTAATTAATATACTCAAGAGAAAAAGGAAAAATTGAAGATGCATACCAGAAAACTGGAATCTATAAAAATAGAAAATCTTGGAAATGCTAAGTCTGCGAAATACAGCTAACTGAAATTCAACGTTTAGTGAGTAAATTAAAAGTAGAATAACAGAAGACAAGTGAATTAGAAGATAGTAGAGAAATAAGTATCAAAGGAAATAAAGAAAATAATAAAAGAACTAATGGTCTGTCATTCATCTAATTGAATTTGCAATAGAAGGGAAATTAATAGGGAAGAACAGTAACTGAACAAATATTAGTTGTGAACTTCTCAAATGTGATCAATATCATCAAGCCACAGATGTAAAACGCTTATTGCTTTTGTTTAAAATATAATTTTTTGAAGTTAAATTGAAACTGCTACTCTGTTGAAAATATCTGTCTCCTAAGAGCAGTCTTATGTGTGTGTGTCCTCCTTCTTTTGCTTTTTCTATCTAATGGGATGCCTTAGCAACATAAAATCTTCCGCTTTCTCACTAAAGCTCATTCCTAATACTGCAGTGACACTGCAGTGATGTGAGAGAGGTGCAAAACAATGTATTCCTTGCTTAAGAAGAAACAACAGTCAAGTTTTCAGTTCCATGTTACTCTACTTTTTAGGGTGCAGAGAACTCAACATGCCAGTGTTTTTTTTTTTTCCCCAATATGGAACGCTTCACGAATTTGCGTGTCATCCTTGCGCAGGGGCCATGCTAATCTTCTCTGTATCGTTCCAATTTTAGTATATGTGCTGCCGAAGCGAGCACAACATGCCAGTGTTTTATCCCACACTTCCTCTGGTGCAGAAAACCAGCTAATCCTCCATGAGGACTCAAGAAAAAGATGCAGTCTCTCACAGTATGAGGGTTGCAATCCAGGATATCCACAGGCCAGGTTCTCTTTGGAATCCATCTGATTTCTTTAGATTTTCATCATTAATTTCCCTCCACTTGTTCCAAAGTGATAATAAGCCCAGTGGAGAAAATTAATACACCAGCTCTCTCATTGAGATTCCACTTCAATCTAAGTCCTTGCTACCAGACTCTAAGCCTCACTAGCTGTGTAGCATGGGAGAGAGAAAGCAGTATAGTGGCAATTAGGATAATGACAGCAGGGCAGTAATTTTTAAAGCTGCTATCACTTTTTATTCTCGTAAACTTGCTTCTTTAAAAATGTATTTAAATGGTACTGTTTCTTCAGAAATATTTCTTATTCTAAAACCTTTTTTATACATACCCACGTCTGAAGGAAATGTCATGTAACTGAAATAAAAGCCAAAAAATAGACAATTATTCTTTTTTGATAGTTAACTAAACAGATCATTAGTGGTGACACCACTCTAATATTTTTTTCTTTTCATGTGCCAAATAGTTATGGAAGAAAATTTTACTAGTAGTATTTCCTTTTGAATGTACTCCATAAAAATCTATTGTAGAATCCAAGCCGAAATAATTATGTATTTAGACACATCAATTTCAATAGAAAGTTATGAAAATATAATCATTTCTTCTTTTAAGCATAGATTTGTTGATAGATTTTTCATATTTTTTAAAATTCCTCGTGAGAAGATAATAAACAATAGCTATAAATTTGTGAGAGAACTGACTTAATCAGGGAAGTATAACATTTAACATTATATGGGAGATTTCAGAGAGATATGTTCAATATTTTTTATATTAAAATGCATTTTTCCAATGATTATATCATAAATTAAAGTAAATAAATATATTATCAAACATTCAGCAGTCAAAAATTCCCCATGGGCCAAATATATTGAATTACTAGGATGGAAATTCTTTTCTTGTTTTCTGGATTTCAAATGACACTTCACTGGCAGCAAACAAAGCTGAACCAAATTAACACTGAACAATGAAGAAAAATGAGTCTGGCATCTTAGCCCAGGGGATTTTGCCAAAGGAACACAGTTTCTTTCCCGATTTCTAAATGTTTTCTATTTTCAGAGGATAAACTGAATCTCTTGTTTCACATTATTAAAAAAAATTAAAATCAAGAAAAATTAAATGAATTTAAGGAGAAATGCTAATTATAATAATCCGTAGTTATATAAGAAATGTATATCAGTGTACTATGATTAAAAGTCATAACACTTTTGATTTACCAATATAAAATATGTATGCAAGGTGTCAAGTAATTATCTGATGCTAACTTGCATTTGTAGGTAATATTATTAGTGGAATTTCAAATACTGATTATCCATGATCGTTCAGCTACAGAGATGCACCTCACAGAATTTCCACCAACCAATGAATTATGGCCAGTGTCAGTGTCAACAGGACTTCGAAGAGATACTTCAATAACTGAATTATACAAATGAGGGAATGGAGAACCAAACGGATTGAACCACTAACTTTCAGTTACTTCTTGATAGATTTGGAGATCTCAGGTTTCCAGACTTCTACAGAAGGGAACAGGATTATTATGTCAATTTAATGACCAAATATCAACTAATATTCAACAGAAGCAGCTGGAGTTTTCCGATGTCTACCCACCACAAATATTAGATATATTTCTCACTCAATATTATGATCTTTAAAAAAGATATTATTTAGCAAATTATCTGGAGTAGAAAGAGGGGAATGTATTGTTGCAGGAGACGGAAATTATTTGGGTAGACAGGCTAAAGGGAGTCCCTGGTAGAAAACTTTCCTTCTAACAAAAAGCAGCCCAGAAATAGTTTCATTTCTAATCTCCTACAGTTCAAAGAAATCATTTTTCTTCTAACAAAGAGCAACCTGTGAGATCAGAATGTTAAAAACCCAGATAAATACTCAGGCACAGAAGGAAGTGGGGGAGTCTCCTGGGTAATCACCAAACTTCACACTCATATGATGGGCCCCAGTAAAAACAGTGGACCTTAATAAATACATTTGTTTCCATTTAGGCACACTAAGAGAAGCTAAAGGAGGACTAAGAGGATTTTGGGGGGATTGCAGTATATTGCAGACCGTGAATATCTGGTGCAGGGAAATGGCTCATCCTTTGTACTACCTCATAAGAGAAACTGAAACAGTTAAAAGTTACCCCACCCCTTGTTGGGGAACTTAAGGTCCAAAAAGCCTTTAACCAGCTAAAGTAAGCCTCACTTAAAACACCAGCCCGCAGTCATCCTGAAGCAGGGAAGGCCACAAACAAACCTCTCAAACACTGAACTGGTAAGGAAGTGGTGATTTATTTGGTTGGGACCTGCAGCGGGCCTGAATGCCCTAATAACGGATCTCCAGAACTAGAAAATTCTGTCCCCTTTTACAGGCTCACAGTCTTAGAAATTACATGTGAAAAGGTCTTGATCTGGAAAGCTTCCTCCAACATCCTGCCTGCTATCTATAGGGGTGGAATTAAGGGTGGGCCAGTCTGCAAGGTTTTACCTCTCCTTTTGAAATTCAATGCAGAAGTCTAGGGCGAAGTGGTTTTTAGAAGCTTAAGAAGATTAAGGGTGATTAAGGATCTCCTTCCTTAATCCCACAGGAAAAACATTCAGTCTCTGTCTCAGAAAGCAAATAAATAGCCCTGGAAGTTTAAACTAAGGCTTGAGGTCTGACTTAATAGCTATTAGGTTGCTTGAGCAAAGAACTTAACTTGGTGGCTAAAGGATGGTCACCCTGCCTCTAGGCAGTTACAGTGGTGGCTTTGCTAGTGCCAGAGGCCACTGGATTAACCATGGGGAATAACTTAACTGTTTGTACCCCACACAGTAAAAAAAGCAGGACTGCTGTCCTCTAAGGAAAGGCTCTGGCTAACAGAAAATTGCCTTGTCAAATATCAATCTCTTCTGCTAAAGGGATCTGCAGTCTGTTGAGAAAAGCTGCAAAGGAGAAAAGACTTACCGAGTCCCTACATAAGTTGGTTATGAGTAACACATAAACAAGGAACAACAAACTGCAGAAGGCCGAAGGAGGCCTCTGAGGAGGAAGGCCTCTCCATGCCTCATGTTCCAGTGCAGGGTGACCTAGGCTCTATTACCATAAACATGGTGCTCAAGGAAGTAAAACCCCTTTGTAGCACTATGACATGGCCAGACTTGTAGGCTCCTTGTAAGGTCCAAGTTCCTTCAGCTGTTCATAGATACTAAGCTAAAGATAACCACATGTTCTTGTTTTGTGAAACTCCCAAACCGCCACTGTTTTCAACCCTTAATATGATAAAGCAGTTCCCACCACCAATTCATTTCCAGCTCACTGATTCACTCCACTATCACTCCACCCCTACCATGTAGATGAAAGTGACTGTAATCAATAAATAGTGTGGATGATCAGAGCATAGGGCCTTCACTGTTTCCTCCAGGGTAATAAAGTGATGGGCCCCTGGTCCCATTTTTTTCTCTTAATCTGTCTTTTTCTCATTCCTTTGTCATAACCGAACTCAGGGTACCCATGGCTGATGTAGGGCTGGCTCCCTACATTGTGGTGCCCAATGTAGGGCTCATGGATCCCTACATTCTGGAGCACCAATGTGTGTGACTCATGGATTCCCTACACAGTCCACTAGAAAATCTGCCCTTATCTGAGCCCAAACACATTCTACCAAGAGGCAACTGGAGAACCTGAACATAATTGTGAGCAGGTAGTGAAGCAAACTTGTAAAAGAAATCATAAGAATCACTGCTTGCATTCTCTGTAAAGTTTTAATTAATGAAAAATGATTTTCTTAAAGAAAGGGCACTTTCTTAATTGAAAGTGGATATCCAAACTATGGGTATATTTAAAATGCCTGTATATTTTTCTCTTCATGGATCTTGTTTTCCTGGAAAAGGTTTTCTTTCTCAGTCTACTAAATTACTTTCTTCACTGTGTCTTGCCACTCTTGGCGCATGCATTAAAGACCCTAATATGACTTCTGATGGCCTGGGACTCCTTGGGAAAACAGAAAAGGCACCACAAATCCCATTTTGGGATAAATCTGTTTTCCTCATGGAACCCCTGTATTTAGAAGTAAATAATTACCTCTCAAAATCTGTCTCTGTCTTCCCAGCTATGCTTTTTACGAGGCCATGGAAATTGTAGTCCTAGCCCTGTTTCTAAAGGGTCTCACCAGGAAGCCTAATAATCCAATTGGGAAACTAGACAATGAAAAAAATCTCATAACTACTGAATCTTCTTCTGATTGTCTGTGTGGTTATAAATGTATTATGTATGTAACATCTAATAAAAGGAGCTCTAATTAATAGGCTTAAGAACAATAAACACTTAAATATTTTTAAGGGAAAGTAAAAGGTATGGTAGCTTTCAGTTCATGTGATTTTAATCCTTACAAATAAAAAGTCTTAGGAATTATTGAAAAAATACAAATGACTTGAAGGTGTAAAAATGTGGTCTAAATTATGTATGCCAGACACTAGCTTTCCTAAATGTTTTAAGGTTGTAAACTGTCCTTTAGACTTTAAAAACTGCCAACTTGCCTGCTTCATAATTGGCAAGGCCTGGGAACATATGGAAGTAACCATGCCCCTAACTATGCTAAAAGAAGTCAAACTTTATCTGCATCTAGCACATAATTAAAACAACCTACCAAATTTTATATTAAAGTTGAAAATTGCTAAGAGTTACCATTATGGCATGGAATTGAAATTACTGAAAAATAAATCTACATGCAAGGTGTATAAAAAAACAGTAAAAGGTGTTTTTATTTAAAAATTATAAGAAGGTATGGAAATGTATATTTTGTCTAGAAATAAAAGATTGTCTTAAATTAAATAAAATTGAACATTTAGGTAAATTGTGAAAAGATTATAAAAATCTTTCAAAAGAAACTCTCTGTGTGAAGATATTAACTAAATTCAAAATGGTATATGTTTTTTATGTAAATAAAACACTAAAATAAAAGCAGAACAAGGTTGTCTTAACATGCCAATCTGTACCAGCTTAACAGCCCTAAATTAACAACGGAGCTCACAGCTCAGCACTTGAGCTCCAATAAAGTACAGACCATCTCCTCAAGCAGCTCCCTGACCCCTGTATATCCAAAGAGTCACCTCAAAAAGGACTGATCAGACTGACATTTGGTGAGCATCATTTGGGGACAAATATAGCAGAAGAAGAAACTGGTAGCATCCCTCACTGTTCTGCAGCTGCTACAGGTGTACCCCAGACAAGCAGGGCCTGGAGACGACCTCAGCAGTCGTATAGCAGAAGGGCTAGACTGTTAGAAGAAAAACTAAGAAAGAGAAATACTTCATGATCAACAGTCTGGGCATCCATTCAGAGACCCAATCGAAAAGTCAGCAACTACTCAGACGACAGGTGGATAAACCTACAAAGATGGGAAGAAACCAGTGCAAAAAGGAGGAAAACACCCAAAACCAAAACAACTCACTTCCTACAAAAGACCAAAACTCTTCACCAGCAAGGGAACAAAGCTGGATGGAAAATGAGGGTGATGAAATGATAGAATCAGACTTCAGAAGGTGGGTAATGAGAAACTTCTTTGAGCTAAAAGAACATGTTCTAAATCAA
>CM052649.1:88570233-88589552 GCA_028533165.1 Leontopithecus rosalia
AAAGATGGGAAGAAACCAGTGCAAAAAGGAGGAAAACACCCAAAACCAAAACAACTCACTTCCTACAAAAGACCAAAACTCTTCACCAGCAAGGGAACAAAGCTGGATGGAAAATGAGGGTGATGAAATGATAGAATCAGACTTCAGAAGGTGGGTAATGAGAAACTTCTTTGAGCTAAAAGAACATGTTCTAAATCAAAATGCAAAGAAACTAAATTAGTTCAACCATTGTGGAAGACAGTGTGGCAATTCCTCAAGGACCTAGAAATAGAAATTCCATTTGACCCAGCCATCCCATTACTGGGTATATATCCAAAGGACTATAAATCGTTTTACTATAAGGACACATACACACGAATGTTCATTGCAGCACTGTTTACAATAGCAAAGACCTGGAACCAACCCAAATGCCCATTGATGATAGACTGGACTGGGAAAACGTGGCACATATACACCATGGAATATTATGCAGCAATCAAAAACGATGAGTTTGTGTCCTTTGTAGGGACATGGATGAATCTGGAGAACATCATTCTCAGCAAACTGACAGAAGAACAGAAAATGAAATACCACATATTCTTGCTCATAGGCAGGTGGTGAAATATGAGAATACATGGACACAGGGAATGGAGTACTAAACACTGGGGTCTATTGGGGAGAATAGGGGAGGGAAAGTGGGGGGGAGAACAGGGGAGGGATAGCATGGGGATAAATGCCAAATGTGGGTAAAGGGGAAGAAGGCAGCAAAACACACTGCCATGTATATACCTATGCAACTATCTTGCATGTTCTGCACATGTACCCCAAAACCTAAAATGTAATTAAAAAAAAAGAAAAAGAAAAAGGAAAGAAGACATCAAAGTTCAAGCAATAAAAACAAACATATTGTGTGGTAGAAAAAAAAAAAAGATGCCAATCTGCTCTTGAGCAAAATTTGTAGAGGGTTATAAAAGGTTCATGAAAATCTCACTTCATGGTCAAAGTGGTTAAGATTAAGTAGGATTGTCTATAAGATTTCATTAAAAATTAGGGTTAACATTAATTGTAAACTAATGGATGGATAAAATTTCAATTTCTCTCTTGAATGAAATTTTCATGTAATGCTGACAAAAGGTTTTTGCTTTTTCAAATTTTTGCCTCATTCAAAACAAATAACTTATGGTAATCTAAAATTCTATTTCATAATATCAAGTGTTTTACATTCTGAACATATTTAATAGGTTTCCCCAAATCAAACTTTAGTCTCAGGGTTATCTTTCCTGACCCCTAGGTTTTAGTCGCTTCAGGGAGCCCTTGGAGCATCCAGAAGAGAGGTAAACAGGATTATCTAACATGTTTAGGCACAATAAATTGCCAAAATGGTGTTTAATACTCTCCAGGTTATATTTTAGGGAATAATATCAACACATGTTCCAAAACTTTATGGGCTGTCTAAGGTTCTAGTGTCTGAATATGTGCTATTAATCACAATTAAGGTTCTTATGTTGAATTATTATAAGCTATGGGAATAACCAAATTTGTCATTCATGTTCTTGACTGTAACCCCTCTAGACATTTTGTCATTTACAGAAATTTGTCTTGTTTTAATTCTCTTCAAAATATTGTTTATAATCAAGCTGTGGAACTTAAATAGTTGTTCTTCAATGCAGGTTTCTGATAACAGAAAAATGTACAGGACTCATAAAAAGCCAAAGGGGTTTTTATGATGGTAAAATACAAATTTCTTTTATTATTATTATTATTTTACTTTAAGTTCTGGGATACTTGTGCAGAATGTGCATGTTTGTTACATAGGAATATATGTGCCAAGGTGGTTTGCTGCACCTATCAACCCGTCATCTAGGTTTTAAGCCCCACATGCATTAGGTTTTATAATAATCCTCTCCCTCCCCTTGCATCCCACCCCCAACAGGCCCCAGTGTGTGTTGTTACCCTCTCTGTGTCCATGTGTTCCTGTTTTTCAACTCCCACTATGAGTGATATCTCTGAGACACAAGGAATATTAAGCAGAACAAGAGTTAACAGAATGGACTGAACTAATAGAAAACTAAAGCAATATTCTTAGTTTATGCTTGGAACACTGCTGATCCTTATTTTGTTTCTCAAAGTCAAGGAGACTTTCTTAAACACTTTTAACAAATAAACAAGATGTCCTCCTGTGAACAATATTTGAAATGTATTTGTTCTCTGTGCCTAGTCCCTCTAGAATCTGAAAATTAGTTTTCAGTATTCTTAAATTACAACTATAAGTTGTTTGCATCAGAACAACAAGAATATATTTTCTTTTGCAACAAGACATAATTGGAAAAACTGTTTGTTTTATGGAGGCTTTCAGTGGAAGTGTGTGTTTCCCTTTAAAGAAGCAAGGTTGACTTGCAAAGCCAACAAAAGCCCCTTAGAAAACTGGCCTCATACCTGTCTAAGCAGTCTCTGTATGAGATTACTGACCTGTGGTGAGTAATGAATGTCACTTTCTAATAGGCCTAGGAACCCCACGCTTGTAAAGCTTCAAGAATAAAGAAGTTTACCCAACTCACAGGTATTTGAAGATACAAACCCATTGCTGGTCTTGGTTTTAAAAAGTCCTATCTGAAATTCCTTGTGGAACACAGAGTTCCATCAAAGCCAATCAAAAAGGCCTATATAGAGGCGATTACTCTTGCTTCACTTTATGCAATTAATCAGGCCAAGTATAAGACTAAAGTTTATTTTCCAAAGAGCTCACTCCAATCATAAGTTGTTTTTAACAAAAATGTGATCTGGAGAGAGAGAGCGAGAGAGAGAGCGAGAGAGAGAGAGAGAGAGAGAGAGATTATGTTTGAAAATTTATTATACACCTGTAATTGACTTCTGGTCTCATTAGTCATTTTAAAATTCTTGCCTACATTTTATTTTATTTATTTATTTTTTATTTTTATTGTGTTTTAGTTTTTGGGGTACATGTGCAGAACATGTAAGATAGTTGCATAGGTACATACGTGGCAGTGTGTTTTGCTGGAGTAGGCAAGGACTTCACCACCAAAACTACATTTTAAACTAACCATGTTTATTCCTATAAGCCAACCACCAATCTCCAGCTGTGGCTCTAATAAAACAGAAAGGGATGGGTAATGTAAAAATCTAAAACAATATTCTAGTTATGGCCAATTATCTTATAAATCCTGCCAGGTAGCCTATAATCCCAAGGTTTTCCTTTTTGGGAAAGTAAGACCAAAAAAGGTGAACAAAGCCAAGCCCCATACACTCACTTAAAACAGCACAATGCATGTAAATGGCTCACAGGTATCAAACAAACTCTGTTGTTATGGTTATGGCCTATTGTGCCCCAACTAATAATCGTAGTCTTAATTATGATTTTATTGTGTTTTATTGCATTTTAGGTTTTATTGCATTTTAGGTTTTATTGCATTTTAGGTTTCAGGGTACATGTGAAGAACATGCAAGATTGTTGCATGGGTACACACATGGCAGTGTGATTTGCTGCCTTCCTCCCCATCACCTATATCTGGCATTTCTCACCATGCTATTTCTTCCCAACTCCCCAACCCCCGCTGACCCTCCCCTATTTCCCTCTCACTGACAGACCCCAGGGTTTGATGCTCCCCTCCCTGTAAACCCTATATCCTAAACCTCCTTGGAAAGTTCATTTATTCTTACGTAGAAACCATCAAGCATCAAATGGTCCTGCAAATGGAGCTGAAAATGAAACTGCCCTTCTACCAGGGATACTTAGATTGACCCAGGAGGAGCCCTAGCTGCTATTCCCTTACCACATCCCTCTCCATCAGGAAGTAACCCAAAGAATTTCTTGCCCAATACCTCCTAACAGCAGTTAGGAATTTCATTCCTGAGGGGAGGAGTTTGTTACAGCAGATAGAAATAAATTATTCGGTAAACAGGGTAAAGAGAGTCCTTGGCAGATTACTTTCTTTCTAACGAAAAGCAGCTGAGCATAACTCCCTTTGTAACCTCATGCAGTTCAAAGAAATCAAATGCCAAATACGGGTGATGGGGCAGAAGGCAGCAAAACACACTGCCATGTGTGTACCTATGCAACTATCTTGCATGTTCTGCACATGTACCCCAAAACCTAAAATGCAATAAAAATTTTTTAAAGAAAAAAGAAATCATTTCTCTTCTTAACAAGAGCAACCTGAAAGATCAGACTGTAAAAACACAGATAAACAACTTGGGCACAGAAAGAGGTTGGGGGAGTCTCCTGGGTAATCCCCAAACTTCATACTCATACAATAGGCCCTAATACAAACAACAGGCCTTAATAAGCACACTCCTTTCCTTCAGGCACACTAAGACAGGGAAGCTAAAAGCAGACTGCGGGGTAGCGGGGAGGGAATCCCTGCAGCTGCCAGAAGATGTCTGTGAACAGATACAGAAATTTTCCCTTTCAGAGAAGCAAAACAAAACAGCACCGTGGAAACTCAGAGTCTGCCTAAGTAATCAAGGAATGGGATGAGAACTGATAGAAAACCCTGCTCCATGCATGTAACACACCTGGTCCCAGCTAAATTCTTCAGGCCTTAGGAAAGTAAGACACCCCACCTCACTAGCCCATATATTAAATCCCTGATTTTTTACTACAACTTGGCAACTCACTCAGGACCCCGCCCAGTGACAGAGAGCTGTTCTTTCCTTTTGCAAATTAAATTTCTGCTCCAATCTCACTGTGTGTGTGTGTGTCCATGACCTGGATTTCCTTGGCCATTAAGACCAAGAACCTTGGTATTTTCCTCAGACAATGAGGCTGCTTCAGTATGACTGAAAACTTCCAGGTGTTGGAGAAGTGAAAAATTTGCTGTATAAAAGTAATAAACTTGATCTCCAATATGTTAAGTATAAAATGTCAACAAAATAGCATTTACTTGAATACACAATAGAGAATAAAAACAAATAGTCTCAGTGGGATAAAAGCAATGGATTTAACACCACTAGTTTAAAGTCTTTAATGTCTTTTGAACAAATAAACTCATTTCCCTACATAATACTAAATATAACCTAAAAATCTGAGAGTATACGTCAAAAGCTGTGACAGTTTTGTGACATGAAACATAATGTTACTTTTAGGTGAGTATAAGTTGGTTTTCATTATAAAAAATGTATTTTGGAAAGTAGATTGAACAAGATGTGTTATAAATAAACAAAACAACACTAACACTATTTAAGTTCCAATAAATTCTCGCTATGTAAGGGAGCTTGACATATGCAATGACAATGCAGTAGGCAATTATCAAAGAAGGTTTAAGCTGTACATTGGAATTTCCACAACTATTGTGAAATATACAAAGCAGTTTTCATATAAAGACAGTGGATACAGGTTTGAAAACAAGTCTATAAACAATTTATAATAGAAAAGCATTTTGTCTTTTAGAAAACATGGTGAGCTATTTTCTCAACTATGAACAAAGAACATTAAAATATGAATGATGTAATAACAATTCTTGAACCATACAAACTTTTTGCTTTCCACTTTCTTATTTTACATGACTTATAGTTGATATGAAATAAATGTTTTAGCAACATTTAAAACTGACTTTATTTTTTCAAAGTTCATTTATAAATCTGATTATTTTAAAAACTACATTTTTGAAATTACTGTAATTTCTGTGAAAAATAAAAGAGAAGTATTAGGAATTATCCTTTCCCTTAAGAAGTTTACATTCTCATTGGAAAAGCAGAATTTACCAAATTAGGATTTATACTCACTAAATTAATGAAAGACTTCCTGATTGAGTAATGGGCTAAATTGAGAGAAATGATCTAGAACCAAATTATTTGAAAAATTACACAAATCAGATGAATTTAAATTTGATGTGATAGGTAACATAAGGATACTATAGGCTTCTGAACAGAAGTTTACATTATTCTCCTACGACATGTCAAGATAAAATGAGTTTTGAGAAGATTAATCTAGCAGTAATATGAATGAATAATTAAAAAGAGAAAAAAACTAAGAGAGACACTTAAGTAGCTATTATTATTATCCAGAAATGGAAACAAGTCATTATCTCAGTTCATGTTCTGCTATTGTGAAAATTCCAGCTGAGAAGAAAAGAGAGACCAAGAGACACAAGAGAACCTCGTTACTGGAGCTCCGGCTGATATGGCTTCACTGCCCATAATGGCCCCCAGCCCTGAACAAAGAGAACGTATTGCTTTATACAATTTGAGGTGGGAAAACAAGGCAGGAAAGAGGTTTCAGACAAAGACAGTTATTGAAGTTTTACAATCTTGGACTTCCCGGTTATTTGAACTTATAACCTTGTAGCTGAGGTAGGAGGTTGTACAGTTGAGGAGAACACCTAAGGAGACCAGAAAAATAGGAACTGCAGAAGTATGTGCAGACTGCAGACCTAAAGATGCTCTGGTGCTCTTATCTAAGTAGAGAGGGAGTTGTGCTACGAATGCTTTACCTCTATTTTCTCTAAATACAGGTTTTATGACTAGCCTGGAATGTGGGCTGTGATATAAGTTTGCAGCTGCAGTTAGTTGGGCTAAGCTGGGGTTACTTATTTTTCTTACTATGATTTTTCTTAATGACCTAGTCCCAATGTTAACTATTATTTATTCTATTTTTGTTCTTTGATTTTATTTTTCTCTTCACTGCTTATGGGAGTTAGATGGAAATTAAAACATTTCAGATGTTTTAATTACTGACTTTCATGCACTGAGATGTAGAGTCACAATAACATGCTGTCAAAAATGATTTTAAAGCCAGGCGCAGTGGCTCATGCCTGTAATCCCAGCAGTTTGGGAGGCTAAGGCAGGAAGATCACAAGGTCAGGGGTTAGAGACCAACCTGGCCAACATGGTGAAACCCCGTCTCTACTAAAACTATAAAAATTAACAGGGCATGGTGGCGAGCACTCGTAATCCCAGCTACTGGGGAGACTGAGGCAGGAGAATTGTTTGAACTCAGGAAATGGAGGTTTCAGTGAGCTGACTCTGTCTCAAAAAAAAAAGCCTTTAAAATTTATAAACTGGAATACTAAAAGGACGACAGTGCCATATAGATTTGGGGGAATTATGAAGGAATATCTGTATAATGAAAGCAATTTTACATTAAGACGATGAAGAAATATCTAATATTAAACATTACAGCATGAAGCAAACATCAACTACTGTGAGGAATTTGAATGAATAAATTAACAACTTGAAACACTTGTTTGCATCTTCCTGGAGAAATTAAATCCCAAATCCTGCTGTGTATCCATTTACCATCACAGCACGAAAATAAAGAATGACAGACTATATAAGTGTCAGAATTTCATGTGGCTTACAACTCACAAGGTGCACTGAATAAGAAGTAAATAAGAAGCCACAATAAATGTTACAATATAGCATTATTTTCACACCATTCCTACACATTTTACAGAAACTCCAACCGTGCTTATCAATTTCCTCCAGTTTTGCAAGTTGCTAGAGGGTGTTTTACATGTGATCCAAAATCTACTCTTAGGAATAATTCATATGACATCTATCGTTTTCTTTAGTTACTTTGAACTTTTTAAACCACCAAGTCCTCTGAAGGAAATCACTGAAATTTCCATCAGTGTCTGCTGAAGGGGCTGTCTCTACAAAGAGGTTTTGAAAGTATTGATGACACCTCTAATGCTATTAATGACTGTGCCAAGACTGGTAACAATGCGTGAAAAATTGATGCCTATTGGAATATCCCTGACTCCTATTGCTGCCAAGGTTGCTGGCAATGACACTGCTGATGCTTTGTCCTCACAGTGGGCTCTCCAGTTAGACTTTCCTTTCTCCCTCCCTCCCTTTTCCCTTTCTCCCCTCCTTCCTCCCTCCTTCTCTTCTTCCCTTCCTCCCTCCCTTCTTCCCTTGCTTTATTCCTTCTTTTGTGTTTTCTTTTTTTAGCCTTTCCTCATTTATTTATTCATTTTACTTTTTTATTTTTAATATGAAAAACATTCATAAACACTAAACTGGGAACAATCTTACTGTTTTGAATCTAAAATAATCTTTCTCTTATCAAGACATGTGGTCCTTGGGCTACATAGGTGGGTTCTCACCCTGTATCTTCAAAGTTTCATGGGCTAAATTTCTAATAAAAGTAGGTTATTCAAGCAGAAATAATAAAGCATAAATAAAAGATATCAGAACTGCAGGTGTGAATTTTGGAGTCAAATACCATGCAGTGAAAAGCAGATGCTCTTATGAAACTGTGGAGAAAGTTGTTTCAGGAAGTAAAATTGAAGAACATGATGGCAGCAGCGGCTGCAACTGGGGCCCCATTAAACTGCCATTCATTAGAAAATCACCAGCAGTATACAACACTGTAAATCTCAATCCGTACCAAAAGGCCACATCCACATCCCAGAATATAGAAAACAAAAAAACTATCATTTTAGAGGAGGAAATCTATTGCCGATTATAGGGAATCTCTTCTTCCAATTACACAATTTCATTTCTAGGTAAAGAGAATACCCAGAATATCTAGATAAAGTGAAGCCTGATAACAGGGATAGAGGTAGAATATAAGATACATTAATACAAACTGTACAGAATGATTGCCAACACATTAGAGAGAAAAATAGTGAGAAGAGATTTATGGAACATAGCTGATTTTAAGATAATATGTTCATAAAATTTTGTGTTACAAGCAATTCTTTTAGACATAATTGAAGAAATAATAATTGCAATATGTTTTGTTGAGCCTACCGTATCTCTCATTCAGTTTTTATTGTTTGTATTTTAAGGTGCATTCTAGATGAAATAATAGTCCTGTAGAAAATTTTGTAAATGATGAGCATGAAGAATGAAATTCAAGCTGCTTTTAAGTATTTATTTTAAACAGATATCCTGTCATTCAGCTAAAAAAGGAAACATGTTCTTGTTATAACCTTCCAAAAGACTGATGATTTCTAAAATCATGCCATTATCAATAAACTGTAAAATAATATTAATATGATCCCTAAGAACTCTGCAAGTGATACTTGTAAGGTGGGAATCTTCATGAAAATAAAGAAAAAGTTGAGAAGTCCACAAGTGTAAATATTTAAATTGAGAAAGAATAAAAATCTTAAATCCCAGAGTATAGATTTCAGATTGAGTAATATCAAATCACAATTACTCGAAGATTTAAGTTCTCAAAAAAGCAAATCTTTATAATATTTTATTACGTACACAATCTACCTAAAGTTTAAACCACTTCATTTTGTAATACTGTGCTCTTTTTAACATTTATATGTTATATAAACACTGTATTTAATTTTATATTTTCCTGTTTATGACAAGTTATTGCAACAATTTGCATCAGAGGACACAGCGTCTGAATCCAGTTTTCCTTTACTTTCCAAAGCCCAATCTTTCAGAGAGAAGAGAGGCTGGTAAAAATGGATATACAGAGTTTCTTCCATGTGTTTCTGGGTCTGTATTTAATTTATCAATTTCCCTAGAAATCTTCCATTTGTGAATACCAGGCTTTTAAAATCATACCGGACGTTGAAGGGACTGTTTGTATCTAAATAGCATACATGGAATGCCTACTGTGGATGTTATATTTTGCCTTTATGTGTCATCATTCATTTATTTATTATTTCCTTCTCTAAACATGAAAGTGAACAAATTTCCATACTAATAATGAAATGTTGTCCACATTAGTTGGTTAGGAAAACTTTTCCTGCAACCAGTGAACAAACTCAGATTTATTTTCAGTCTTAAATGCTTATCACGCTTTCCATTATGAACCCATGAGATTCATATATCCAGGTGCAGTAATTTAGCCTGCCACTTACCTAAGAGCTGTGGTGATGCTATGAGTTTTACCTTTCATTGCACCTCTGGTGTCGGTTCATTTCTCATCTTCCATGCCCCATAGAGCTGCTCTGAGTACAGAAAACCCTTTGAAGTCACTTGGAACTCTATGCTCTGATGAGGCCTGAAGGACATGCAAAGTAAGACATGGCCATGCTAGCAAATAAGGTGAAAATTCAATCATCTTTACTAAGGCTTTACCTAAAGGTGTATCTATGTGTACCTATGTGCAGTAAAAACAGAGCACAGCAAACTTTAATTTTGCAAAAGCAGAATGTTTATGTGCATCTATTACACTTAAGATAACTTATTTCACAAATGAAAATAGACTAAGTATATTAGTGAAAGTAAATAACTTTGTGTATCATATAAAGGGAATTTACTTGCATCTTTTTTTTTTTTTTGAGACGGAGTTTTGCTCTTGTTACCCAGGCTGGAGTGCAATGGCGCGATCTCGGCTCACTGCAACCTCCACCTCCTGGGTTCAGGCAATTCTCCTGCCTCAGCCTCCTGAGTAGCTGGGATTACAGGCACGTGCCACCGTGCCCAGCTAATTTTTTGTATTTTTAGTAGAGACAGGGTTTCACCATGTTGACCAGGATGGTCTCAATATCTTGACCTCGTGATCCACCCACCTCAGCCTCCCAAAGTGTTGGGATTACAGGCATGATTACTTGCATCTTAATATCCAATCTAATATTTAATACACTGTATATTCCTTTTAAAATAATGTGCATTAAGGCAGACTTTGAAGAAAAACAAGGTTAATTGTTCTGATATCCCGATATCCTTAACTACATAGGCCAAAATTTAAAAATCAAATTAAAAATTATCCTTATTTTTTTATAAGCATTTTCTAGTGTGCCAATAAATGAGCAGTAAATGATCATGCAGTTTTGGGACTCCATGTGCAAAAGGACATTTCTCCCTTGACCATCAGCATTGCCAGTTAGGCTCTGCCAATAGGGAGCTAGAGAGTGACTGCAGGGCTAGGGACTTTCCCCTGAGCATTCTGCCTACTTTCTGTTCCTTTCAGCTTTACTCAGGCCCAAGTTTCTGACATTTAGGAAAAAAATCTGTTCTAGTAGCTCCAGCAATTGAATTGAATTTGCATTTTTCTGAACACTTGCAGAATCAGTTCCATCACAGGCCCTCAGAAACACTACACCTACTGCTCAGCACCCACTCCTCAGAAATTTGATATTCATCATCATGGGAGCCTTCTCCGAGTCACTAAATTGTAATCACTTCAGTCTCTTCCCTTTGATTATCCAGTCCTAAGGATTTCAGTTGTCACCTGCAATTATCATCTTTGTGATACCTTGGTTAAAACCATTTTGTAATAAATTCTTTCATGTTAAAATGTCTGATTTCATTTCTGATTTCTAAATTGACTCAGAAAGGAGCATGTATTTACTTTACTCCATAATTAAGAATTTTATAAACATGACCATAGATTTGGGATCTATAAGACAATAGATAGCAATCAGCTCTCCTAGACAAACCATAACATGTGGTTATCCTGGATATAAGATTAAATACAATCCTAACTGAAATTCTGGGTAGCAATGTTATTTTCTTTTCTTTTTCTTTTTTTCTTTCTTTTTTTTTTTGAGACGGAGTTTCACTCTTGGTACCCAGGCTGAAGTGCAATGGCGCAATCTCGGCTCACCGCAACCTCCGCCTGGGTTCAGGCAATTCTCCTGCCTCAGCCTCTCAAGTAGCTGGAATTACAGGCATGCACCACCATGCCCAGCTAATTTTTTGTATTTTTAGTAGAGACGGGGTTTCACCATGTTGACCAGGATGGTCTCTATCTCTTGACCTCGTGATCCACCCGCCTTGGCCTCCCAAAGTGCTGGGATTACAGCAATGTTATTTTCTTAATAGTTAGAACCAAAGTTCTTCCTGGCATTGACCTCACATACCTGGAATCTAAGAATTACTGCCTTTCCTTTTCCTGTTGCTAGTCAGGTTGCAGTATTCAGATCTAAATTTATTTAGATTTCTATCAATTACTAGAAGATCTAAATAAATTTATTTAGATCTATTATTGAAAATGAATTCTTAATATGACAGTAGACAGAGGTACTGGTATTGCAAGAATTGGTAACACATTACTGATCTTTTGTAAGAGCACACAATTATATTTCTGCTCTGCTTAAACCCATTCAATGGTTAGCCAATTTACAAGAGATAAAGTTGAGATTTACACAGTTGTTTTTGAGAAATCCCAAAGAGTGGGTTATAACCTTTCTGAATGAATACTCCCAGAACACTTATCAACCCACAAATATCATAACATTCAAAACAACTTTATAATTACTTGTTTACTTGTCTGTATCACACTTTAGGTTATAATATCTATGAAACCAGAACCTATGTTGTGTTCATTATTGCTGGTGAAAAACACATTGTCTAGAATACAGGATAATCTCAATGAATATATATTTAATTTATATTGTATATATACAGAAAGAAAAATAGTGAAGGTGGTATTAGAATGAGCTCCCACTGTACAGGTTGAGCACCTCAATTTTTTGGATGTTTCATAAGCCTCTTTAAGCAAGAGTATAAGTAACTGGGAAAGAAGTAGATACTCCTTTGTCATCTGAAAAAGCAATTTACTCTCAAACAGCAGATAATATGCTAACATCAGCCAGCTATTATAGTTCTTTATCTCTTGTAGTCAAGGGAAATTCTTCCTTAATTCTGACAATTGTTTGAGTGTAAACCTTTATATGACTTATTTTCATTTATTTGTGCCTGCATTGGTATTTTATAAACAAGTTAACAAAGACTAAGGAATACAATGAAGTAAAATGCTATCCTTCCAGCCATCATTCTTTTTCCTATAATTATTTCATTTCCAATATGTGAGAGGTGGTATCTTTCTTTATCAATACATTTATGATATTCAGATTAAAATATTTCATCTAATGTACAATTATTTAATGTCACACTTCTTTTTCGCTTACTAAATACACACACTACAGAAAATACCTTCATGTGATGGGAACTATAGGTGCTAGGCAAACAAGGTTTAAAATATAAATACTGAATTGAAATATTTTAGCCTATATGTCATTTAAAAAAGCATCAAAGACATCTTATATAAAACACATTTCAAAAATTAGTTTGTGAAACTGAAAATTGGAGTATGTTTTCCACTACTTTAGGGGAGTGGAGAATTGGAATTGACTTCAATGCTTCAGGTGAGCAGCAGTATATGCTCAAATTTTAAATGTTCTCTTTCTATTTTTTCTAATTTACTATCATGAGAAATAAGATGATGATACATTTCCCTGATAGGAATAATTGATAGAAGTCTGAATAAATATGGGATTCCTATGTACCTAATTTAGGGCTTTTCTTCCACAAGACATCTCTCTGTTGTACTCACACCCAAAAGAAGTAGTACATTGACCTATCAGTGAGCTACTTTTGGAAAAGTTCAATTATAATATTTTTAAAACATATTCTAAAAATATGACTTTTATGTCATGAGGGAGTTATTTTTTCCAGAGTGCCTTGGTTGAGAAAGGTTCTGAAATATATAGAGTAGAGAACACTTGATAACATTGTCTCTGGCATTTTGTCGATCACGGATTTTTAAAGTATCTAAATATGGATACAACCAAAAGCATATTAAAATGTTCCTGCTGAGGAAACTTGTTATCACCCAAAAATTCAGAGGCCTTATAAAATGCCACTCGATATGAAGAAAAAATTTAGTTCAAGAAATGTAATATAGTCACTTCTTTTTCATCTGTCAGCTTCCCTAGGTTATAATGATTTCATTCTTTGGCAAGACTTCAGAAAGCACTAGTGGACTACAGAATTTTTATTTCTTGTAATTATTTTAATATCCTCCATGACCATGGACATTTATTTTTCTCATTGCCACTATTAGCTATTTTTTAAGTTTTAATTTAAGTTCAGGGGTATATGGGTAGGTTTCTTACATAGATAATCTTGTGTCACAGGAGTTTCTTGTACAGGTAACTGGTGCTTGGATCACTGGCTAGCCATACGCAGAAGATAAACTTTTTATAAACGAATGAAAATTAGAAACTTTCTTCTAGAAAGGTGTATATAAACATACATTACCTACCATTTACCATTGCAGGCTTTTCAGAATTATTCTAAAATCATTTATCAGTTTAAAGGCTTCAGAGGTATATGCAAATGATGGAAAATTCCATATTTTTTATCTCAAACCCTGCAGCCACTTTGACATATCTAGAATGGAATTATTTGTTTTTGGCTCACACTTACATGTACCAGTTCATTTCAAATTTCAGTGATTGGCAACCACTATCCACCTAGTGTTTTCATCCATAAACATGGAGTTATGCTTTATGTTTTCCTTTCCCTGTTCCTCCACCCAATAAATTAACAAGTCATACTGATTCTGTGTATTTCTTTATTTTTTTTTCTTTTTATTATACTTTAAGTTCTGGGGTACATGGGCAGATCATGCTGGATTGTTACGTAGGTATACACATGCCATGGTGGTTTGCAGCATCCATTCTCCCATCATCTATATTAGGTATTTCTCCTAATCTGATCCCTCCCCAAATCCCCCACCCCCTGCTATCTCTCCCCTAGCTCTCCCACCCCAACAGTTCCCAGTGTGTCATGTTTCATGTTCTCCTCCATGTATTCATGTGTTCTAAGAGTCTCTTAGGCCACAGTGAAATCAAATTATAACTCAGGATTAAGAAACTCACTCAAAACTGCATGACTATATGGCAACTGAAAAACCTGCTCCTAACTGACTACCGGATTAATAATGAAATGAAGGCAGAAATAAAGATGTTTTTCAAAACCAATGAGAATAAAGACATAACATACCAGAATCACTGGGACACATTTAAAGCATTGACTAGAGAGAAATTTATAGCACTAAATGCCCACATGTGAGGCAAGGAAAGATCTAAAGTTGACAATCTAATGTCACAATTAAAATAACTAGAGGAACAAGATAAAGCAAAAGCTTGCAGAAAACAAGAAATAATTAAGATCAGAGCAGAACTGAAGGAGACAGAGACACAAAAAAACCTTTAAAAAAGCAATGCATCCAGGAGCTGGTGTTTTGAAAACATCGACAAAATAGATCGACTGCAAGCCAGACTAATAAAAAGGAAAAGAGAGAAGAATCCAATAGATGCAGGAAAAATTGATAAAGATGAAATCACCACTGATTCCACAGAAATACAAACTACCAGAGATTACTACAAAGTAGACCAATAAAGAGGTCTGAAGTTGAGGCAGCAATTAATAGCCTACCAACCAAAAAAAGTACAGGTCCAGATGCGTTCACAGCTGAATTCTACCAGACGTACAAAGAGGAGTATTATTCCTTCTGAAACTATTCCAAACAATACAAAAAGAGGGAATCCTCCCTAACTCATTTTATGAGACCAACATCATCCTGATACCAAAACCTGACAGAGACACAACTAAAAGAGAAAATTTCAGGCCAATATCCCTGATGAACATTTATGCAAAAATCTTCAATAAAATACTGGCACACTGAATCCAACAGCACATCAGAAAGCTTATCCATCACGATCAAGTCGGCTTCATCCCTGGGGTGCAAGGCTGGTTCAAAATATGCAAAGCTATAAATGTAATCCATCACATAAACAGAACCAAAGACAAAAACCACGATTGTCTCAATAGATGCAGAGAAGGCCTTCGACAAAATTCAACAACCCTTTAAGCTAAAAACCCTTAATAAACTAGGTATCGATGATATATATCCCAAAATAATAAAAGCTATTTATGACAAACGCTCAACCAATATAATACTGAATCAGCAAAAACTGGAAGCATTCTCTTTGAAAACTGGCACAAGACAAGGATGCCCTCTCTCACCTTCTTTACTCCTATTTGACATAGTATCAGAAGTTCTGGCCAGAACAATCAGGCAAGCAAAAGAAATAAAGGGCATTCAATTAGGAAAAGAAATTGTCTCTATTTGCAGATGACATGATTATGTATTATAAGATCTTGGCCGGGCGCGGTGGCTCATGCCTGTAATCCCAGCACTTTGGGAGGCCGAGGGAGGTGGATCACGAGGTCAAGAGATTGAGACCATCCTGGTCAACATGGTGAAACCCTGTCTCTACTAAAAATGAAAAAAAAAAATTAGCTGGGCACGGTGGCGTGTGCCTGTTATCCCAGCTACTCAGGAGGCTGAGGCAGGAGAATTGCCTGAACCCAGGAGGTGGAGGTTGCAGTGAGCCGAGGTCGCGCCATTGCACTCCAGCCTGGGTAACAAGAGTGAAACTCCGTCTCAAAAAAAAAAAAAAAACTCATCATCTCAGCCCAAAATCTCCTTAAGCTGATAAGCAACTTCAGCAAAGTCTCAGGATACACAATCAATGTGCAAAAATCACAAGCATTCCTATACACCAACAACAGACAGAGAGCCAAATTATGACTGAACTCCCATTCACAATTGCTACAAAGAAAATAAAATACCTAGGAATACAACTAACAAGGGATGTGAAGGACCTCTTCAAGAAGAACTACAAACCACTGCTCAAGGAAATAAGAGAGGACACAAACAGAATCTGTGCATTTAATTACCCTCAAATATGACTTGTTATTTTATCTTATTAAGCATTTATTTTCTTTCATCTGAATCCCCCACCTCCAGCCTTATCCCCTCATTTTTTTTGAGAATTATCTAACTTTTTATGCTATTGATTGGGAAAATTAATCAGCATAAAGCAGAGTGGACAGATGATACTATAACAAAGTGGGCTAGATACAAAAGATTGCAAAGCTTAAATAAAACTAAACATTATGAAAAATAATGCATTTTTAATTAAGTGAATTAGCAGTTATTTACACAGTGCATGAAGAGGAGAACAAAATACTTGAACAGGGCAATTGGGGATGAATAAAAGTTCTTATTTTTAAGAAAAATGTAATCTAGATGGCAAGAGAAGATAATCACCTAGAATAAGGTAACTAGCAATCTAAATTATATTAAGGCAGATTCCAAAAATAGTAAATACTACATGCTATAATATTCAATTGATTTGGTCTGTACCAAGGCAAATAGTTGGTATTATTGATTTTACTTCCTGATGTATTGACTGAAACAGCCATATGTTTTAGCATCCTGTCAAAAAAACCTGAGCATAAACTTTATGTCTAAATTCATAGTAAACTACAGACAATACACAAATCTGAGATATGCCCTGATGCTGTGGGTCCTTGTATAAAGTTCTTATTGTAAAGACAGAATTTGAAAATGCAGTTTGTATATGAGAAGTCTCTTGGGATTAAGGCAAAGAACAAAACAACCAAAAGATCTAGGTTCTAATCTTAATCTGACACTTGTACCAGTTATATGAAATGTTTGGGCCTCAATTTCCTCATCAGTAAAAACAACTGGACTTGTGCCTTCATGTTTAGCAGTCTATAGTTGCCTTTTGCATTTCTTAGAGGTCATCAAGTATGTTTAAGTTAATGTGTTGTCAACCAGAGGTTTTATTTCAGCAACATTTGCTAAAAATATTCAGTTTGTGAAGTAGAAAAAGAAAGACAATGATTACTATTCTACCAGTTATAAGAATTATACATTTACTTTTATAATTTTCTAATATACAGAAAATTTTTAATATTATGAATGTAATTATATTTGCATTTTATATGATCTGTGAAACATATTTAACATTTGCTTTCTTATAAATTTTGTACGATTATTAGTTTTATATTAGTTATATCATTTATATTATTTTTATTTTATTAGTTTTTCTTTATATCTTGCATTTTTCAGTATCACTAAATTTTCTAAATTCAGTGCAACATAAAATTGTTACTTAGAAGAAAAAGCAAAATTAAGAAAAGCAGGATAATATATGTTAGAGAATACCTGGGATAATTTAAATTATTACAGTTAGGTAAAGATTTTTTATTTGTAAGTTTGCTACTATTGTAGACAGGGAGCATTTTTAGACATATCTTTGTCATTAATGTTAATGCTTGAGTTGGTTATTATTTGATTCCTCTTCTTCTACACATACCCTCCTATCTGGTCTCCACCCATCTTTTTCTTGCTCTATACATTAGGAAGACGAAACCAATAGACTGCTTGATATGTGCTCCCTGACCAGCTAGTTCATAGTTAGGGTTAACTACTTAGATTCAGCAAAATAAGAAAGGTGAGAATAGGTAACATTTACTCCCAACCCCCTGTTTATTTAGAATTTTTTCTCCAGCTGGAGTATATTGTGATGTGAGTTTACTTCCTATTAAGCAGCCTCTCACCCTTGGCTTCAGCTCTCAGCATTTCCTCATTTTCAGTCTTTGATTCTCAAGAAGTGATATAATGTACTCCTATTTTTTTTAATACTGCTACATCTTTAACCAGCCCCATCTTTAAATTACCTTTATTGAAACCATCTGAATGTATTCTATTTTATGTAAAATCCTGCTTGATTCAAAACTTTAAGATGGATATTTTTAGAGGACAGCATACATTGAGGAAATTATGTATGTTTTTAATTTTACATATAGCAGCAACAAATACAATTAATAATGTCTTGTTGCTATTGTTTAAATATGTAGAATTGGGTCCAATCATATCATTTGAAACTTAATTTAGAAAACTTGAATGAACACTCTTAAATTTTAACTCAGAAAAAGCCCTGGTGAGTTCACGGTGTGATGAAAAAAGGTTTTAATATCAGAATGACATAGATGTGAATTCCAGCTCTACTGTAGACTCACATTAAATTAAGTCTGCTGTGTACTATTTCTGGCTCAGTTTTATTTGATGAACTTTTAAGATCATTGTAAAATTAGAAATAAAGAACGTGGGATATATTATATTCTTAGTGAATGGTAATCTCTTTAAATTTGTTACTATTTTTTTCTTTTTGAGATGGAGTTTCACTTTTGTTACCCAGACTGGAGTGCAATGGCACGATCTCGGCTCACCACAACCTCCGCCTCCGTGGTTCAAGCAATTCTCCTGCCTCAGCCTCCCGAGTAGCTGGGACTACAGGAGCGCACCACCATGCCCAGCTAATTTTTGTATTTTTAGTAGAGACGGGGTTTCACCATGTTGACCAGGATGGTCTCGATCTCTTGACCTCGTGATCCACCCGCCTCGGCCTCCCAAAGTGCTGGGATTACAGGCTTGAGCCACAGCGCCTGGCCTTAAATTTGTTACTATTTTTCTTTGCAGTGGTTATCCTTAATGCAGCAATTTACAGACCGATATATCTCTTTTTTTTTTTTTTTGGAGAGAAGGAGAGGAAGAAAGAGGAAGAAAAAGAGGGAGAGAGAACAGGAATATTTTTTGATTCTAAGAATGGTTATTAATAATGGCTGATCAATATTTTGTGTATTGAAAGTGGAGAATGCATATTTTGTGTATTCAAAGTGGAGAGCGCTATACATATTTATCAAGTTTACTTGTTCTGGATCTGAATTCAAGTCCTGGATATCCTTATTAATTTTCTGTCTCATTGAGTCTAAATCTCTCTATGGGTCTTATGTAT
>CM052649.1:88590052-88641137 GCA_028533165.1 Leontopithecus rosalia
TCCTCTGCCTGGGAATCTCCGGTCTGGCTTCCCTATTGAGTCCGTAACAAGTGGCTCTGCCTTCCCGGAGCTCCAAGCATTAGTCAGTAGGGGAACCAAGCCCGTCCACCCTACATGAAGAGCTGCCTCACGGAGACACCGGCAAAACCGCTGCGCCGGCCACAAGAGTCACTCTGGCGACCCGTGGGGCCCCTCCACTGGGAATCCTCTGGTCCGTGAGTGACGAAAATTCGCCCGAATGTGTGGCGTCCTCTCGTTCTCTGGGTTTTCACCGGGAGCTACAATCCCGAGCTGTCAGCGATCAGCCATCTTGGATTAGATCTGAGACCGATATATCTCAGTCTAAAACAGAGGCAGCATTTGTTTGAATACACAAATTCAGAAATGTACATAGAATATGTTGGTAGTTGAAGAACTCAGTTTTTTTTTTTTTTAATAATTTTATTGGGGAAAAAAATCACTTTGAGCACCAAAACAAGAAAACTATGATTCAGTCAGTTTCCCAGATCACATGCAAAGAACACAAATGCTCAGGGTGGGCCTAGCAGATGGTCCACAACCAGCGGCTGCGTTCAGCTGGAATGGACCGGGGTCCCACAGTGTTTGTGCCACAAGTCAATACAGATGACACCGTTGCTATACGTGATTATTAATTGTATGTGTCACACTCGCTGGGTTAAAAGATAGCTAGTAAAACATTATTTCTGAGTGTGTCTGTGAGGTGTTTTTGCAAGAGATTAATCTTTGAATACTAAATGGAATAAAGATCACCTTTCACAGTGTGGTATCATCAAATCAATTGAGGGCCCACCTGAATAGGACAAAAAGATTGAGGCAAAACAAATTCACTCTTTCTCTTCTTGAGCTAGGACATCTATCTTCTCCTATCCTTGGACATCAGACCTCCACATTCTAAGGCTGTTGGATTTGAGGATTTACACTGCAAGTATCCCCAATTATCAGGCATTCCCCTCTGGTCTGGAAGTTCAAAAATTGGTTCTTCTGGTCCTCAGACCTTCAGATTATGACTTAATTACATCAACAGTTTCACTGGTTCTCCAGCTGACAGACAGAAGATCCAGGGACTTCTCAATTGCCATAATTTCATGAGCCAATTTCCATCATAAATCACTTCCAATATATCTACATATATTTTATTGATTGTGTTTCTCTGGAGAATACTCACTAATGCATGATACTATTGGGAAAACTTAGAGCTTATGCTGAATCAACAGAGATTGACTTCACAGAGTTATCCTCTTCCCTTTGGCACACATTTCTTTGTCATAACAATTGGACTAATGCTACCATAAATTATTGTACTACACTGATCTCTGATTCAAGGGACTTAAGTTCCTTCTATCTGACTTATTCATTTAGTAGATATCAAACAGAAAATCCCATGTCTTAGAAGGGAAATGAATTTCCAAAGATTACATTAAGTCAATATATTTATTGAAAGTTAAATATAACATTCACTCTCCGAGGGCACTGAAGTAAAACAGTGTGTGTTTATTCTTAAGGAGAATGAAATTATATAAGGAAGAAAAACGTCAACTTGAGAAGATTTTTATTAGCTAGGTAAAATTTAGTGTAACATGCACAATATTATTATTTTATAGGTATGCTGGGTAGGATATTATTGATTATATCAGATTTCATAGCTGGGACAGAGCTACATTCATATCTTTTACTGCCCTATACCTTATCATATATCACATTGTTAAATGATTTTGTTGGGTTTATCTTTCATTTCACTTAACTCTGAAAATTTTAACAGCAGAATTTTGACTTGTACCAAAATAATACATCAAATAATTGTGTTTGTCTAACTATGGCTTCATCAAAATTAAAAATAAATAGAATTTCTGCCTGACCACCCACCATCGCATGCAAGATTTAGAAACCAATGACAAAAGGAGGGAAAAAGATTTCCAAAAGAAAAGGGACAAAGTCTAGAATAAATTAATAGCTCCTGAAAAATGGTAAGAAAAAGACTGACAGCCAATAGAAAATATGTGAACAATATAATAAAAGTCATAGAAAATGCAGTACAGGATACAGTCATTATATGTGAAATGCAAATTAATTTTTCCCTGAGGTACCATTTTTTACATACAAAATGACAAAAATCTAAAAGTAGACTATCTGTGGAGAGTAATTAGACAGTATTTATAAATATTTGAGCAATTATAGTTTAGGAAGTCAGCCTGCAGAAATCCTCACATATGTGTAAAATGTATAAGGTTGTTTTTCAAGGCACTGTTTATATTAGCAAAGAATTTGAAACAAACTGAACCTATCAAGAAGAGGAAAAAATTAAATTATGAGACTCTCACATAACGAAAAATAATATATCCGTTAAAAGTGGGTAAAAGGTAGCTCTTTAAATATTTTTATGAAAGGATTTCTAAAGTATAAAGTAAAAAACAGACAAAAAATACATAGAAAGTGTGCTATTATTTGTGTAAAAATAATGAAGAAAAATTACATAAATTTCTCCCATTTTGCATACACATAATATTTTGGGGTTTCAGATTCTAATTGTGCTGTGGTATTAAATTATGTCTCTATCAAGATACTTTTAAAGCAGTGGTGTATCTATTTTTTTCCTCAAGATCTGCTGCTGGTTAGACAGCTAACATGGAATTGGCTTTCTCAATAAAGAGAAGGAATTAGTTTATGTCTAAAGAAAAGGTTAAGTATCTTAATAACATGCTTCAATGGCATTTCAGTTAATTTTGTCAAATATATTTTAAAGACAGTTTGATATAACAAGGATTATAATAATATTTAAAAATATTTTATTAAAAATACTACTATGCTAAGATTTAACTTGCATCACACTAGAAGGTCCTAAATGTATGTCTTCCCAGTGAATTTCTTCTTGGTCGTCCAATGGATAGGAGATAGCTTTGTCAAAGAAATTCCATGAGTTTGAATTAATGAGTATCTTTGTGACACTAACACTGGTGCAGTATTTTTTTCCAATGACATAATGATACAAATAATAAATAACATGAAATTACATAAAATAATGATATTACAAACATTTTACAATATCAATCAAAATTAGGAAAGATGTATCACCAAAGTTTTAAATAGCTTGGTCTAAAGAGAATAGCATTCGTTACACCCAAATAGAAACCCATGAAAAACATAAAATTTAAATATTGAGCATTTAATATCAGATGAATTCCAAATATCCAATACAAAGATCAGGGTCTAACAGGGTGACTGCTGAAAAATATAATATCCAATTATATTAATACATATATTAAATTTCATACACATATATATGAGGAATACAGAAATTCTTAAGGAGAACAACACAATTTCATACACATATATCTGAGGAATACATACATACATGTATTTCTCAAAGCTGTAAACTTATCTGCTACATCAGTATATGTACATATATATATATACACACACACACATACATGAGGAATACATACATACATGTATATCTCAATGCTGTAAACTCATCTGCTAAAATAAAGCTACGAGTAAAGAGGTGTGTAAAAAAGTTGCTTATTATAGTATTGCTTTCAGTGATGAAAAACAAAGAGCAAAAAATATGTAATGATTCTTAATATAGTAATTGTTTAACAATGTTACATTATATCCTTGCCATAAAATATGAACAGCCATTAACAAAAATTAGTGAGAAATATTCCAGCTGAGTTGAAAATGTTTCACAAAATATTATTGAGTGAGAAAAGCAAGATTCTGGGGATGTATATTAGGTGGCCCTAAAGAAGAATAAGAAAGAATATTTTCTAAGTTGGCACCTTGATTTCACTGGTTAACTGAAGGAGATTGGAAAAGATACTGGTTGGAAGAAGAACAAAACAATAAATGAAATAAAATAGAAACTGTCCCCTGTGGAGCATGCATGTGTAATATAATCATGTTTATCTCTTGCTCATAAATAATTTTGTGCATTTTTATACGTAGAAGAAAACTTTTAAATATCAACATGAACTTTCCTGAATCTGTGCTAGTCATACAACGCAATATCTAAGCATGTACCACAGATTTAATAATTTATTTGGTCTTGATGACCTTGAGTAAGACGAAGCAATGACTAATGACATTTGCCATTCAAAATTCTCAGGGAGAAAGACAAAATTTCAGTCCTATTCAGTTCCCTTCATAGTATCCATTACATTCAGACATGACTGAGAAGTTTAAAGGTGTTCACATAGCTGTCTGATACTCATTGGCTGGAGACATAGATTGGACAGAAAACAGAAAGGGAGGCCAGGCGCATGTGACCCATGCCTGTAATTCCAACACTTTGGGAGGCCGAGTTGGGTGGATCACTTGAAGTCAGGAGTTTGAGACAAGCCTGTCCAACATGGTGAAACCTCGACTCTACTAAAAATACAAAAATTTTCCAGGTGTGGTGTAATCCCAGCTACTCGATAGCTGAGTCAAGAGAATCTCTTGGACCCAGGATGCAGAGATTGCAGTGAGCCAAAATCGTGCCACTGCACTCCAGCCTGTATGACAAAGCGAGCATCTCTCAAAGGAAGACAGGAAGGAAGGAAGGAAAGGAGGAAGGGAGGAAGGGAGGAAGGGAGGAAGGGAGGGAGGGAGGGAGGGAGGAAGGGAGAAAGAAAGAGAGAAAAGGAGAAAAAAGAGAAAACTAAAGAGCTAAGCAAATATATCTATTTTGCGCACTAGCTCTAGGGTCTAAATAAATTTTAAAAAGACAACTATTTATAATTAGGTGTTCTTAAATATAGAATATAAGTGTCCAGAGGAATACTGAAATGTAACCTGTTTTGTATTGTGTTTTGTACATCAAACTTTAGAAAAAAGAATTATAGGTAGTAATTTGGTATCCATACTCAGTATATTGCTTCATTACTAGTAATATTTCAAAACATGTCAATTGCATATGTCCACATCAGATACAAATATAATTTTGATTTGTTTTAATAGAGCACAGAAGCAAGCCTATGAGACACAGAGAACTAAACTGCACTGGATTTGGCAAACAGTGTTATGGTTTCATAGAAGATAAAATATTTGGGCAGGAATTGTAGTAGGTAGAAGCAGGGAAAATACAGGGTCAAATACACATGTTGCTGCCCTTAAAGACAAGGACCATATCAGTTTTACAGTTTACCTCACATCTCCAATATGGCAGAGTGCCTAATCACTTTTAAGAAATGTTTACAGAATTAATAATTGAGTAAATGACTACATATATCAAAATGACATTCTAGTAACTCACAACATAGTTTTCAGTTAGGTCAGAGGAATCATTAGCAGATATTGATTATTATAAGAATGAATGAGATATGGAAATAATATTTAGTAATGAGAAAGTACTTAGCCTCATTTTACAACCTCTTAACTCTCTTAGCCAAAACAGATCTATGGCAGTTTTGTAGAAGAGAATGGAAAAGAAGTTTGGAGCTGCTCAAAGGCTACAAATGCCATGCTAGGAAGTTCTTCATCCATTATGGAGGTAATAAAGATGGAACAACTCTTTTTATATATTTATATTTATATATATTATTATTGTTTTACTTATGTTTACTATTATATATATTATATATTGTTATATATAATATATTTACATTTATTATATTTGGTATATATATATTTGTATATATCATATACATATATTTCATGTCACTTAATGTATGAGTAAAATCAGTAAAAAGCTATAGTCTAGCCTTTTAATAGAAAAATAAACTTCCCCACAAACAACAGTTATTGTCCTGTTTTCTGTTACATCTTTGTTGTTTTATGACTTGCCTCTAATTGATGCACCCAATACAGAAATACCCAGATAAATAAAGCAAGTTCTTAAGACCTACAAAGAGACTTAGACTTCCACACAAAAATAGTGGGAACTTTAACACTTTAGCACAAAGGGCTGTTTAATTTTGTCAAAGGCCTTCTCTGCATCTATTGAGACAATCATGTGGTTTTTGTCTCTAGTTCTGTTTATGTGATGGATTACATTTATAGCTTTGCATATTTTGAACCAGTCTTGCATCCTAGGGATGAAGCTGACTTGATCGTGATGATTAAGCTTTTTGATGTGCTGCTGGATTCGGTTTGCCAGTATTTTATTGAGGATTTTTGCATCTATTTTCGTCATAGGTATTGGCCTGAAATTTTTCTTTTTAGTTGTTTCTCTGCCAGGTTTTGGTGTCAGGATGATGCTGCCCTTATAAAAAGAGGAGTCCTTCTTTTTTCAATTGCTTGGGATAGTTTCAGAAGGTATGATATCAGCTCCTCTTTGTACATCTGGTATAATTCAGCTGTGAACACATCTGGACCTGGACTTTTTTTGGTTGGTAGGCTATTAATTGCTGCCTCAATTTCAGACCTCATTATTGGTCTTCTCAGGGATTCGACTTCTTCCCGGTTTAGTCCTGGGAGGGTGTAAGTGTCCAGGAATATATCCATTTCTTATAGATTTACATCTCTGATGGTAGTTTATATTCCTGTTGGATCGGTGGTGATATCCCCTTTATCATTTTTATTGCATCTATTTGATTCTTCTCTCTTTTATTCTTTAGTAGTCTGACTAGTGGTCTATTTTGTTGATTTTTTCAAAAAACAAGCTCCTGGATTCATTGATTTTTTGAAGGGTTTTTTATGTCTCTATCTCCTTCAGTTCTGCTCTGATCTTAGTTGTTTTTTGCCTTCTGTTAGCCTTTGAATTTGATCTTGCTCCTTAAGTTCTTTTAATTGGGATGTTAGGGTGTGGATTTTAGATCTTTCCTCATTTCTCTTGTTGTCATTTAGTGCTGTAATGTTCCCTCTATACACTGCTTTAAGAGTGCTTAGAGATTCTGGCACATTGTGTCTTTTTTCTCATTGGTTTCAAACAACATCTTTATTTCTACCTTCATTTCATTATTTATCCAGTAGTCATTCAGGAGCAGGTTGTTCAGTTTCCATGAAGTTGTGTGGTTTTGAGTGAGTTTCATAATCCTGAGTTCTAATTTGATTGCACTGTGGTCTGGGAATGCAACTAACAAGGGACATGAAGGACCTCTTCAAAAAGAACTACAAACTACTGCTCAAGGAAATAAGAGAGGACACAAACAGATGGAAAAATATTCCATGCTCATAGTTAGGAAGAATCGGTATCATGAAAAGGGCCATACTGTCTAAAGTAATTTATAAATTCAGTGCTATCCCCATCAAGCTACCATTGACTTTCTTTACACAATTGGGTAATCAGTTAACTTAACCTTTAGCAAATGCCTAATTAAGAAGCTTTGCAAATATGGATGGTAGTACACATACCCTATGCCCTGTTGCCATGTTAATCTCCTTGTAGTTTTCCTTCTTATCAAGTGCTAGGTAGGCATCCCTCATCAAGAGGAGAGGGAACACTCCTGCATTCTAAAGAATTAATTTCAACATAGCTGAAGGTGAAAGGAAGCACAGAAAAATGCCATTACTTTTGGAGAATACTTACCATGTGACCCTTGGCCTAAATATAAAGAGGGGATGATGTATCATCAACCTCTGACTTAAATATACCTGCCAGTTACCACTATCTTTTCATGGCATTTCAAAATGGTAATTGATTTCTGCATATTGTTAAGTCTTGTGGATTTTCGTTTGTTTTATGAGTTATCCCACCTGGATAAATGAGCTGAGCAGGCATCAGCTGTCAGAATAAACATTTAAATCAGCAAGACAGAAATAAGAGTTTAGTTTTTAGTCACCTCCTGCTATGGTATAAGCAAGAGTTTAAAACCAGAGAGAACACTGACTCGCTCTGTTTCATTTTCCCTCACAAAACAGCGTACTGGCCCAGCACAGACTTGAGAGTTATCTCAGTTTTGAGGGTGCCCAGAACAAAAGGCCATGGCAGTACCTATGGAATCTGGGATGAAGTATGTGGAAAAGGTGGTGAGGGTGAAGGGTGAAGGGTGAAGGGTTAGGAGTGATATTGAGTCAGAGTAAAGTGTCTTGATGTTTCCCCGTCTACCTTCCATGAGGAGGCCTAGGCAAAGACATCTGAAGACTCCTCCCCAAGGCCTCAGAAAAAGAGATCTGGGAATGAAGCCTCTTACCAGGCAATGAATGTAAATATAGGAAGAACAGAAGGCATAATGGAGGGCTGGGATCTTGAGGGCAATTCTACTCAGAGGCTGCCAAGAACCAGCTGTGCACCCTGCCTGTGTAGGGAGGAGAGTTTCTGTGTATGATCTGGACCTGCCAGGTAAAGCCTTTGAAATCACCCATGGTCAGGCTTGAAAAATAACACAAAGATTTTAACTAGGAGCTGGACTCCTTACCAACTTTATTTTTCTAGAAGAATATACAAACTCATTCTTTCTTTGGTATGAAATAAAGAGACTATAATTAGTCCAGGCTTTTAAGGTATGTTTAACTGAGCTCAATATATTGACAATTGAATTACACCTTTTCCAGATGGCTAAAGATCACACATCTGGTAGAGTTTCTTAGCTGAAGTTTCTCTTTGTATCAATTAATGTATGGTTATCAACAGACAATAATAAATCATTTAATCTATTCTAATTTTTTAAGCAATTTATATATCTTACATCTTTTTGAGAAAAAGGTAAAATTTGGATAGCTCCAGTAAGATTCATGCCAATACATGCAGCAGCTTATAAAAAGCTAAAAACTCAGCAACTTACCTCAACTTTTACCTCTGATGCTGGTGATTAATTTTTCCCAATGTATCCTCTTCTCTTGGATTTGGCTGTATTACAGTTTTTTTTTAAGAAGTCTTGTTCCATATAACCAATAATATCTTTGTGTATTAAATACACACACACACACACACACACACACACACACACCATTGTATTATCATTATGCTGAATTATTTTCATAAATTCAAGAGCTAGATAGAGAGGCTATATGTAAATAGATGATTGAATTATAGTGGGAAATGGACAAGAAACAGAGTAATTATTTCTGAGAATGGGTCAGTGAAATTTCTATTAATAAGATGGCATCTAAACTGGGGTTTGAAGAGTAAGTTTTTTTTAAGAATACAATTTGTAAAGTATAAAGGGATATTGTATTTTATATGATAGGAAACCATCAATTGTATATTTTGTCTAACTAGCAAATAATAGCAAATAATCTAGCAAACAATATTACTTGTCTCAGTTAAGAGGTATCCTGTTAGATAACAATATACTTTAAAAGGTTATTAAATTGCTACTCATTGTCTAATGTTATAATTTTAGAGTAACTATGTAGTTTTATAATAAATATAAAGCTGACAATTCATAATTATATCTTTCTTACAATATGGAATTTTTATATTGAAGAGGATTACTGTGAATTTTCTCCTCCAGAGTTATATAATCTATACAATAAGTATGAAAATTATAATAATAAATGCACTACTAGATATCCTTCTGTACTATACCTTTCCTGACACCAAGGATCATGAATTGTTTCCATTATTTTAAACTACTTTGAGAGTTCTCTAAATATTTTAATATCTTTGAATTATTTGGCCATGAGTAACTATATTAATTGGGCAAAACTATTCTTACTCTGAATATATCAACAGATAAATTATAGAATAAATTCACAGAGAATATTTAATTGAGTTTCTCTTCCTATCATTTAGTGCTCCATATCTTCTTCATTCTGAAAATGAGAAAGTATTCCTGCAAACTGAACAGATTCTATTTCCACTTCTATGCAAGTGTGGTCCTGGATAAAGACAACAACCACAATACATATGAATGGGGAATGACAGTGGTGGCATAGGGTGACCTGATTCCCTTATATGTTTATAGACCTGTAAAGTCTAGGATGTAGTTTCTTACTTATTTTCATTATTATAGACAAGACAGAGGAAAAATGATCTTTAGTGTGCTGTTTCAGAGCATGAATCACACTTTACAAGCCATTCCTGTCAGCCCATAATATAAACTAATCTTCTAATAAGACACTGTGTCCTTCCATATAGTTCAGTGAAGTGCATAGTGATTTCGACCTTAATGGAAAATGATTATCTTTTGCTGAGGTGACCTTTTAACCCAAACTACAGTCCAAGTTCATCTCCATATTTTACTAGCATGTCTATTAACATTGTTTTCAGGTAATAGAGCATATTACACAAAGCATTATTGGGCTGAATTTTCATTATAAAATAACAACAATCTTCACGGTATAAATAGTCTTTGACTGCAAGGAAAGCTAATGTGAATGATTGGGAGTGAGCTAGCATCTATCTCACCCAGATCACCTGTCCATGCAGTATAAATACAAAATGTAAGCTGCTTTGTATTTTGTAAAGGTAAGACCTTAATGGTTTCTTGAAAATGATAACACTACCATTTAGAATATTTGACGAGGAAAATAACTTTTAACTCACATATTTTAATTTTGTCCTTCATGTTTTCACTTAATATAATTTCTTTGTAGGTCATAGAGCTTTTCTTATTGGTAGAAAATGTAGTTAGAATTAATATACACACAAATATGTGCACTCACATAACATTCAGGCTCAGCTATATATATGTTTTATACATACATAAAATAGGATATCCAAATAGCATATTAGGAACAGTTAAAAATAATTCCTAAATAGCACTGGAATTAAATGCAAATAAGTTTTCTAAAGTACTTGATATAGTTTAGTATCTCAAATATTTCAGTATATTCTTTAAGATTTTATGAGAACTCTCATTGCTATTTAGAATTCATTTTAAGCTTCTGCTCCAACTCTTTCTGTTTTACTACAAATTTCTAATTAAGAGTGGTTGAATGACCTTCATTGAATTGTCCCCCCCACTCCATGTAGGCTTTTACATTTGATTAAAATGAAGAAAAATTCTCATTCTTGCTTACTGACTTCCATCTGTATATCCCACAGTAATGTGGCTGGATTCCAGAGTATATATCTGAACTGAAACTGCTGTGTGTCTAATAATGACAAATACTGTGCAAACCTACTTAATTGGCAGAGGCTTTAGTTTAGTATATTTAACTGATTATAAAAATTATTATTTTATTAAAATAACACTTTTTCTGAAAACACTATTTCTTACATACAGTTGTGAAATAGCTTTGAATAGCCTATATTATTCACTCTACATTCATTTGTTCATTTTAGTCGACATCAAATTCCTATTACAGCTATACTATGCATCTCTCATAGCATGCTATAGTTGTTTGAGAAACTCAAGCCAAAAAAAAAAGTGACTCTCTGTGCACAATCCATATCAATGAGGCTTTGATAATCAGGCCAATCACTTAATTACAAGTTTGTATTTCTATTCCCACTGAGATGTGCCAATTAAAAGATTTGACTTTAATTCCAAACAACATATTAGTATAATTACCTGATGCACTGCCTGCTTTGAATTTTGTTTAACCTTGTGTGTGTGTTTGTGTGTGTATTTAATATATGATCTGTAAAGTACCGTGAATTACAAGGTATATAGTTTTAAAAATGAATCTGGGTCTACCTTTTCAAAAAGCTTGTATCTTAACCCAGGTAACCTGAATTGCATAAATAACAAAATGTGTCATTGGTCTTGAAGACTTGAAATTATTTAAACTGGTTGTCTCATTCCCCCTACATTTAAAAAAAATGTAAAATCTCTTTTTCAGCTCAGGATTGACATCATTTTGTAAAATGAATTTGATCATTTGAAATACTAACAAGGTGATTTATGCACATGTTGACTACCTTCATTTTTTAGCATATTGCAAATTAATCCTATCACTGTAGAAATTATGGGCTTTAGTTGCATAGTAAAAACTGGTTGATAAGTTATAATCCTAAGGGACAGCTATACCAATTCAAATTATTATATTTCTAAGGTATTAATTAAAGATGAACTAACTTTTCAATTCTCCAATAAGTTCAAGGTTTGAGAACTTTTTCCTTTGACCGAGAAATCAGAATATGACAATGTCAAAAAAGTGAAAACTGTCAATGTTAGAACAGATCAAGTCTCAAGCAAAAACACTGCTGTCTGTCTGAGATCTAGAATCAAAGTGTAGAAATTATTTACCCATGGGGCAGAGAAGAATAAGCCCCTAATTAAATGAAATAATGGCTCTTGGATATGTGATCTGATGAAAATTACAAAAATCAGAGATGATATTCAGAAGCTAGTTTAAAATAAATTTTTAAAACTTTGCATTTTATTTCTTCCAGACGTGGAATCCAAAAAAGAACTTTAAACGCAAAGACACCACTCTCAAATGTACTTAATATTCAGAGTGTAATTAAATTTTGCTCCTTTAATACATTTGCCTTTTTAAATTCTGAACCTTTTCATGTTCCACACTGTAATAAATATAGTTGAATATTAGGAAGTATTTGACTCAAATTTATAATTTTAAATAAACAGTGCTAAATAAGAAATGCTAAGAACTTGAATACATTTAAACAATGATAAAGTAGAACAAAGGAGCATGAATAATACTTTGACAAGAAATGCAACAGTAAGAACCAGATTCAGAAAAAAAAATTCTTTTTCACCTAGTTTGTTGTTCATGTATAGAAATAGTACCAATTTTCATATGCTACTTTTGTATCCTGCATCTTTGCTGAATTTCTTTTTGAGGTCTAAGAGTTTTTAGGTAGAATCTTTAGATTTTTGTACACAAAATCTTCTGTCATCGGCAAACAGAGATAAACTGACTTCTTTCTTTCTAGTTTGGATTCCCTTTACTTCTTTCTCTTGCCTAATTTCTCTGGGTAGAACTGCTAGTATTATGATAGAAGCGGTAAGGGTAGGCATTTTTATCTTGTTCCAGTTCTTAAAAGGAAAAGCTTTCAGCTTTTCCCCCATTTACTAGGTTAGCTGTGGGTTTGTCATATGTGACCTTTATTACACTGAGCTACTTTCCTTCTATACCTAATTTATTTAGAGCTTTTATCATACATCGATGTTAAATTCTATCAATTACTTTTCTACATCTGTTGAATTGATCATTTGCTTTTCGTCCTTCATGTGGTTGATGTGATGTATCACATTTATTTACTTTATTTATTTGCATATGTTGAAACATCCTTACAACCCTGAGTTAAATCCCACTTGATCACAATGTATTATATTTTTGATAATGGATTCAGTTTATTAATATTTTGTTGAGAATTTTCACACATATGTTTATTAGGGATATTGCCTGTAATTTTCCTTTTTGGTGGTGTTTTTTTATCTGGTTTTGAAATCAGGGTTATGTTGGCCTCACAGAACGAGTTAGAAAGAATTCTCTCTATTTCAGTGTTTGAAATAGTTTTAGAAGAAGTTATATAAATTCGTCTTTAAAAGTTCAGTAGAATTCAGCAGTGAAACTATTTATACCTTGGCTGTTTCTTGGTGAGAGACTTTTTATTACTTATTAAACTAATTACTTGTTATTGGTCGGTTCACAATTTTTATTTCTTCTTGGTTGAATCTTAGTAAGTTGTATTTATCCAGGGCTGTGTCCATTTCCTGTAAGTTTCTTTTTTAATTTATTGGTGGATACTACCAGCAAAAGAAACCAATAAGTCAACTTCATTTATAATAGCTGTAAAAAATATTTAGAAATAAATTTAACCAAATAGATGAAATACCTCTACAAGAAAAACTATAAAACACTGATTTAAAAAAAATTGAAGGGGATACAAACAAATGGAAAGATACACCATGCTAATGAATCAGAAGAATTAAAAAGACGAGCATGCTACCCAAAGAAATCTATGGATTCAATGTGATTTCTATCAACACATCAGTGACATTCTTCATGGAAATAAAATAAATATTCTAAAATTTGTAGGAACCATGACAAAAACTCTTATGGGGTAAGCAATCCTAATTTTAAGAAAACAAAGCTGGAAACATCACACTACCACATTTCAAAATACATTACAAAGCTATAATAACCAAAACAGCATGGTACTGGCATGAACACAGACACACAGACCAATGGAACAGAACAAAAAACCCAGAATTAATTCATGCCTCTACAGCCAATGCATTTTTGAAAAAGGTGCAAATAGCATTAATCAGGGGAACAACAGTCTCCTCAATTAATTTTGCTGAGAAAACTTAAAATATCCATATGCAGAAGAATAAAAGTAAATCCCCATCTCTTAGTTTATAGAAGAAAAATTCAAAATGGATTAATGACCTAATGTAAGACCCCAAACTATGAAAAAACTGAAAGAAAACATAGAGAAAATTCTTAGGACATTTATTTGGCAAAGATTTTATAAAGAAGACCTCAAAAGCATAGTCAACAAAAGCAAAAATAAAGTTTATCAAACAAAAAGGCTTTTGCACAGCAAAGGAAACAATTAACAGTGGATTTACTACTCGTAAGTGGATTTACTACTCAATATTTTGCTCACCACTTTCTAAAAAATCAGCATCTTATATATGACTATCAGTTGTCTACATAAACCCTTTCCGAAGCCAGAAATTTTTAAATTCTGAGAATACCTATGTCATCTACAGAATACATGGGTTACAAAGCTTTCTATTTCATGGGAGCTCTGTTTTATTACACCTAACTTTGTATCTATGTATCCTAATTTTAGTAACTCTACTTTTAAAGTTGCACAAAAACATATTTGAAAGCAGCTACCATAACATACTCAGATAAACATTTCCTATATTAATTTTTTCATGGTCACATTATTTTGACACATGCTTCTATCTCATCATAATCATCTCTATGTGTTCTTTTATTTATTGAATTTTTTTAATTTGGTGCCAGAAGCTAAGCATAATATAGTGAGTTCATTAAAAAAGAAACAGGGATGAGTATAAACTATCTCAATTTACATTACAGGGAGAATACAGCAAAATAAGCCTTGCCTTCCACTCGCAATTAGATAACGTGTATAGTAATAGAACAAAAAGGTGACATACTCTTTGTCTTTATAAATTGTTACATGATATAAGAGTTTTGAATGTTTATTAATTTATAAAACCTCTGTAAATGACAGAGGATGCCCACTTCTCAAATGTGAAAGGAAAGTTGTAATTGAAGATCATCTCTGTTTACTCTCTCAGGAATGTAAACAACTGATGAATTTGGAGGAAGCTGGAGAAAGTTGTTGTGAACTAATGTAGTTTTCTCTACATCTCTGAAAAATGTTGGGTAGGAGAAGACAAAATCCACTGCTTGGAAATTTATATGTAAGACAGTATAAATATATTAATTAGCAAAAAGCTGACAGAAATTGTGAATAATATTTTATATATAATATTATCTTGAATTTCAACACCCATGTTGAAAAACTATTTTTATTAGTACATGTCACTTAGTGTCTTGCAACTTCCATTTACTGATCTGTGAATTAATTGAGTACTTAGGAAAAACCGGAAATTGCCCTGACATTAAATAAGTCATTTACATGTCCTATATTGAGATAATTAATGATGGACTAAAATTTCAGAATTATTGTATAAATTCTGGTGCTGATAATTAATTGGTTGGATTTTTTTCTATGCAGAAAGTTTTACATTTATTTCTATTAAAATTTATTTTATTAAATTCATTTTATTCTCTCCCTCTGTACTATTTCTGAATTCTGCCTCTGATATTAAAAAAAACTATTATGTTAAAATATATTCTAACAAAATTTGATAAGCATGTTTTATAAATCCTCATTCAAATTATTCTGAAAAAAATAATGAGTGTGTAATGGATGAAGCTTTATACAATTAGAATCATTTCTTCTCTGTAATAATGTAAGTCAAGAAATTATGGTTATTATTGTATAATAAGTTATGCATGTTAGTGCATCTAGTTGCACTAACATTCACCACATTCAAATATTATCTTCCTAATATAAAAATATCATAAAGTGATTTGTGAAATGAATAAAGACACAGTACCATTTACCTATTGAACAAATATTTGTCTAAATATTAAAACTATCAACCTTATTTAAAGAATATTTTGTTACAATAAAAGGAGCTATAGTTTTTACAATGCTTGTACACACGTATGTTTTTATAGTAAACATTTACAGATATAGAGTAATAAATAGGTTATCTTCTGTAAACTCACAAAATACTATCAATATAAAAGCATTAAATTGAGAGGTATAACATATTGATTTTCTGATATTAAAGAAAAATTAAATAATTACTCCAGCATAATATATAAAGAGTAAAGGGTTAAGGTTAGATGCCTAGAATCCTTCTGACTCTGCCAAAATTAATAATTTAGAATGACTGATTATCCTTGGCTTCAGTGTATTCATTGAGACAATAAGAAAACTATATTAGTTTATTTCCAAATTCTATTCTCTTCCATATATCCCATGAGATATAAATATATTTAATTTATACATGTTGCATTCCATTCATCTGAAAAAAGTATTTTGAATGGCATTATTACAGTATCATTTACACTTAATATTCTGAATGTAAATCTTGTGTTTCTAAAATATGCTATTGTTTGTTCTGCGGAAATGTATACCTATTTTATGGTCCTGTACTTTTTAAATTTAATATTGTAAAATTCTAATTGGCTTAATTGATAGTCATTTCTTAAAACTTGAACTCACTATCCACATGGTTCTACTTTTTGTCTTTTTTTATTGGAAATTAACTTTGTGGTACTCAGTCTTTAAATCTACTTGGCTGAGAAAATGATATTTATCAAGTATTGAATTTGTTATTCTACCAATACTATCTCAATTGCACAAATGTCACACTATCTTAGCATTCTAAATGAAACAAGATATATTGGCTTTTGCTGAAATCTCTCCTCAAGTACATGACCCAGAAAAATGCATGACAATGTGGAATGGTATATGTAATATAATAATGAATTTCTCTCCCTAATCAGATCTATAGGTTTTGGAAAAATGCAAACTGACACTACTTGATTCTTGCTCACACCCATGAAGACTCCTTCCTGCCACAACATTGTGATTTTATTCATCTTTGGTGTTACTTTGTAGGTAGCTTAGTTTCTAACTAATACCATAATGGCCTCTGAGAAAACACAAAGTTTCAGACTAATCTGCTTTCTTCCATTTCCCCTGTTTTTCTCTACCTCTACAACATAAACTTTAAATAGTATCTTTAAACGATTCTAAGGAAGTATCCACTGCTACAGCTACCTGTAACACCGAGTGACTGTCATCCAGAACTAAACATTTGCATGTTACTCACATAGTGCGTGGGTTGTCATCATTGGCACTTGTTCCTTACTTTCAAGATTTGGTTTCTTCTAAGTGTAACTTTGGGAACAACAGAAATATTTTTTATTTTAAAACAGATGCGTGTTTTAATATAAGTATTATAGTATACTAATATACTATACAGCATTATAGGACTTGATTTTGAAATTTCCATTTCAATTAGACATGCTAATTTTTGAAAGAAAGTAAAAAAGATGTTTTAAAGGTGAAATAACTGGAAGGTAATTGCAAAATTAATAATAATAATACTGTTGCTCTGTTCTTCCTATTTCCCTTGCAATTCTATCAGACTCCAAACTCATAAACATTACCATCATAGCAATTGTAGGGCACAGAATGCATTTATATCAAAATCAAATCAAAATGATCTTTCACCAGTTGACTCTCGTTTCATACAACATTAAAATGGGCATATTAATAGAAGATAAAAATAAATATGTTAAGAACAGTTTTCTCTTGTCTGCCTGAACATACAAGTTACTTATAATCAATACATTTTGATAAGCTAAAATAAATAATTATTCTATAAAAAATCTCACTATATAAACTTTTAGTGTTAATTTTTTCCTATGGCCCATGAATAGCAAAAACTGATACTTTTATTTCACCCAACTAATCCTTGAATAATTGAAGAGAACACCTATCCTTGACATAAAATATGAAGAACTCTGCATATATTCAAAATGTTTTCAGTTAAATACATAATAACTTGGAGAGATTAGTCATTGTAAATTCACAGTTGTTTAGACAATGAAAATGATCATTTCCTACTGTTTTGGAAGAAATAAGGTTGTAAACACGTATGCCATGTCATGGCAAAATGCTGAACACAATAAGAAAATACAATTTTTAAATTGTTTCATTAAGTCTTCTATTCCAAAAGCTAATTCTGTCTTGATCTGAAGTATAATATATAAAAATATGTGGAGAGAGTGAAAAACGTGTAATGTAAATCTATACATTTCATTTGCTTCAAATGCATAATGCCTTTTTAAATATAGGCTTTGTATAAAAAGTAGCATTAAACAAAAACAGCTAGAGTTTTTTTAATGTGGATATTAAATGCCGTACATATTTGCCAGTGTATTAGTTTTCTATTGCTGCATAACAAATGATCACAAATTTGAAGTTTAAAACAACATACTTTTGTTATTTCAGAGCTTCTGTGTCTGCATACAGCTTATCTGGATCCTCTGCATAGGGTCTCACAAGGCTGCATTCAAGATGGTGACCAAAGCTATTTTTTCATCTAGAGACTTACTTGGAGAATAATCCTCTTACAAGTTAGGACTCAAGGCCCTGGATTCTTGCGGTACACTGTCAGCTCCTAGTGGTCATCCACAGTTCCTTGTTATGTGGCCCTTTTCATAGGCTGTTCACAATGGCAAATAACTTAAGGCCAGCAGAAGAATGGGAGCAAGACTGCTAGCAAGACAGAGTCTTACAAAATGCAAAGTAATCATGAGAATGACATTCAATTTGCCATAGTCTACAAGTTGCAGATGAGGACATTATAAAGGCATGAATGCCAGAAAGTGGGAACTATTGGGGTTGCCTTATGGGTATCTCTGCTACTGAAATTTGCAAAATAATACACATATTATACACATTTCCAGAATAAAAAGATGTAGATAAAGTAATAATTAGGAAGAAAGTGTCACAATGTAAAAAAGTGCTAGCTAAACAGGTCCTATAATATAAAGCTGTTCTGTCTACTCTCTTTGAAATCATGCCACTGGCTAGAGTGAAATGGCCAATCATGAGGCAGAAGTTGTACTGCTAAATGTAGGAGCTGATTTTATATGTTCAGTCATTTCATTTATAGGTAGAGAGTTAGAAACAGAGAGAAAAATATAGACAACCTTGCCTTCAGACTGACATGTTGTGGTAGACTAGTGTAATAATTGCTGTTAATTTGCTCATGTTTCACCGAATGCCTACCCTTTTGGAAATTTCCATCCTACATGGATTTTATACTTGGTCATATTAAATACAACCTGCTTTAACCAATGGAACAGTAGCAAATATGCCCCTTGCAGAGGCATGAATGGTAATTAAGCATCAGAGCTTGCTTTCTCTCCACCTTGAAATTTGTCACCACAACTTTAACAAACCTGAACTAGCCTACTGGATAATGAGAGACCCATAGCTCACTCGCACCTATTGTTCCAGCCAATAATAAGTCTCTTAAATGTGGATCTGCCTACTTAATCAGTAGCTGACTGCAAAAGCAAGAGTAGATCCAGGTTAAATAATGAGAACCTTCCTGCTGAGCCCAACCAATAATTGATAATACACAGAATCATGAGCTGAAAAACATGTTTAAATCAATTAGGTTTTGTGGTTGTTTGTTAAGCAGAAAAAGATGGCCAATTAACATACATACAGATTATATATATTTATGGACATGCATATATGTGTATGTATGCATAAATACAAACGTGTATATCATAAACACCAACACCCATAGATATTACTGAATATTGATTGTATATTAGAATGAAGCCAAAGACAGCTGATATATCCTCATAAATACTCCTTGTATGACTAAATTCTAACTTCCTTTTTTCTTTTTTAGCAACAAATTATGCCTAGCAAACACTATTCCTGAACAAAAAAAAACTTTTTTCCAATTGAGTTTTATAAATTATTTCCTGTTTTTGTCAAGAAAAGTATTTGCTGTTGCTTGATTACAGTGAACAAGCCTGTAATCAAATGAATTCTAACAAGAATTACATTACTTCAGTCGTGTTTAGTAATCAGGACATTACAGCTCCATTTACGGCTTAAAAGAAAACAAAAATTCAATTAGTTACATTGTAGAAGGGAATACAGATGAAGATATTTTAAAAAGTTGAATACATCAAAGAAAAAAGTTGCTCTGTGTGTGTGTGTGTGTGCACGTGTGTGTGTGTGTGTGCATTTAATGAGAAAAGGACCTAGAATGTCTCTCTGCATTCTGCCAGAAAATAATTTCTACTTTATTCATTTATTTTCTTTTTATTGTGTTTTAGGTTTTGGGGTAGATGTGCAGAACATGTAAGATAGTTGCATAGGTACACAAGTGGCAGTGTGTTTTGCTGCTTTCTGCCCCTTCACCCACATTTGGCATTTCTCCCCATGCTATCCCTCCCCGGCTCCCCCCCGCGCTGTCCCTCCCCTATTTCCCCCAATAGACCCCAGTGTGTAGTACTCCCTTCCCTGTGTCCATGTGTTCTCATTGTTCATCACCTGCCTATGAGTGAGAATATATGTTGTTTCATTTTCTGTTCTTGTGTCAATTTGCTGAGAATGATGTTCTCCAGATTCATCCATGTCCCTACAAAGGACATGACCTCATCATTTTTGATTGCTGCATAATATTCCATGGTGTATATGTGCCACATTTTCCCAGTCCAGTCTATCACTAATGGGCATTTGGGTTGGTTCCAGGTCTTTGCTATTGTAAACAGTGCTGCAATGAACATTCGTGTGCATATGTCCTTACAGTAGAACGATTTATAGTCCTTTGGATATATACCCAGTAATGGGATTGCTGGGTCAAATGGAATTTCTATTTCTAGGTCCTTGAGGAATTGCCACACTGTCTTCCACAATGGTTGAACTAATTTACACTCCCACCAGCAGTGTAAAAGTGTACCTATTTCTCCACATCCTCTCCAGCATCTGTTGTCTCCATAATTTTTAATGAACACCATTCTAACTGGCGTGAGATGGTATCTAAATGTGGTTTTGATTTGCATCTCTCAAATGACCAGTGATGATGAGCATTTTTTCATATGTTTGTTGGCCTCTTGTATGTCTTCTTTTGTAAAGTGTCTGTTTATATCCTTTGCCCATTTTTCTTTTCATTTCTAATGTTTGATGTTTGCTCTGTAGACATTAATGGATCAAATTAATTATTCCATTACTTCTCATCTACTTATCTAATATATTACAGAAAAAAATATAAAAACAAAAGACAGTATTTAAATGAAAAATATAAAATAAAATGAGTTATATACGTCAAACTATAATGGTCACTGCAGAATTCCAACATGATTTAACTCACTAATTAAAATATAGAAATTATCGATTGGTTATCAAGAAAAACATAAGACCCAATACTTTTGTTCGGGAGAGATATGAATAAAATAAGATGTGTAAAGTTCAAAGCAAAAAAAAAAGTGGAAAAGTGTCAGACTAATATGAAGTAAAAGAAATCAGAGTAACAATTTTAAGGACAAACAATATAGAGCTCAAAGTGGAAAACACCTATCTATATATCTGTATTCATATCTGTGTATGAACATTATACTTGTTAAATCAAAAATAGATCAAGAAGATACAACATTTTGGAATGCACATGTTCTCAACAATAAAGCCTACAGGTAGTCAGGTCAGGCAACATTTGAAAGACCTACAGAGACAAATTGAAAATGTCAACAAAGGTAGCTGGAAACTGTTCCTCTCACTTCCATTGCCCTGGTCACAATCCTAGAACTTGTAAACCTTTCTCCCTTGACAGTAGAGGGTGCTAAAAGGACCCTGCAGAAAGTGGAGGCACCTTTTCTTCTTGTGGCAGGAGTGATGGATTATCATGCAGAACTCCAAGTGGTTAATTTAAGGACCTGTAACCAAGGCAAGTTTGGAATATTGAAGCAATTTTGTTTCTCCTCCTTACTCTGGTCTAATTAGGATAGGAAATAAGTTGTGCAGCTTCATATCCACTTTATCTCCCTACTCCATGAATTGCTATCATTACTAGGAAGATTGATCTCCAGATACGGGGATGGGTAAATGTTGATATTTCTTGTTCTCATGATTCCTGTAAATTGGCCTGTGATTAGAACAATTTAGCAACATGCTGCTTAAATCATTTTTATTACTGTTACTATAGATAATGTATTACATTGTTATGAGTATTTAAAGGGGTTTTCAAGGAACAAAGTAGATCACTGACTCATTTTTCCATTTATTTAAAGTAAATTGGTTTATCTCAGTTTTGTACATTCTAAAATCAGCTCTGGCAGCATATACTATTACATATCTTGTAAATATAATATAATATAATTAATATAATAGAAATAACGTATATTATTTAATTTAAAATGATTTTGTTCCTTTAAAACAGTGGTCTTATTTTTATCTGTCATTGTATTCCTATTGTAATTGCTAATATTCTTTATTTTTTGAGTTATCATCTCACCCCAGTTAAAATGGACTATATTCAAAAGACAGGCAGTAATAAATACTGGTGAGGATGTGAAGAAAAGGGAATCCTTGCACACTGTGGGTGGGTTTATAAATTAGTACAGTCACTATGGAGAACAGTTCAGAGGTTCCTAAAAAATCTGAAGAATTCATTTTGAAAATGTCTTATTTTATATGAATTGTCTATATATATTTTATTGTGTTGAAGTCATGTGATATTGTCTTTATAGTTACCATTTGAAAATATTACTGAGATTTTGTTGTGGCAAAAGTTATAATTTCCTAACTAATATTTGTAAATTTTAAAAGTACATTCATGCAATGGTATAAAATTATAGGAGTATTGAGGATGATATTCAAATCTCATTATCATTTTTATGATCTCCATAGCTTATCAAATTCTGAGAAAAATTAACAATTATCTCCTAAAATAAATTGCTTTTCACTGGGAGTGCCTGATAAATAATCACTGTTTCTAACACTACATATATTTTGCTCCTTTATAATAGAGGAACTGTATTAGTAAATATAAATATTTATTGATTTTTTGGTTTTTCCTAGTTATATTTACAGCTATAAATTTTGAGAAGTGAAATGCTTTTCTGATCTCTCAACTACTGTATACAATTGATGTTTCTATATCTGAAGTCTGTTAGGCTCTATTCTGTATTTTAAGTGCCCTTAATGTTACTAAGTAATGCTGTGGTGGGAGTTTTGCATGTGTCATTGTCACATTGTAATTTATTAAAAAGTTAACTATTATGATTATTCTTATATCATTTTTTAGGATCTCAAAACCTTATATATGGATTTTGAACATGTCTCTTGTTTTCTCCCTGTGGCTGTAAATCAAAAATTTCAACCTGAGCCTTTTGTGCAAGAAGTTGTAGACAATGAGGCCTTTATAGAAAAGAGAGTAAGGTGGTAAAAATGAAGACCAGACTTTTTCCAGAAAACCTGTCAGTTTATATGGAGATAGAGCCATAAGCAACCTATCTGAATATAAATGTACCAGTGATGAAAAGAAATGAAGTGAATTTTCAGTGAGGAAAGAAAATAAGGACACAGGGAGAGGGATCCAAGATGGCTGATTGCTAACAGCTCAGAATGGTAGCTCCCAGTGAAAGCACAGAGAATGAGAGGACACCACACTTTCAGACGAATTTCTGTCACTCACAGAAAACAAGATTCCTAGCGGAGGAGCCCCACGGGTCAGCAGCGTGACTCTTGTGGCCGGCATGGCGGTTTTGCCAGTGCCTCTGCATGGCGGCTCTTGATGCAGAGTAAACGGGACTGGTTTCCCTTCTGACCGACATTTAGAGCTCTGGGAAGGCAGAGTTGCCTATTATGAACTCAAGAAGGAAGCCAGACTGGAGATTCCTAGGCAGAAGAGCACCATCAGTCTTAACGCCGCTGTTTTGGCCAGTGCAGTGGGTTGCTCAGATTCCAGCACTGGGAATCAATAAATTGGACGTCCACACAGAAACCTAATTAGAAAGGCAGTAATTGTAAAGACAACAGATGGATAAATTTATAACGAAGGGAAGAAACCAGCCTAAAAAGGCTGAGAATACCCAAAATCAGAATGCCTCTCCCTTTACAGGGGATTACAGTTCCTCATCAGCAACAGAACAAGGGCTGATGGAGAAGGACTGTGTTCCATTAACAGAAGTAGGCTTCAGAAGGTGGATGATAAGAAACTTCTGGGAGTTAAAAGAACTTGTTCTAACCCAATGTAAAGAAACTAAGAACTTTGAAAAACAGGTTTCACGAAATGCTAACAAGAATAGACAATATAGAGGGGAATATAAATGAATTAACAGAGTTGAAAAATACAACACGAGAACTTTGCAAAATATGCACAGGTTTTAATAGCTGAATTGATAAAGCAGAAGAAAGGATATCAGAGGTCGAAGATCAACTTAATTAAATAAAATGAGAAGACAAGAATAGAGGAAAAGGATAAAAAGGAATGAGCAAATTCTCCAAGAAATATGGGACTATGTGAAAAGACCTAATTTATATTTGATAGGTATACCTGAATACAACGAAGAGAATGAATCCAAGCTGGAAAATAGTCTTCAGGATATTATTCAGGAAAACTTTCCCAGGCTAGTAAAGCAGGACAATATTCAACTCCAGGTAATACAGAGAACACCACAATGATACTCCTCAGAAAAAGCAACCCTGAGGCACATAAGCATTAGATTCACCAGGGTTGAAATTAAGGAGAAAATACTAAGGGCAGCCATAGAGAAAGGTTGGGTTACCCACAAAGGGAAGCCTATCAGACTTACAGCAGATCTCTCAGCAGAAACCTTACAAGCCATAAGACAGTGGGGGCCAATATTCAACATCCTTAAAGAAAAGAACTTTCAACCCAGAATTTCATATCCATCCAAACTAAGCTTCGCAACTGAATGAAAAATAAAATCTTTTATGAACAAGCAAGTAATCAAGAGATGTTATTACCACCAGGCCTGCTTTACAAGAGTTTCTGAAAGAAGCATTACACATAGAAAGGAAAAACCATTATTAGCCTTTCTAAAAAATATACCAAAAAGTAAAGAGCATCAACATAATGAAGAATTTACATCAACGAATGGACAAAACAGTCAGTTAACATCAAGTGGCAGTAATCCTAAATTTAAATTGATTAAATCCCCCAATCAAAAGATATAGCCAAAACCCAACGGTATGCTACACCCAGACCCATTTCATGTGCAAGGATACACAAAGACTCAAAACAAAGGGATGGATAAAGATTTACCAACTAAATGGAGAGCAAAAATAAATAAATAAATAAAAAGCAGGAGTTGCAATTCTCGCCTCTGATAAAATAGATTTTAAAGCAACAAAGATATAATGGTAAAAGTATCAATGCAACAAGAAGAGCTAACGATCCTAACACCCAGATACATAAGATCTATAAAGAGACTTAGACTCCCTAGACTCCCACACAATAATAGTGGGAGACTTCAACATCAATATTAGATAGATTGACGAGACAGAAAATTAACAAGGATATCCAGGACTTGAACTAAGATCCAGAACAAGTAAACATAATAAATATTTATAGAGATTTCCACTTTAAATATAAAAAACATACATTCTTGTCAGTACCACATCACACCTACTCATAGGTTTAACTGAAATATTGATTGGCCATTGTTAAACACAATTATTGGCATAAAAGAGGTTTTTAATACCCACTTTTAGAATAAAGCAACATTCCCGTTCTCTCTCCCTCTTTTTCTTCCTCTCCTTCATTCCTTTTTTTTCTTTCTTTCCTTCTCTCCTTTCTTTTTTTCCCTAAAAATAAAAAAGAAAATAAGGACAGAAAGATCATGAGCAAAGGAATAAGTGAAGGCATAAAAGTGACTAGTAGGATCACACACCAATGATAGGATAAATCTAAATCCAAATGAGCATGGGGCTTAGTGGCAAGGGATAAAACTATATATTACATCAGATATGTGAATGGGAAGATTGGGAGTTTGGACTTTCTCTTGTATACAATTAGAATAACCAAAAAATTATATTCAAGGGAATGAAATAAAAAGCCTTGAGTTTCAGAAAGATAAGTGAAGTAGGGTGTGGAAGAAGACTTAGATAGAGGATGGATCTGTGACCAGAGTAGTGGAAGAAAAAAATAAAAGCAGGAAATTTATTTTAATAGTTTTTAGCTACCATTTATCACAACTCAGAAACAAACAGAATGGTGTTGGAGATGAAGTGGTCAGAGATGTATCTTAGATTTCAAGTGTAAGTGGTAGGTGGCTGCTAAATTCATTAACTGAGCTTTAAACAACAACAAAAAAGCTTGGTTTATTGTATGTAAAATTACTTTTAGGAAGCAGCAGAGTTTAGCAATCAGATAGACTTGCATTCCAATAATTTTATTTACCCTTATTGGCTTGTTGACATTGTGCAAATTACTTAATGAATTCTGATTCTCAGTTTTGTCCATAGTAAAAGACATGGAGTAATTTCCTGTCAAGGGGTTTTTATGCAGATTAAAACAAATAATGTCTGTAAACTATATTACTATTTCTATCATTGCCATTATTATTAATACTACTTCTATCTTGGGGCATAATATACTTAAGGTTTCTATTGAACAATACATGAATGATCAGAGTTTCCTAGGTGAATTAAAATTACTCTTATTTCAAAAGAAAATATAGTAGTGGAGAAATAATTTTGTACATTTGTATCATAGAAATAACTGTAGGAAGATCATAGCAAGGAAAAATATGTTGTTCATCTGTGGGTAACAGAGCAGATAAAAAAACTAATGCTCAATCAGCCAGATAAATAACAGTAGGTGATAAGAAGGAAAATATTATTGCCAGTTAAGCCAAGAAAGGAGAGCATTCTATAAGAGAGATATCACAAAGAAATCAAGGAAGTCTAACAATTAAGTCTATTAGACAATCCAGGGGTCAGTTTCAAGCAGTTTTAATTGAATCCCAGAAGGAAAAACACAGTTCAGGAAGGTCAAGACAATCATGAGATACCACTACACATCTATTAGAATGCAAAATTCCAGAATACTGATAATACCACTGAATGCTGTTGAGAATCTGGAACAACAGAATCTCGCATTCATTGCTCCGAGTAATCCAAAAATGCTACAGCTACATTGAAAGATAGTCTGGCAGATTTTTATAAGGTAAATATACTCTTCTTATAGGATCCAGCCGTTGTACTCCTTGGTATTTATCTGAAGGAGTTGAAAACTTGTGTCTACACAAAAACCTGAATGTTTTTATAACAAAAACATGTTTATAGTAGATTTTCTTCATAATTGTCAAAATGTGAAAGCAAACAAGGTATTCTTCTGTAAGTGTGCAAATAAACTGTTATGCATCCAGATAATAGAATACTATTTAACACTAAAAAGACATGAGTTATCAAGCAATGGAGAAAATTTAAATGCATATTACTAATGAAAAAAGCCAGCCTGAAAAGTCTACATACTATTTAATTTCCACTATATCAAATTCTAAACAGGACAAGACTATGGAGGCAGTAAAATGATCCATGGTTTTCAGGAGTTATGGGAAGGGAGGGATGAACAGGCAAAGCACAGAGGACTTTTAGGGTGGCAAAACTACTACATATGATACTATAATGGTATATACATGTCATATAAATTTGTCGAAACCCACAGAATGTACAATACCAAAAGAGAACTTCGATGTGAACTATGGACTTTGGGTGATAATGATATGTCAATGTAGATTCATCAGTTGTAACAAATGTGCTACTCTGGTGGGGATGTTGGTAATGCGGAAGGCTGTGCACATGTGTACACACTACACATATAGGAAATTTCTTTGCCTTCTAGTTTTCTTTGTTGTTGTTGTGAATCTAAAACTGCTCTAAAAGATAAAGCCTACTAAAAGGAAAGAAAATACCCACTGGAAGGCATAAGAGTGAAACAACAGGTATAGATTACTGTTATGTGTCTGTGCTAGCAGAGGAGAAAGACCACCTTTCTGTCCACTTTCTGAGTAAAGAAGACTGAGCATACACAAAGGTCAAAGCAAGGGTTTCAGTCAAAAGGCAGGCCAAGGACTTAAGGATAGGAGTAAATATATAATACAACCACTGAAGAGAATAGGAAAGGGAGCCAGTAAGAAAGGACAGACCTACTCCATGCATCTAAATAATTATGTAGTCATATGCTCAAGCCAAAAAATAAAAAGATATATATCCAAATAAGAATTTGATAAATTCTCAACACACAGCTCTGTATTTTATGTTTTCCCTGGTTTCTACTAGGGTATCCTGTATAGAATGAGTACATCACTTTTGGCGCCTTGGCAAAAATAAGAAAAGCCGTAAGATATCCTGAATTTTTCAAATTTGTTTAGTTTATATTCTCATATTTCTTATAACTCATCCATCTTCTGACTATCCCTATTTCCTAATAATTCACATTTCACAAATCTATTTTGTTTTTTGCTACAGGTGCATATCTTTTGGAAAGTTGTTTTATAAAAGCAACCTATAGAAAAAAAGTAAGTCCATAAGTGTTCTAGGTCATAAAAGTAAATTAAAAACAGTGAAAACAATACACAATATTATCTGTTTTCTGCTACTGCCAACTGACAGAGCAGGCTAAAGAGCAATTACTGTCCTTACCGCTGTGCTTGACAAATGCAACATCTAAACAACAAAAAAAATATGTAAATAAAATCAGTATCTTATTCAGCTTGTTTATTCACTGGACAAATATTTACTACATAAGATTAATTTCATTTTTGCTATTTTGTTACAAAGTAAAATAAAAATACCAGTGAAAGAACACAGAAATCAATTAAGCACAGGAATATTTGTGAACTATCTTCTTCATTTAATTCTAAATCAGTAAAATTATTTTACCCAACAATATTAAGAGATACATAAACTTTAATTGTATTGTTGTACATTTAAATTATGATTTTTGTCCTTGTTGGTCGCTACATTTCAAATGTCATTTTCAGACCAAATTTAGAGCATATAAAACTGCACTTACCAATACTCAACTATAATGATGTAAAAAGTTTTGATTCACTAGTCATGTCATATTTGGTTAATAGCTAGCAGTTGCCATTAGTAAGAAGTGAAGCACCTACAAGATGTGCCAAGTCAGTAAGACAAACAAATCAAAGGGAGATGAAGTGATCTGTAATGAGCATAGAAAAATCAATAAGGAAAAAAAGACCTATCTTAAAATAAAGACACCGGCTAATATTTGTACCACATTTGTTCCATGTAAGTAGTTACTCTGAGCAATAAAGCTCAGCATAAAAGTATGTCTCTATTGTTCTAATTCTAATTTTGAGCCCATCCTAAATGTTATACAATCATTGTGCCTAGTAATATATTTTAAAATATGTGTCTTATTTTTTAGAATGTTTTTAAAGAGGCAAACTTAGAGCAAGGTCTGAATTATGTAAAACACTGCTTATAATATCAAGCCAAAAACATAACTGTCATTCCAGATTATATCACTCCTACTAGCCTAATTTAAACTGACTAAAGCATAGTATGGGAATTGTCAGCTTAATGTGTAAGTTAGCCTTGGGACTAACTTAATATTCTGTCTTGAAGCATATAGTAAACTTCTCAGGAAAACATCAAAGAAGAATTCTTAAGTCCTTGAAGAGCTAAACTATTTCATGAATTCCAATAGGATAAATACAAGCTTTGAAAAGAATGGAGACTGACTCCTTAAAGTTGTAGTACAACTAGTCTGACACTGCTCAGCTCCTTGCATTAAGAAAACTACCTCAGCTTCTGCTTAATGATAGGCTTTTCTAGTAAACCCATTGAATTAGCTGAAGGATACACAAAAGCAAGAGAATTCAGAATTTTAGGGGGACATTCAGTTTATCTCTTCAATGCTCAAATATACTATTACTTTATGTTTGCCAAGGATGAGAAAGTATCAGGGAATTATCCAAAACTCAGAAGTGAAAAGACAATTTACATTTAGGATTATCTTTTCTAAAGATGTTACTTTTGGAGAGGGCAGATAAAAAGAGTACTTTTTTTTCTAACCAGTGATTATAACTCAAGTTTTTGGATGTCAAGTCAAAAGCTCTGTGTCATCCATATTTAAAGAAAACATTTCAATGCTCTACAACCCTTATTCTGAATTGTTCTAGGGCTGAAGTGTGTAAGGAATGAAATATGGCAGAAGTGATAATATGCCACTTCTGAGTTTATAACTTGCCTCTTGATTCCTCTCACTCCATCTTAAATCATTCAATCTTGAAAAAGTCTCTCTTAGACAACTTGATCTTGGGAAAGCCCTATGGTTTGACCTACATGGAAAGGAAGTAAAATCTTCTACCAGTAGCCACATGAGTAAGCTTAGAAGAGTTCCTGCTACTTAAGCTGAGTGTAGAAATGCAACTCAGTCAAAAGCTTGACTGCAACCTCATAAAAGACCAAAAGCCAGAACCACTTGATTAGTCTACTTATGAAATACTATCAAAGACTGTGTGACATTCTTGTCTTGAGTCACTAAGTTTTGCATTAATTAGTTAAGTGGCGATATAGAAATAACATGGGTGATTTTCATCTGCACCGGAACACAATATTTTTATTTATTTTATTTTATTTATGAAATGATTGTTTTCTAAATAAGTGATATAAAATATTATTTTAGCTTATCCCTAATCAAGTGGGATATATCCCTGGGATACAAAAATTGTCTGATATATCCAAATCAACAAATGTAATATACTACATTAACAAAACTATATATATATAACATGTATATATGTTTTATATATATAACATGTATACATGTTATATATAATATATTACATATATATTATATATTATATATAATATATATAATATGTTTATATTATATATTATATAAACATATTATATTATAATATATTATATTATTATATAACATATAAATTATAACATATATATTATATAACATATTATATATATGTTATATATATGTTGTATATATGTATATATGTTATATATATAATATATGTGATATGTATAACATATATAAGATATGTTATATATATAACATATATAATATATATTGTATTATATTATAACATATATATTATATATGTTATAATATATATACTATATGTTATATATATAGAATATATATGTAATATTCTATATATATAAAAACATGCAGAAAATGTAGTTAAAAATTCAACATCTTTCAAGATAAAAGTTTTCAATAAATGAGGTATAGAAGATATGTACCTCAACACAATAAAGGCCAATTTTATTACAAGTCACAGTTAACATCATACTCAATAATCAAAAGCTGAAAATCTTTCCTCTACTATCAAGAATATCACAAGGATGTTGATTCTTATCAGTTCTATTCAATGAACTATAGAAAGTACTAGCCAGTGCATTTAGGTAAGAATATATATGTAAATGTCATCCAAATCTGAAAGGAAGATATAAAATGGTCTCTGTTTAAAGATGGCATAATCATAAGTAAAGAAAGTGCTCAACTCCACCAAAAAACTGTTAGAACTAATAAGCAATATTCAGTAAGTTGCAGAATACAAAACCAATATACAAAAATTAGTTACATTTCTATATACTAACAACAAACAATCTGTAAAAGAAATTAAGAAAGCAATTCCTTTCCAGCAGCATCAAAAGGAATAAAATACTTAGGGATAAGTTTAACCAATGAGGTGAAACATCTATATAATGAAAAATTTTATATATAATAAAAATCAATAAAAAATTGAAGAAGACACAAATAAATGCTGAGTTCCCATTTTAATGGACAAGAATAATTCATATTGCTGAAATGCCAATACTACTTGTATTAGTCTGTTTTCATGCTGCTGTTGAAGACATACCAGTGACTGGGCAATTTACAAAATAAGGAAGTTTAATTGGACTCAAAGTTCTATATGGCTGGAATGGCCTTACAATCATGACAGAAGGCAAGAAGGATGAAGTCACATCTTACATGGATGGTAGCCGGCAAAGAGAGAGCTGTGCAGGAAATCTCTGCCTTACAAATCCATCAGATATCATGAGACTTATTCACTATCTCAAGAACAGCATATAAAAGGCCATCCCCCACTATTAATTCTGTTATCTTCACCAGGTCCCTCCCACAACATGTGGGAATTCAAGATGAGATCTGGGTGCAGACATACACAAGCCATATCAACTTGGCCCCTCCAGAATCTCAGGACTTCACATTTCAAAATCAATTATGCCTTCCCAACAGTCCCTTAAAGTCTTCACTCATTTCAGCATTAACTCAAAAGTTCACAGTCCAAAGTCTCATTGAAGACAAAGCAAGTCCCTTCCACTTATGAGCCTGTAAAGTCAAAAGTAGGTTAGTTACTTCTTGATATAGTGGGGGTACAGGTATTGGATAAATGCTGTCATTAAATGGGAGAAATTGTCCAAAACAAAGGGGTTACAGGCCGCATGCAAGTCTAAAATCTAGTGGGGTGGTCAAATTGTTAAAGCTCCAAAATGATCTCCTTTGACTCTATGTCTCAAATCCAGAGCATGCTGATGCAAGAGGTGGGTTCCCATGGTCTTTGGCAGATCTACCCCTTTGGCTTTGCAGGGTACAGACTCCCACCCAGCTGCTTACTTGGACTGGTGTTGAGTGTCTGCAGCTTTTCCAGACACACGGTGCAAGCTGTCAGTGGATCTACCATTCTGGGGTCGGAAGGAAGATGGTGGCCCTCTTCCCACAACTCCACTTGGCAATGCTGCAGTAGGGATTCAGTATGGGGGCTCTGACCCAACATTTCTCTTCCACACTCTCCTAGCAGAGGTTCTCCATGAAAGCCCTGCACCTGCAGCAAACCTCTGCCTGGACATCCAGGAAATGCCACACATACTCTGAAATCTAGGCGAAGGTTCCCAAACCCAAGGTCTTGACTTCTGTGCACTGGTAGGCTCAACACCATGTTGAAGCTGCCAAGGCTTGAGGCTTGCAACCCCTGAAGTCACAGCCTGAGGTCTACATTGGCACCTTTCAGCCACGGCTGGAGCAGCTAGGATGCAGGGCACCAAGCCTCTAGGCTGTATACAGTGCAAGGACCCAAGGCCCAGCCCATGAAACCATTATTTCCTTCTAGGCCTCTGGGCCTGTGATGGCAGGGGCTGCTGTGAAGATTTCTGAAATGGCTGGAGACATTTTCCTCATTGTCTTAGGGATTACCATTCAACTCTTAATTACTTATAGAAATTTTTGCAGCCAGCTTGAATTCTTCTCAGAAAACAATGTTTTCTTTTCTATCACATTGTCAGGCTGGAAGTTTTCTCAACTTTTATGCTCTGCTTCACTTATAAAAATAAATGCCCTTAATAGAACCCAAGTCACCTCTTGAAAGTTTTGCTGCTTAGAAATTTCTTCCACCAGATACCCTACATCATCTCTCTCAAGTTTCAAAGTTCCACAAGCCTCTAAAGCAGGGGGAAATGCCACCAGTCGCTTTGCTAAAACAAAACAAGAGTCACCTTTGCTCCAGTTTCCCACAAGTTATTCATTTCCATCTGAGACCACTCCAGCCTGGATTTCATTTTACAAATCATTATCAGCCTTTTGGTCAAAGCGATTCAACAAGTCTCTAGGTGGCTCCAATCTTTCCCACATTTTCCTATCTTCTTCTTAGCTCTCCAAATTGTTCTAACTCCTGCCTGTTACCCAGTTCCAAAGTTACTTCCCAGTTGTTGGGTATCTTTTCAGCAGCACCCCACTCCACTAATACCAACTTACTGTATTATTTCATTTTCACACTGCTGTCTAAAGACATATGTGAGATTGGGCAATTTACAAAAGAAATAGGTTTAATTGGACTCACAGTTCCACGTGGCTGGAAAGGTCTCATAATCATGGTGGAAGGCAAAGAAGAGCAAGTCCCATCCTAAATGGATGACAGCAGGCAAAGAGAGAGCTTGTGTAGGGAAACTCTGCCTTATAAAGCCATCAACTTTCATGAGACTTACTTTCATAAGAACAGTACGAGAAAGACATGTCCCGTGATTCAGTCACCTCCCACCAGGTCCCCTCCATAACATGGAGAAATCCAAGATGAGATTTGGGTGGGGACACAGCCAAACCATATCACTACCCATAGCAACCTATGGATTTACTGCATCCCCTAGTAAAACTCCAGTAGCATACTTCACAGAAATACAAACAAACAAACAAAAAACTCATCACATAAAATCATGAAAGACTCCAAATAGCTAAAACAATCTTAAAAAGAACAAAGCTAGAGCCACTTCTCTTCCAGATTTCAAAATTTATTACAAAACAATAATCAAAATAGAATTGTACAGGCATTAAAAAAACACAAAAAACAATGAAAGAGAACAAAAGCAAGACACATACAGTCACCTAATCCTGAACTAAGGCAGCAAGAATACACAATGGGGAAAATATAGTCTTTTCTATTAATGGTGCTGAAAATATTAGATATCCACTCTAAAAAGCACGAAATTAGATGCTTATCTTAACCTATACACAAATATCAATTAAAAATGTGTTAAAGACCTAAACGTAAGACCTGAAACTGAAAAACTCCTAGAAGAAAGCATAGAGGAAACATTCCATGACATTGGTCTGGTCAATCTCTTTTAACTATGATACCCAAAACACAGGCAATGAAAGCAAAATAAATAATAAGGACTACATTAAAGTAATGCACATCAATGGAAACAATCAACAAAATGAGAAGGCAACCTATGGAATTGTGTAAATTATCTGCTCAACATTTATCTAATAAGAGGTTAAAATCTAAACTCTGTGAGAAACTTGTACAACTCAATAGCAAAAAATAATAATAAAAGAAATCAGTTTTACAACAGGTAAACACCTAAATAGGTATATCTTTTTTTTAAAAAAAAGACATATAAATGGCAAACAGTTATGTGAAAAAGTGCTTAACACCACTAATCATCAGGGAAATGCACATTGAAACTACATTGAGATATATTATCTCACACTTGTTAGATTGGCTATTATCAAAAAGGCAAAAGATAACAAATGCTGTGGAGGACATGGAGACAAGGGAACACATACTTATACATTGTTGGTGAGAATAAATTAATACAACTATTATGGAAAATAGTATGAAAGTCCTCAAAATATTAAAAATGGAATTACCACATAATCCAGCAATCCAATTTTTGGTTATATGTTCAAAGAAAATAAGATGACTATCTCAAAAAGATATCTGCACTACCATGTTTACTTGCAGTATTGTTTACAACGAACAAGATATGGAAACAAGGGTCCATGAATAAATGAATGAATAAAGAAAATGCTGTATATATACAACATTAAATTTTATTCTCCCTTTTTAAAATGGGAAAGTATGACATTTGTGACAACATAAATGAACCTGCATGACATTATGCTAAGTGAAATGAGCTAGACACAATACGAGATATACTGCACAGTCTCATTTATAGATAGAATTGCTTTTACTTGCTTCATGATGTTTAGGATACATAGTAGGTGCTAAGGTTAGGAATTATCTCTTTGAAAACTGTATGGGTTTACATCCTGCAATTAAGCATATTTATTGTCCTTTATTCAACTTATTCTAGCTTCTTGGCAATAGTCTACATGTTTAAGTGGGAAATAATAGTTCTGGGTTGTTGGGGAGATACAATGAGTAAATGTGTCTAAAGTACTTCAAAAAGTGCTTGGAATTTTGAAATTACTATACATGTGTGCCTTCCTGGATTATTCCCTTTATATCATCTTGACATCCTAAAATATTGATAAGAAAATGTCAGCCTATCATTATAATCCTTGCCTCTTATTAATAGTTTATGGTCCTAGGTTATATTCTCCAGAGTTTATGATATTCCTATTTCCTTTTTTGTTTGTTTATAGAAAGTGATTTATTTAGAGAGAAAAAAGAGAAGGAGAGAGAAACAGCTAAATCTCACACTGAGTGAGAGAATCCAGAAAGATGGAATCCAGGAGAGAAATGTAGCTTCCATACTGAGTGGAAGGAAATAGAGAAAGAGATGGAGTTTACGAGGGGAAGACAGGCTTCCATGAGAGAATGCGGATGGGGATATTCCTATTTTTTAAGGTATTCAGCTAAAAACCTCAGATTTTGAGTCTACCTCTTTGATAGCATAAATTTACTGGATAACATTAAAATATAATATTTAAGTCTAGCCTACCTATCAACTAAGAGACCATGGCAAAGTATTTTAATGACAAAGTGAAAATGTCAATAATTGCTGGTTGCTCAGGTAATGAGAAAAGGAAATACTGGTTGATTTAAGAGCTACAGGGTTAATTAATCTAAGATTAATAAAGAAGAAGCATTAGCAAAGGAAGTTTGAAAGCAGGCTCTGCCACATAAGCAAAAATTGCAGACTGCATCTCCAATTTCTATTGTAGTTATTCTTACAGATTAAGTATAGGCTTAAGGAAAGGCTTTCTGGAAAACACATTAAAGCACAGACCTGTATGATAAGAAGTTAGCCAGACAGAGTGGAATAAAAAGATAATAACTGAAAGAATTAACTAATTTACCCATTTTTAAAGGAAGATTCTACTTCCAATAAATTATACCCTTTTAACCTGGTAGATGCAAAATTTTAAATGCTTAATAAGCTCTATTTAAAATAATTGGTAATCTAGGCTTTTTATTTCTATTTGAAAAGTAATCTAGCTTAAAACTCTGTAATTTCATTATATAACTACTTAGGTCATTCATCACTTTCTGGAAATCCATGTTAAAAATAATATTAAATAATATGGGACTTCTGTTGACCTTACCCTTACCTCAGTGACTTGGACTCAATTACTGGCTACATACATCTGTACTGTTTGGTTAAAATGAACCAAAACTCAACTTAAAGTAGTTTAATTTATGATTTTTTAAAAATGTACTGGTCTCTGTAAAAATAATTCTACTTTTAGAGATTATTCTTGACTGGATGGATCTAAAACTTATGAGAATATTATTTAAATTGATCTCACACTTATAAAATACCTAAAAGAAAACTATTTGGAATCAATATAGAAGCCTCATTATTGACTTGTATGCAGCACTTACATTTTAATACTTTTTAAAAACCCAAATTTGGTAGAAAAAAATTTTGACTTGCTTCCACTTTTAAGTGAACAGAAAACATGCCAGTTATAGTGAAAATAGAAAGATTCACATTCTCTTCTATCCAATTAACAGAAGTATATTTTCTTATGTTTGGAGCTAACTGAATGGATTATTTAATTTTTATCAGGGAAGAATGACTTCAGATCAGCTCTTCCATAACCAAAGATATCTTTTGGCTTTTGGTAGATGGCTTCCAACAATTTGCTTGCGTGCATCCAGCAATTCACACACACACACACACACACACACACACACACACACACACACACACGCACGAAAATTCTCTATTATCTTTAATTATAAAAACAGGTGGGGTTAGTTCACCAGAGAATATACCCAGAAATACACATACACACAAATACATACTTAAATAGGCTACACATATTTTCTAGGTTAATATTCTTGTTACCATCAATTTTGCTACAGATCTTTAAAACTTCCACTTTTTATGGATTCATTTGATGATATGATTTCCCTATTGCCCTGTGAAAACCCTAGGGTCTGAGTAATTCTTCTATATTCTACTTCAATGCAGAGAATAAGAGAACTACTTAATTAACCTTTTCTGTATATATCATTTTTATTCTTTCTCTTATTCCCACCTCTGTTTTTCTCTTTCTCTCTTTCCTCTACATCAACAGCTGTTATGTACCTCTCTGCTTAGTCTATTAAATCCAATCTGTGTGTTGTATTCAGGAGACCCATCTCATGTGCACAGACATGCATAGGCTCAAAAGAGAGGGATGAAGGAAGATTTACCAAGCAAATAGAGAGAAAAAAAAGCAGGGGTTACAATTCTAGTCTCTGATAAAAAAGACTTTAAACTAACAAAGATGAAAAGAGACAAAGAAGGGTATTACATAATGGTACAGGGATCAATGCTACAAGAAGAACTATCTATCCTAAATATATAGGCACCCAAAACAGGAGCACCCAGAAACATAAAACAAGTTCTTAATGACACACAAAGAGATGTAAACTCCCACACAATAATAGTGGGAAACTTAAACACCCCACTATCAATATTAGATCAATGAGACAGAAAATTAACAAGGATATCCAGGACTTCAACTCATATCTGGAACAAGAGGAATAGACATCTACAGAACTCTCCACCCCAAATCCACAGAATATACATTCTCTCAGCACCACATCACAATTATTCTAAAACTGACATCATGATCAGAAGTAAAACACTCTTCAGCAAATGGAAAAGAATGGAAATCATAACAAACAGTACCTCAGACCACAGTTCAATCAAATTAGAATGCAAGATTAAGAAACTCACTCAAAACCATAGAACTATAAGTAAACTGATAAAACTACTACTGAACGACTACTAGAAAAATAATAAAATGAAGGCAGAAATAAAGATGTTCCTCAAAATGAAGACACAATGTACAAGAATCTCTGGGACACATTCAAAGCACAGTCTAGAGGGAAATTTATACCGCTATTACCCACATGGGATATGAGGAAAGATCTAAAATCAACACCCTAACCTCACAATTGAGATAACTAGAGGAGCAAGATTAAACAAATTCAAAAGCTAGCAGAAGACAAAAAATAATTAAGATGAGAGCAGAACTGAAGGAGACAGAGACACAAAAAAAAACCTTCAAAAAACAATAAATCCAGGATCTGTTTTTTGAAAAAAATCAATAAAATATATCACTAGCCTGACTAATAAAAAAGAAAAGAGAGAAGAATCAAATAGATGCAATAAAAAACATAAAGGGGACATCACCACTGATTCCAAAGAAATACAAACTACCATCAGAGATTACAACAAATAACTCTATGTACATAAACCAGTAAATCTAGAAGAAATTGATAAATTCCTGAACAGTTACATCCTCCCAAAACTAAACCAGGAAGAAGTTGAATCCCTGAGTAGAACAATAACAAGGTCTGAAGTTAAGGCAGTGATTAATAGCCTACCAACCAAAAAAAGTCCAGGACAGGACAGGTTCACAGCTGAATTCTACCAGACGTACAAAGAACAGCTGGTACCATTCCTTCTGAAACTATTCCAAACAATACAAAAGGAGGGAATCATCCCTAACTCATTTTATGAGACCAATATCATCCTGATACTAAAGCCTGGCAGAGACACAACCAAAAAAAAAATTTCAGGCCAATATACTTAATGAACATTGGTGCAAAAATCCTTAATAGAATACTGGCAAACCAAATGCAACAGCACATCAAAAAGCTTATCCATCACAATCTAGTCGACTTCATCCCTGGGATGCAAGGCTGGTTCAACATATGCAAATCTGTAAACGAAATACATGACATAAGCAGAACCAAAGACAAAAACCACATGATCATCTCAACAGATGCAGAGAAGGCCTGCTCCAAAACTCAGCAGCCCTTCATGTAAAAACTCTCAATAAACTAGGTATCCATGAAACGTATCTCAAAATAATAAAATCTATTTATGACAAACCCACAGCAAATATACTGAATGGGAAAAAACTGGAAGCATTCCCTCTGAAAACTGGAACAAGACTCTCTTACCACTCCTATTCAACATAGTACTGGAAGTTCTGACGAGAGCAATCAGGCAAGAAAAAGAAGTAAATGGTATTTAATTAGGAAAAAAGGAAGTCAATTTGTCTCTATTTGCAGACAACATGATTGTATATTTACAAGACCCCATCACCTCAACCCAAAATCTCCTTAAGCTTATAAGCAAGTTCAGCAAGGTCTCAGGATACACAGTCAATGTGCAAAAATCACAAGCATTTCTATACACCAATAACAGACAAACAGAGAGCCAAATCATGAGTGAACTCCCATTCACAATTCCTACAAAGAGAATAAAATGCCTAGGAATACAATTAACAAGGGATGTGAAGGACCTCTTCAAGGCAAACTATAAACCACTGCTCAAAGAAATAAGGGAGGACACAAACAGATGGAAAAACATTCCATGCTCATGGTTAGAAATAATCAATATCATGAAAATGGCCATACTGCCCAAGTAATTTATAGATTCAATGTTATCTCTATCAAGCTACCATGGACTTCTTCACAGAACTGGAAAAAAAAAAAACCACCTTAAACTTCATACAGAACCAAAAAAAAAGCCAAAATCGCCAAGACAATCCCAAGCAAAACAAAAAACAAAGCTGGAGGCATCATGCTACCTGACTTCAAACTATATTACAAGGCTACTGTAATCAAAACAGCATGGTACTAGTATAAAAACAGAAATATAACCGATAGAACAGAGCAGAGGCCTTGGAATAAATGCCACATATCTATAACCATCTGATCTTTGACAAATCTGAGAAAAACAACCAATAAGGAAAGAATTGCCTGTTTAATAAACAGTGTTGGGAAAACTGGCTAGCCGTATGCAGAAAGCTGAATCTGGACCCCTTCCTTACACTTTAAACAAAAATTAACTCCAGATGGATTAAAGAGTTAAACATGAGACCTAACACCATAAAAACCATAGAAGAAATCCTGGGTAATACCATTCAAGACACAGGCACAGGCAAGGATTTCATGACTAAAACACCAAAAGCAATGGTAACAAAAGCTGAAATAGACAAATGGGATCTAATTAAATTAAAGAGCTTCTGCACAGCAAAAGAAACTATCAGAGTGAACTGGCAACCAACAGAATAAAAAAATAGAATGAAATTTTTGCAAGCTACCCATCTGACAAAGGGCTAATATACAGAATCTACAAAGAACTGAAACAAATTTATAAGGAATAGCAACTTGGAATAGAATCTGGCATGCCTAAGGTCTTTGGGGGAGCAGGGATGCTTATTTCCTCTGCCTTCCTTGGCTACCTACATGATATCCATGTGTCATCCCTTCGGGATAGGTTCTCATGCACATGCTGAAGAGTTGTCTTTCTTGATGTAGGCCAGAGGCATTGATGTGCAGCAGGTTTCTTTAGTCATCAACTATGACCTTCCCACCAACAGGGAAAACTATATCTACAGAATCGGTCGAGGTGGATTGTTTGGCCGTAAGGGTGTGGCTATTAACATGGTGACAGAAGAAGACAAGCAGACTCTTCGAGACATAGAGACCTTCTACAACACTTCCATTGAGGAAATGCCCCTCAATGTTGCTGACCTCATCTGAGGGGCTGTCCTGCCACCTAACCCCAGCCAGAGTTCAGTCTTGGTGGGGGCTGAGGAGTAGCAGGAGGGAGGAGGGAAGGGAGCCAAGGGATGGACATCTTGTCATTTTTTTCTTTGAATAAATGTCACTTTTTGAGGAAAAAAAAATTATAAGCAAAAAAACAACCCCAACGAAAAGTGGGTGAAGGATATGAACAGACACTTTTCAGAAGAAGACATTTATGCAGCCAACAAACATATTTTAAAAAGCTAATCATCATTGGTCATTAGAGAAATGCAAATGATAACCACATTGAGATACCATCTCAAGCTAGTTAGAATGGTGATCATTAAAAAATCTGGAGACAACAGAAGCTGGAGAGGCTGTGAAGAAATAGGAACATTTTTACACTGTTGGTGGGAGTGTAAATTAGTTCAACCACTGTGGAAGATAGTGTGGCGATTCCTCAAGGATCTAGAAATAGAAATTCCATTTGAACAAGCAATTCCATTACTGGATATATACCCAAATCATTCTATTATAAAGACACATGCACAGACATGCTCAGTGCAGCACTGTTTACAATAGCAAAGACTTGGATCCAACTCAAATGCCCATCAATAATAGATTGGATAAAGAAAATGTAGCACATATATACCATGGAACACTACACAGCCATAAAAAATGATGAGTTCATGTCCTTTGCAGAAACATGGATGAAACCGGAAACCATCATTCTCAGTAAACTGACACAAGAACAGAAAACCAAACACCACATGTTCTCACTCAAAAGCACATGTTGAACAATGAGAACACATTGAAACAGGGTGAGGAACATCACACACAGGGGCCTGTTGGGGGTAGGGAGAGATAGCAGAGGTTGGGGGAATTGGGGAGGGATAACATTAGCAGAAATACTTAATGTAGATGAATGAGGGCATGGCATGTGTATACCTATGTAACAATACCACACAATCTGCACAGGTACCCCAGAATATAAAGTGTAATAAGAAAAAAAAAACTATGAATGAACCCAAGTCAAAAAAGAAGCAAACAGAAAACTCCTATCTGCTTCTGGTTTAAGTACCATCACAGAACACATAAAAGTGATCTGAAGTTCACTACTGGTAAATTTCTCAAAAATCTTGTGTAAATAAATAGTACTTAGAAAGTATATCCTGGAAATTAAGTAGTCTGTTAATTTTTCTTGCTTGAAGATTCTTAAACTTTGAGTAAGGGAAGGTATAACAATACCTTCAAATTGCACATATATTTTATTCACATTAATCTTAATGGATAGTCTGTTATTTTCATCAGGTATTCAAAATGATCTGTAACTAAGAAATGGCTGGAGAATAATCTCACCTGATATTTTCAAAACTAATTGATCTGGATTAATTTAAAAGTCTATAAAGCTGTGTACTTGGAATTTGTTACTCACAGAATTACATATATAATTGTTTGCAAGATAAGTATGTTTATTTACTTATTATTATTATTATTATTATTATTATTAAGCTGGAGACTTGCTCTGTCACCCAGGCTGGAGTGCGTGGTGTTATCTCAGCTCACTGCAACCTCCACCTCCCAGGTTCAAGCAATTCTCCTGCCTCAGCCTCCTGAGTAGCTGGGATTACAGGTGCATGCCACCATGCCCTGCTAATTTCTGTATTTTTAGTAGAGATGGGGTGTGACCATGTTGGCCAGGCTGGTCTCAAACACCTGACTACCCAGCTTGGCCTCCCAAAGTGCTAGGATTACAGGCAGAAGCAAAAATATTAAAACTAACACCAACAAAGAGAACACAGATAATGAACTTTGGTCTAGTGAAGATATTTATGTTTGGTGTCTGGATGAGCAATAAATATGCCTCTTGAAAAACTGGCCTGTTTTCATATTTTTGAAGCATGGCTCAAGGAACTGTTTTCATGTTTCTCTCTTCTTTCTTGCTTTACCGTTAGTGCAGTGCCTGATCCCAGTCTTGATGCAAGCTATTGTATTCCAGGGCATACCTTTTTTGTTGCTTTTGAATTTATTCTATTGTTCCTACCTTGTTTATCTTTGCCACAAGTAAAGTTTCTTTACTTCTTTTTGATATGTTTTTTGGTACACTATGTATTTTTATAAGCTTTCCTAAATCATTTCCAAAGGCACTGACTGTACAAATATAAATGAATAAATAAATAATAATAGTGACTGAGGCAGAATATAAATGATTTTGTTTGTTTTATACATTTTTTCACATGGTCCACATTGTTAATGTGGTTTCAGGAATAGTTCTTTAATACACACTAACCTTTTGTAATTTTTTATTATAATTATTTTTTATTAAAGTTTAAAAGATACTAATGTAACTTTAACGAAATAATAAGAGAAAAGGAGCCAACATTAAGAAAATGAATCCAAAGAATTTGAACTCGAATAGTAAAGCAAGAAAGTTCTCTCCTGCCCCAATTTGAGTTTTAAAAACATACTTTAGACATTCCTCTTTTGATAATGTGCTACATTGCAGTGACTTATTTAGAAAATATAACAAAATTAAATATACCACTCATAATAACGTCTGCCCTGTATTCCATTTACAAAAATATAAGTTCCTTCTTGGGATGTATTTTAATGCATACTATTTTACTTTTTTGTATATGCTTTTTTGAGCTTTTTGTTTTAGTCAAATTCAATGATTTATATAGTTTGTTTTTTTCTTTTAGTTTTAAACTTGCATTTCTAAAAAGTTAATAAGTACTACTTCTTCGCTACTACATACAAATACCTTGCTGACCATCATCTTACTGTCTTATTGTAGGATGGACTAAATGAATTGAAAGAAAGTAAAAAAAAATAATTTTTTTTTCTGTTTATCTTCTAAGTAGAATTCCCCAATCTGCAGCACTTTCTATAGAATAATCATTTGAACAGACATTTGCTGGGTAAATGGAAAGTCAAAGTCTTGGGCATAGCATATGTAATAAGCAAACCCTAAGGATCTGCTGTAAACCATTTCTTCCCAGCCACATATGCTGTGTGTCGTAATGGAAACACTGAGTCTTAGTCAGAAAAATGAATGAGTACTTGGTTTATATTATATAAAACTGGCAAACACAAGTTAGGTAAAAATTTTAAAGTACCACTATTTATTTATTGCCTCAATGAAAGTTACCACATTTATATTTTAGCCTAAAAAAAAAAAGCTATCCCTTTTGGAGGGTAGCTTACGTGCCCAAGGATATTCTATATAGTTACACAAATGGAAGCAGCTTTCATACCATCTGTCTCATTTCAGCCTAGGTATAGGCTTAGTTCTGTGACGGGTACATGATAACTGTAAAGAGAATGCTTGTAACATAATTGATGCCACTGTAGGAGGGGATAAAGGCCCTATACAGTGAACCTGTGACTCAGATATATCTGGCAGGGAGAAAAAAATGAAGTGCCCAGTGTGCCAAAAACCAAGCTTGCTGGAATAGAAGTAAATGACTATCTGGCAACTCCTAGTCAAAAAGCTGATATCTACTGCTCCCTCTCACATTGTGAATAATTTAATTCTGAGCTAGAAGATGTGTTAATTGCGCTACTCAGATTCTACCAAAAGTATCAGATCTACATTAGCTCTCAAAGTAGAAGAAGAAAATGTGTGCATCACTTCCTTTACAAGCCTAGGTGAATTGCTGCTGTAAAGACTTCAATATACAAAGAGCAAAGTGTGTGACTGTCTTTTTTAAGGGCTGTTAACATACACTGAAGAAAAGTAATCACCAAGTAGGCAGATAAAAGTAAAATGAAGACACTTGAGATTGAAAAGTCTAGTAGGCTTGAGAGCGAACATTTGAATAAATAGCTATTAGGAGCTATATTCTACCTTTGAAGAAACTCAGTGTTACTGCATAAAATATTCTCTAAACTAAAATAAGGATAGAAATATGCATCCAGAGATGTGAAACCAGCTTCAAGAACATAAAGTAAAGCTTCCAGATTCTTCTGCTAAATCCTTTTGCCAATATTTGGGATTAATCTCTTTGATAAATTTGTTGATGTCTCTACATTACTATTTGTCTGTCAGGATTTGACCCAAGAAGTAGAATCACGATGAGTGATGTAGAATAACTTCTGTATTATAGAGACTTTCACCTCACACAATTGGTACAGAGTCTATGCAAGGCTGTTGCATGTGCATCTTGCTCAGACCTCAAGTCTCAAAAGGTGAGCTAGGCAAGTGTAAAGAAAAATTGTAACCCATGAAGCCAAGCGGGGACTCACATCTCTCTTATGCTGAAAAAAAAATACATGATGCACATAACTTGTAAGAGAAATTTTTAAAAAAATCCATGGTTAGTACTTTATCAGCTTACTCCTAAAACCCCTACACACACCTCAACTCTTTACAGAGCATTAAAAAATTATCTGAAAAATTTTTAAAAAGTGACAAGTCATCATCTGAAACTAAACTACAGTTCTCATCAGGAAGCAGGAGATCTTCTGAGGGAACTTTTAGGCTAGAAGGAGTTTTCTTAAAGAATCATTTTTAATATAGTAAAATGAAATCTTTCTCTTACATTTTTAGAATCTGTGCACAACAATGGCAATGTTAAAAGAAGAGTCTTTGGTCAGTGTGTTAGTAAGGGTTCCTAGAGGGACAGAACTAAATAACTACTATATATATATACATACACACTATATATATATATATATATATATATATATATACACACACTAATATATATATTTACTCTATATATATATTTACCGTGTGTGTGTGTGTGTGTGTATATATATATATATATATATATATATAAAGACCAGTTTAATATTAATTTACATAATCACAAGGTCTCACAATAGGCTATCTGCAAGCTTCAGGAGCAATGAGAGCCAGTCCAAGTCTCAAAACTGAAGAACATGGAATCCGATGTTTGAGGGCAGGAAGCATCCAGCAAAGAAGAAAGATGTAGGCTGAGAGGCTAGCCCAGTCTTGCCTATTCACATTTTTCTGCCTGCTTTATATCATCTGTCAGCTGATAAGGTTGTGCCCACCAAATTGAGGGTGGGTCTGCCTTCCCCAGACCACTGACTCAAATGTTAATTTCCTTCAGCAACCCTCTCACAGAAACACCAGGAACACTACTTTGCATCCTTCAATCCAATCAAGTTGACTCTCAGTATTAACCATCACACTCAAATAAACAGGTCTTTTTGTCCCTGTTCTTCCAAAATGAATGTTGTATTTTGTTACTTGTAGCTATAGTTACAAAAGAAAGGAATTTATATAACACAATTTATCTAATGAAAAAGAGAATGGAATAAAGAAGTCAATGAACCTACACATGCTCACACTTTTAGGTTCAGCTCATATTGATAAAGACGTTAAAAGAAGAGATCAGTTGGTCAATATGAGCCCGGATGCTGTGGCTCATGCCTGTAATCCCAGCACTTTGGGAGGCCAAGGCAAGTGGATCCCCTAAGGTCGGTAGTTCAAGACCACCCTGGTCAACATGGTGAAACCCCATCTCTACTAAAAATAACAAAAATTAGCCAGGTGTGGTTGCACACCCCTGTCATCTCAGCTGCTAGGGAAGCTGAAGAATGAGAATCGCTTGAACCTGAGAGGTACAGGTTGCAGTGAGACGAGGCTGTGCCACTGCCCTCCAGCATGGGTGAAGAGGGAGACTCTGCCTCCAAAAATAAAAATAAAAAATATGGCAATGAAATTCCAAGCAAAAGATTTTATTTGGGCATATAAATAGAATAGAAATGTTTTTCAGGACACCCCCATCAACTGAGTTGACTTCTGCTATGTACAAAACACAAAGAAGATTGAGATTTTATTGGGAAAGAGAAAAGTTACCTAAGTTGTTTTGAAAGGATGTTCACTGGCACTTGTGGTGCTCTGCAGGAGCTGGTAAGCTTTGATTGGTGAGCAGTGGCAATTACTTGATAAATCTAGACTTAAACTTACAGTGGGCCATTTTGCTCTGGAGACAATTCTGGGACCCCAGGCCTTTGTGACCGGAGTGTTTTTTCTCATTGCCTCCCATTTCTGTTTTCATTGGGTGTAACAGAAATGACTCCTATTTGTATAATCAATTTTCACATTTTGTTGAAAAGCTTTTTATAAAAGCATTGCTGACCAATCATCTCTAAAGTTAGGTTAAATTGTCAATTCATGCTTGAATGGGTCTGTCCTGGTTGTCTCTGGTCTCATGTAAGAAAGAAAACATGAAAGTGAATGTCAAGGAGCAAGACCGTATTTGAGCAACAAAGAAGCCAGAAGGTGAAACCCTCTGAGGGAAGCTTCTCTTGGAGATTAGCATCAAGTTCCAACTTTCTAGCAACACAGGCATTAATAATCATCTAGAACAATTGGGTTAACATTTTCCTGTTGAGAGGATAGCTTTACAAATAGGCAACAAGAACAAAGCTTAAACACCACAATGTAAAAAATTACCAGAAAAATATAACAAATCTAGTTTGCATAATTGTTCTAAACCATGAACAGATCAAAAACTTCAGATTTTCAGAAACCAACTGAACAAATAGAGAATTTCAGTTATATTACATGAAATTTGTTGGAGCCAAGTGGCTTGCTTTCTTAACTTATTAAACCATGATTCTACTTCCCCAGAGGAATTTATCCATATGTAGTAAGTAGTGTTAGCAATTGAACAAATATCATCTTGTTTAGCTAATACACAATCTACAATAATTGTGTTATGATATCACTTTAGTAAGAAAATCTAGAGACGTTTGTTGAGTCACAACGCCTTTAGCTATGGAGTGAGCTATAGATCATATCTTTAATAATAAATTTTTGATAGTTGTTTACAGGTTAATAATCCCAATCTACAGAAAATGGAATTTAATTAATGAGCCTCATTCTGTTGGATTTATGGTTAAGTATAAATTGTATACTTGGTAGAGTATAGTATCTCTCTACTATATATATCTCAATAGTATCATATCAATAGAACAAGGTAAGAGATGTCAACCAATGATTAGATTTCACTAATTTAAATTGAATTTAGAAATACCATAAACCTAATTTTCCTTTTATTATTTATTGAAAGATGTAGTCCATGCATATGGTTGACTGCTGAATACTCCATAGATGAAAATTTACACAAATGAAGCACAAACAATAATTAATTGCATATGAAGTAATTTGTCTATTAATAGTTACTCATAGCAAGGTTTTAGTAGTATTTATCTAAGGTTCTATTATTGAACTATTTTGTGATTGAAGGTCATCAATTATTAGAGGACTAAAGTCTAAATATTTTTGTAACCTGCCAAGTTTCTTTTAATTCTTTCACTATTTTAAAATGTATAATCTTAACCTAACTTTAAAGTATTTTTGTTGACGTAACTTTAAAATAAATTTTTATTGTTAGAGTGAGGGAAGAAATACAAATATAGGGCATGAACTACAACAAAGGACCGGGTGTACAATCTGAACAGTTACATGGGGAATATTAGTGAAATCTGTTATGAAGAAGACCAAGGGTTCACTTGTATCATAGACAGATCAGGAGACTGCTGACAAATTCAAGGTTAAGTTTCCCACTTTTGGTATCAGATGAAAAAACATAAACTAAAGCATTTTTTTGGTAGGAAAACCATGGCACCTAAGAGACCAATGATTAAAGGAAAAGAGCATACTGGCCTGATCAGGACATCTTAGTATAGATGGAATAGTAGTCTAGCTATTATCTGCTCTAATTTTGGGTGAACTTCAGCTTTAAATTGCCTGTTGGTGCATTGGTCCAAAAAAGAAATAGAAGCTTTTTTTAAATGAGAAATGTGGATCTAGGACTCAATACTTTTGAATTTGGCAACACACAGATTAGTGAGAAAGACTTGATATGGATACTTAAAAATAATGCTGCAGAGAGTCCTTACTTAGGTATCTTTTTCAGTAGACAAAAAACACCAATTTGTAGATTATGGTGTCTTATGTATTTATCTCATAGGAACACACTGTGAAAAGACTGCTTTACTAAAGTATAACCTTTATTCATTGGTTTAGTAATGCTCTTAGAATATGGGGTACATCTCCATTTATTAACTGAGGGTCAACAGTAGAGAAATCTAAGGACATAGAATGGCCTCTGAAAGTTGGTGAAGCCTGAAACAGATGGCTTTCAAATTTAATAACATCAAGGGAAAAAAATCTTAGGCCAGGGAGGTATGAAGTTTTCATAAATTTTGTAAACTGGGTTTTTATAGGTTTATTTGCTTTTTTACCAAGCAAGAAAATTGGGATGGTAGGTACAATGGAAATGTATGATTGGTAAAACCGAATATACCTGTTTTATTATACACCCAATAAGTGGGTCTTCCAGTCACCATGAAGTTTTAGCAAAATTACCCAAGTGGGAATAACTATCTCAGAAGAATTTTGACCATGACTTGAGCAGTGGCTTGTCTATAAGGAAAGGCTTCCATGCAATAAAACATTTATAGATCATAATAAATATATATGCATAGCTATGGGAGGAAGGTAGTTGGCAAAAATCTATTTGCCAAATTTCAAATGATCCATTGGGTAAAGTAAAATGGCCAGGAGTGGTAAATATGGGTATTTCTGGATTAAACAATACTGATGGCACAAGTCAAATAAGCACTTTGGGAAGATGGTTTTTACATCACCCACAAATACTGTTTTACTTTAGAAATTAATTTATCAGTTGCCCAGTAAGTCAAATTTTTTGTATTGTATTGTAGTTAAGAGCAGTTGTATTGAATTTGAAACAGCATTTTTCATCAGCTCCAAATCAGAATTATTTCTGATAATCAATAAATCTAATCAATAATTTTTCCAATTTTCTCTTTCAGCTTTTGGTGCCCAATTTGTACATCTTTGACAATTGTTCTTAAGTCATCTTTGAAGGATCTTCTTGTGGGTCCATGACAGAGTAATCAATTGAACCTTTAATAGCAGCATTTTCTGTTGCATTATCAGCATAATATTTTTTTTCTAGTTTGAATGTTCACGGGGTCTACTTTTAATATTCAATAATTTTGATAATATCTAAAGCAGCTGATGGATGGCACAAAGTAAGATTTTTTTAATTTTTTTATTGCATTTTAGGTTTGGGGGTACATGTGAAGAACATGCAAGATAGATCCATAGGTACACACATGGCACTGTGATTTGTTGCCTTCCTCCCCTTCACCTATATCTGGCATTTCTCCCCATGATATCTCTCCCCAACCCCACCCCACACTGTCCCTCCCCTATTCAGCCCAAGAGACCCCAGTTTGTAGTGCTACCCTCTCTGTGCCCATGTGTTCTCATTGTTCAACACCGGCCTATGAGTGAAAACATGCGGTATTTCATTTTCTGTTTTTGTGTCAGTTTGCTGAGAATTATGTTCTCTAGGATCATCCATGTCCCTACAAAGGACACAAACTCATCGTTTTTGATTGCTGCATAATATTCCATGGTGTATATGTGCCACATTTTCCCAGTCCAGTCTATCATCAATGGGCATTTGGGTTGATTCCAGGTCTTTGCTATTGTAAACAGTGCTGCAATGAACATTTGTGTGCATGTGTCCTTATAGTAGAACAATTTATAATCCTTCAGATATATACCCAGTAATGGGATTGCTGGGTCAAATGGAATTTCTATTTCTAGGTCCTTGAGGAATCGCCACACTGTCTTCCACAATGGTTGAACTAATTTACACTCCCACCAGCAGTGTAAAAGTGTTCCTATTTCTCCACACCCTCTCCAGCATCTGTTGTCTCCAGATTTTTTAATGATCGCCATTCTAATTGGCATGAGATGGTATCTCAATATAGTTTTGATTTGCATTTCTCTAATGACCAGTGATGATGAGCATTTTTTCATATGTTTGTTGGCCACATGTATGTCTTCTTTTGTAAAGTGTCTGTTCATACCCTTTGCCCACTTTTGAATGGGCTTTTTTCTTGTAAATCTGTTTTAGTTCTTTGTAAATTCTGGATATCAGCCCTTTGTAAGATGGGTAAACTGCAAAAACTTTTTCCCATT
>CM052649.1:88641237-88682169 GCA_028533165.1 Leontopithecus rosalia
CTGTTTCTTCTGCCGTGCAGAAGTTTGATTAGGTCCCATTTGTCTATTTTGGCTTTTGTTGCCAATGCTTTTGGTGTTTTAATCATGAAGTCCTTGCCTACTCCTATGTCCTGAATGGTTTTGCCTAGATTTTCTTCTAGGGTTTTTATGGTGCCAGGTCTTACATTAAAGTCTTTAATCCAACTGGAGTTAATTTTAGTGTAAGGTGTCAGGAAGGGGTCCAGTTTCTGCTTTCTGTACATAGCTAGGAAGTTTTCCCAAAACAATTTATTAAACAGGGAATCCTTTCCCCATTGCTTGTTCTTGTCAGGTTTGTCAAAGATTGTATGGTTGTAGATATGTTGTGTTGCCTCTGATGCCTCTGTTCTGTTAAACTGGTCTATATCTCTGTTTTGGTACCACTACCATGCTGTTTTGATTACTGTAACCTTGTAGTATAGTTTGAAGTCTGGTAGTGTGATGCCTCCTGCTGTGTTCTTTTTACTTAGAATTGACAAGGCTATACGAGCTCTCTTTTGGTTCCATATGAAGTTCAAGGTGGTTTTTCCAGTTCTGTGAAGGTCATTGGTAGCTTGTTGGGGATAGCATTGAATCTGTAAATTACTTTGGGTAGCATAGCCATTTTCACGATATTGATTCTTCCTAACCATGAACATGGAATGTTTCTCCATCTGTTTGTGTTCTCTCTTATTTCGTTGAGCAGTGATTTGTAGTTCTCCTTGTTCGTTGTATTCCTAGGTATTTTATTCTCTTTGTAGCAATTGTGAATGGCAGTTCATTCTTATTTGGCTTCTTTCAGTCTGTTATTGGTGTATAGGAATGCTTCTGAGTTTTGCACATTGATTTTGTATGTGAGACTTTGCTGAAGTTGCTTATCAGTTTCAGGAGTTTTTGGGCTGAGACGAAGGGGGTCTTCTAGATATACTATCATGTCTTCTGCAAATAGAGAAAATTTGGCTTCCTCCTTTCTTAATTGAATACCCTTTATTTCTTTTTCTTGCCTGATTGCTCCGGCTAGAACTTCCAGTACTATATTGAATAGGAGTGGTGAAAGAGGGCATTCTTTTCTAGTGCTAGATTTGAAAGGGAATGCTTCCAGTTTTTGCCCACTCAGTATGATATTGGCTGTTGGTTTGTCGTAAATAGCTTTTATTATTTTGAGATACGTTCCATCAATACCGAGTTAATTGATAGTTTCTAGCATAAAGGGCTGTTGAATTTTGTCAATGGCCTTCTCTGCATCAATTGAGATAATCATTTGGTTTTTGTTTTTGGTTCTGTTTATGTGGTGAATTATGTTTATAGACTTGCATATGTTGAACCAGCCTTGCATCCCCGGGATGAATCCTACTTGATCATGGTGAATAAGCTTTTTGATGTGCTGTTGCAGTCAGCTTGCCAGTATTTTATTGAAGATATTTACATCTATGTTCATCATGGATATTGGCCTGAAGTTTTCTTTTCTTGTTGAATCTCTGACAGGTTTCAGTATCAGAATGATGTTGGTCTCATAAAATGATTTTGGAGGGATTACCTCTTTTCGGAGTATTTGGAATAGTTTCAGGAGGTTTGGTAACAGTTCCTCTTTGTGTATCTCATAGAATTCGACTGTGAACCCATCTGGACCTGAGCTTTTTTTTGTGTGGTAGGCTCTTCATTGCTGCCTCGACTTCAGACCTTGTTATTGGTCTATTCATGGTTTTGACTTCTTCCTGGTTTAGGCTTGGGAGGATGCAAGTGTCCAGGAATTTATCCATTTCTTCCAGGTTTACTAGTTTATGTGCACAGAGTTGTTTCTAATATTCTCTGATGATGGTTTGGGTTTCTGTCAGATCTGTGGTGATTTTCCCTTGATTGTGTTTTTTTATTGCATATATTTGGTTATTCTCTCTTTTTTTTATTAATCTGGGTAGCAGTCTGTCTATTTCATTGATCTTTCGAAAAACAAGCTCCTGGATTTACTGATTTTTTGAAGTGTTTTTCATGTCTCAATCTCCTTCAGTTCTGCTCTGATTTTAGTTATTTCTTATCTTCTGCTAGATTTTGAGTGTTTTTGATCTTGCTCCTCGAGCTCTTTCAATTTTGATGATAGGGTGTCAATTTTGGATCTCTCCACTCTTCTACATATTTTCCTCTAGAGACTACTTTAAATGTGTCCCAGAGATTCTGGTATGTAGTGTCTTCATTGTCGTTGGTTTTGAAGAACTTCTTTATTTCTGCCTTCATTTCGTTGTTTATCCAGTCAACATTCAAGAGCCAGTTGTTCAGTTTCCATAAAGCTGTGCATTTCTGATTTAGTTTCTGAATTCTGAGTTCTAACTTTTTTGCACTGTGGTCTGAGAGACTGTTTGTTATAATTTCAGACGTTTTGCATTTGCTGAGTTGTGATTTACTTCCAATTATGTTGTCAATTTTAGAGTAGGTGTGATGATGTGGTGATGAGAAGAATGTATATTCTGTGGATTTGGGGTGGAGAGTTCTGTAAATGTCTATCAGGTTTGCTTGCTCCAGGTCTGAGTTCAGGTCCTGAATATCCTTGTTAATTTTATGTCTGGTTGATCTGTCTAATATTGACAGTGGAGTGTTAAAGTCTCCGACTATTATTTTGTGGGAGTCTAAGTCTCTTTGTAAGTCATTAAGAACTTGCCTTATGTGTCTTGGTGCTCCTGTATTGGGTCTGTATATATTTAGGATCATTAGCTCTTCTTGTTGTATCAATCCTTTTACCATTATGTAATATCCTTCTTTGTCTTTTTGATCTTTGTTGCTTTAAAGTCTATTTTATCAGAGACAAGAATTGCAACTCCTGCTTTTTTTTGCTCTCCATTTGCTTGGTAAATCTTTCTCCATCCCTTTATTTTAAGCCTTTGTGTATCTTTGCATGTGAGAAGGGTTTCCTGGATACAGCACACCAATGGGTTTGCCAGTCTGTGTCTTGATTGGTGCATTTAGCACACTTACATTTAAGGTTAATAGTGTTATGTGTGAATTTGATCCTGCCACTTTGATGCTATCTGGCTGTTTTGCCCGTTAGTTGATACAGGTTCTTCATTTTATTGATGCTCTTTACCATATGGTATGTTTTTGGAGTGACCAGTACTGGTTGTTCCTTTCTATGTGTAGTGCCTTTCAGGAGCTCTTGTAAAGCATGCCTGGTGGTGACAAAATCTCTAAGTACTTGCTTGTTCACAAAGGATTTTATTTTTCCTTCACTTATGAAGCTTAGTTTGGCTGGATATGACATTCTGGGTTGAAAGTTCTTTTCTTTAAGGATGTTGAATATTGGCCCCCACTCTCTTCTGGCTTGTAGGGTTTCTGCTGAGAGATCGGCTGTGAGTCTGATGGGCTTCCCTTTGCAGGTAACCTGACCTTTCTCTCTGGCTGCACTTAGCATTTTCTCCTTCATTTCAACCCTGGTGAATCTGATGATTATGTGCCTTGAGGTTGCTCTTCTTGAGGAATATCTTTGTGGTGTTCTCTGTATTTCCTGGACTTGACCATTGGCCTGCCTTGCTAGCTTGGGGAAGTTTTCCTGGATAATATCCTGAAGTGTATTTTCCAGCTTGGATTCATTCTCCTCGTCACATTTAGGTACACCTGTCAAATGTAGATTAGGTCTGTTCACACAGTCGCACATTTCTTGGAGACTTTCATTTCTTTTTGTGCTTTTTTTCTCTAATTTTGCCTTCCTGTTTTATTTCATTGAGTTGATCTTCGACCTCTGATATGCTTTCTTCTGCTTGGTCAATTCCCTGTTGAGACTTGTGCATGCTTCTCAAATTTCTTGTGTTTTGTTTTTCAGCTCCACCAATTCACTCATATTCCTCTCTAAGTTGTCCATTCTTGTTATCATTTCCTCAAATCTTTTTTCAAGGTTCTTAGTTTCTTTGCACTGAGTTAGAACATATTCTTTTAGCTCACAGAAATTGCTCATTATCTACCTTCTGATGTCTGATTCTGTCATTTCATCACACTCATTCTCCATCCAGCTTTGTTCCCTTGCTTGTGAGGAGTTGCAATCCCTTATAAAAGGAGGTGTCTGGTTTCGGGTGTTTTCCTCCTTTTTGTGTTCGTTTCTTCCCATCTTTGTGGATTTATCCACCTGTCACCTCTGTAGTTGCTGATTTTCAGATTGGGTTTCTGAGTGGATGTCCAGGTTGTTGATGATGAAGTTATTTCTGTTTCTTAGTTTTCCTTCTAACAGTCTGGCCCCTCTCCTGTAGGGCTGCTGAAGTCCACTCCAGGCCCTGCTTGCCTGGGATCACCTGCAGCAGCTGCAGAACAGTAAGAGTTGCTACCAGTTTCTTCTGCTATCTTTGTCCCAGAATGATGCCCACCAAATGTCTGTCTCATCAGTCTTTTGTGAGGTGACTCTTTGGATATATGGGGGTCAGGGAGATGCTTGAGGAGACAGTCTGTTCTTTACAGGAGCTCAAGGGTTGAGCTGTGATCTCTGTTGCTCTTTCAGAGCTGCTAGGCAGGTACTTTTACGTCTGCTGCAGCAAAACTCATAAACCGCCTTTTCTTCCCCAGGTGCTCTGTCCCGGTGAGTTAGGGCTTTATTTATGAGTGTCTGTTGTGCTGATGTTTTTTTTTGTTTGTTTGTTTTTCAGGGCTGCCCTGCCCAGCAAGGAGGCAGCCTAGTCACTGACTGCCTGCAGAGGCTTTGCTGAGCTCCACCCTGCTGCCATTGAGTTTCCCTGTAGTCCTGTTTATATGGGTTTAGTCAGAACTGCCTCAGCAATGGTGTCACGCCTCTGTAATGGCGGACTTTCTCTATTATGTCAGGTTGCCTTGGCAATGGTAAGCTGCCTCAGCAATGGCAGATTACCTCCATAGGGGTTGAGTGCCTTGGTAATGGAGGACACCCCTCCCCCACTGAGCTGCACTGTCCTGGTTTCAGCTCTGCTTGCCATGAATCTCTCAACCCCAAGCATTTCCAATTGCTGTTTTTTTGTTGTTGTTGTTGGGCTGGGACCCGCTGAACCTGATCACCTGGCTGCCTGCTTCAAAGCCTTTTTTTTTTGACTCTCTCCTAGGTGTTCCAGTCCCTGGCTGAAAAAGCACGGGGATCTGTGTGATTTCCCATGCAGCAGCCCACTGTGCTGGCTGAAACAATGTCGCTGCCCAGTAATCTTTTGGCCAGCTTAAAGGGCAACGAGATCAGTGTATTTTGTATGGAGAGCTGTGCACTGCAGCTCTCCATACCAGCAAAACAGCCCAACTGGCTAAAACAGCCACTCCAGCCAAAACAGCCATGCCGGCCAAAACAGCCATGTTGGGGACCCATAGGGCTCCTCTGCCTAGGAATCTCACAGTCTGTGGGCAATAAGGATACATCTGGAAATGCAGCATCCACTCACCCTCTGCGCTTTCACTGGGAGCTGCAATTCTGAGCTGCTCCTAAAAGGGCCATCTTGGATCTTCCTTCAACACAAATGACTCTTGTCAATTAAGTCTTAGACATAGTAACCATTTTTAGTTTGGCCTATAGTGGACGTGAGAAATCCCTAATTCCCTAACATTTCAAAATTATGAGCAACCCTAAAAACATATCTACCATCTGTATATCTTAGCAGATCCCTTAAAACAAAGAGGCAAGTAAGGGCAAAATGTTCACCATGTTGAGGACAACCATGGGTAAAGGGACAGACTCAGTAACATTAAAATAAGTGGCATATATATATATATATATAAAATGAAAAATTATAAAATTATAAAAAAATATAAAAAATTGTTATATTCATATAAAAATATGAATATAATTATATATTCTGTATAGTATTTATCCATAACATTCTTTACATATGATACGTCTATAAACCATTATGTTTTGTGTTGTCTACCAGTCTCTTGTAAATCATTTTGGGAAGCTGAAAGGCAGTCAGGTAGAGTCAAAGAGTCATGGTAAGGGTTTATTAGAAGAAAGGAATAAAACAGTAGCAGAATTAAGATTGTTACATTTAGAAAAATTTGAGCTGTGGGTATCAAAAAAAGGATATAAGTGGTAAAACAACTGGCAGAGAGGAATTAGGTATCACATAAATTTAGAAAATCTTTGACAGTGTAGGTAACAAAAATGGTCAGAAAAGATATCATGACTTTTTGTGTGTGGATTTAAATAACAGGACAATAGCTGGTATAGTTTTCAACAGCTCAATCTCTCAGTTACTAGCTCTAGTTGTTGGCTAAAATATCTTATTGGCCACAATATCCAAAAAAGCAATGTTGATTTTCATGTTTTTGTGTTAGGACACTCAAGGAATTTCCTTCCTTTTTATATGTAAGAAGAAGAAAACGGTGTTGATAATTGGGATGCCCCAGGATAGGGATATTTAAAAGTCCTTCCTTTAATTCAGTAAGTATAAATATCTTTAGGTTTTTTTCCATGCAATGGAATCAGGTTTAGAAGAATTGAATAGGGCAGGTAGAGGTTCAGCAATCAAATACAAGTCTGGAACAAAGTTACTGAAGTATCCGGTGAGCTGAAGAAAACCTCAAAGTAGCTATGTAGCTTTTGGGTTTAGGGAAGAACATCTTTGATCAATTTAAGGTCAAAAGGTAGTCTTTCTTTAGAAATTAGATGATCCAGATTATATACCTTGGGACTTGACTAGCTGTAAGTTTTCTTTAGCAAACATATGACCTTTTGTAGACAGAAGTTTTAATAATGTACACAGTTTTTCCTACAGGATGTCTGCAAGTGAAAAGAAATGATTATTTATATAATGTATCTATTCTTATTTGTAGTAAAAACAAGTGTTGGGGATTGATAAATGATGACTAATATTAGATAAAATTAGTCTTAAACTCATGGCAGATTATTATGCTTGTGAGACAGTTCTTGTACCAGGCATTTGTCCATGGCCTCTTAACTTTTAGTTGAATGTGACAGGAAGTACTCCAATTTGTATCATCATTTTTTACCCTTTGGCCATATAATAAATTCTAAAACCAGACTTATGATAGTAATGTCTTCTCATGAAACAAATATGTACTAATTAAAAAAGTAAGAGAAAAATCAAAGAAAAAGGGAAGATGTGGGAGTTCAGTCAGGATGGTGGCAAAAATATTAAAGGAAAAGTATTAGAGATAGCTTTAAGGAATAATTACAAACCTTTGTGGATGGCCAAAGGTTTACATAGTTTGTAATGATTAAATGGGATGAAGGCAACCAGCTTTTACTAAGGTATTAGGACAGTAGAGTAAATACTAGCAAATTTAGAAGAAATTTCCCCCGATAAGTCTGTTTACCCTCACCTCCTTTGATCATTAGCAAAACCTTCGATCATCCACATGTGCTTAATTGCCCTCTACTTAGGGGGTCAGCAGAAGTTAACTACTCTCTAATGGTGTTAATCCAAAGCTCCTTGTCCTTTCATATATAAAATAAAAGCCTTGAGTAGGGGATGCTCAAGGTAGGCTGCCATTAACTTCTTTGAGTGAATGGCCCAGACACCCCAGCTCACTCTTCCACTGTATTCTGTATTTGAGGGTACGTTATTCATCTGTCACTGAGTCAAGGTCTGCAGGACAGATCCCTGCAGGTGGGGACCCGGACAGTAGTGCCTCATGTGAGAAAACTTGGCAGGTGAAGAGGACCCCACTGTGATCATTACTGTGAAGAGAGCACAATGGAGCCTCCAAAAATAAAAGTTAACAGAACTGCTGTCAAGTCAGTAAAACAGTGGGTCAATAAGTCATTGGTACCACCCTAGGATTACCAAGTTCAGCAGGGTTTGTTTGGGCTGAGGTTTTATCTTCGGACAACAGCTATTATCAACTCAACAGAAACAGTCTATAAAAATATTAAAACATTTGCTGAAGGGTAGTAGAGCCTCAGTTTCACAGGCTCAATTAAAAAACTAAATGCAAATTGTTGCTTCACTTAATCCATGGTTCCCAGAAGAAGGCATGTTAGATTTAGAGATCTGGGAACAAATAAAGAGAAATCTTAAATAGCATTATGCACAAGGGCAACAGGTCCCAGTAATGTTATCACCAGGCCAAAGAGAGAAAGAGAAAAAGGAGGATTTACCTTAGCAACCTCCTTCAATAAATAGGAAAAAAGACAAGGGATACACTGCAGCTGTAGGACCTTCTCTTAAACAAGTAGCTCTAGAAGCAAAGCATGCAGAATCAAGAAGACAATCTGATACATAAAAAGATGAGTAAAAGCATTAGAGGCCAAAGATGCACACCAATGCTAGAGTGGGGAGAAGGAAAGGTACAACAGCAAGAAAGCTCACTAACCTGGAGCCAGCAAATTCTCCTAGAAAATTGGCCTATGTGGCCACAACAGCAACAAACTGACAGGCTCAACACACTGGAGTTAGCATGCTAGGGAGGACAGGAGGCTCCCGCAGGAAGGTCTACCCAGCCTGCAGCAGCCAGTGCGGGGAGAGCACAAGCATAAAGTGGCCACCTTCCTGGAACCTATGCCATTTCCCTCTGGCTCTGTGGGTGGCTCATGGTGAAATTTCGTATACTTCTTGTTTACAAGCTCTGCTAAGATTTAAGTATAATTGAAGAATTTGTAAGACCTTTTTCTAATAATGACCACCATTGTTATTATAACCCTAAATCTAATGTGGCTATCTCAAAATCCTATTAGAGTAGAACAATACCCTCTGAAGGGAGAGAAATTACAGCTAGTCAATGAATTAGTAAGGAGCAATTAAAATTCAGCCATATAGCTTTGCTTCTCAGTAGAAAAGAATTTCCTAATTGACTGATAAGTTGCAAAACCTGTTTTCTGTCTCACAAAAACAACATTATTGGAAGAAGCCTTATTTACCCTTAGTTTCTTAAACGTAGATGACAAATTTCAATCATCAGTAGAAAAGCACTTTGCTAAAACCTCTCAAAACAGAAACAGAAAGATTGGAGAGAGAAATAGAGGGAAAAAATGAGTAAGAGGGAAAAGAAGATAAAGAGATCAAAAAGAGATATAAAAAGTAAGACAAAGGAGAGAGACAAAGTAGGAAGAAGAGAAAGAAATATTAAGAAGGAAAGTTATAAAACAAAGTCAGAAAGTTAAGACACATTGAAGATTGTGAAAGTCATGGAGACTGATTTAAAGAAAAAGAAAGAAAAATGTTATAGGAAGGAATTTATGCAAGAAATTTATGATTTTTGTTTTTAAGGTCTAAGAAAGTTTTACAAGTTTAATTGTACAAGAAATTCTGTGTGTAAACATAGTGACTAAATTTAAAGAAGTATGAAGCTAGAAACCATCATTATCAGCAAACTGACACAAGAACAGAAAACCAAATACTGCATGTTCTCACTCTTATGTGGGTGTTGAATAATGAGAGGACATGGACACAAGGAGGGGAACATCACTTACTTGGTCCTGTTGGGGTATGGGGGGACTGGGAGAGGGATATCAGAGAGTGGGAGGATTGGGGAAAGATAACATTAGGAGAAATACCTAATGTAGATGACAGGGGGATGGATATAGCAAACCACCATGGCATGTGTCTAACTATGTAACAATCCTGCACAATCTGAAAACTACATCCTCAAATAAAGATAGAAAGAAGAAAAAAACTTGAGCCAGCCTAGGAAAGACTCTGCAGGACCCGCAACCCTGTATGATATGGCTTCCACAGATGACACGCACTGTGGACATCACCTGGGGAATGCTGAAGAAGATAACATAGGAGCTTAAGGTAATCCTGCTCAGGACACAGACATAATTCACTTCAGATAATTTGTTTTCTTTTTACTCTCTCACACTGCCTGCAACTTGTATCTGCACACTCTATTGAGCCCAACTACTAATCTGCCATTTTTCTACTCAGTTACTTAGACAAACACCCCTTTCCTAGCTTCTAACAATGCAACTGCTTGCCTAAAAAGAACTGAAATGCTCTCAGTGGGGTCCCTCAATAATGGGACATGCTGGACTGAGGTGCCAGATAACAGTACATATCACTCCATTATCCTCCCACTGTGTGTGAGTTATAAAGGTTCTAACATTTACTATGAACCTGCCCAAAAACAAGTGTGGCTACATCATAGCAAAGGAAATGCTTTAACATTCTTAGCTTCAGGTAACCTCAAATGAGGCTATGCAATCAATGCTGCTTTTCCAAACATTATTTCCTATGCTAAAGAACAAAGCTGGGAATGTAGTGGATTCCACATTAGTTGGAAGGTCTGTCACAGGAAACAAGCCTGTAGCCTCCAGTTAGGCAATTATAACATCTTAGACTGGAGGCCCCATTGCTGTTTGCAGGGCAGCCTTACTAATGTCTTCATCCACCATAGCATTAATCACAATTTCATAGCCATGTCTCCTTCACCTATAATTTGGGTTGGTGAATGAAAGGGATATCCTAGACCATAAGTGAAGTCCTTGCTACCCCAAGGCACCTTACAGCACCTGGGACATCTTAGTACCTCCCTTAATACTTGGCACAGGGCATATCATAATTCCACTCACAACTATACTATAACCTTTCCTCATAATCACACTGATCAGTGCTTGATTTGTACTACCCATCCATATGTTTTCCTTATGAGAACTGACATTTACATTATACTCCAAAACTATGTTTTTAATCTGGGTACAGGGACAGGCTTGGTTTGCCTCATGTATCACTAATCATAACATATCTAATTTAAAGATTACTAGTGTCACAGTATTAAGGTCACAGTATTAAGAAGACAATCCAAGGCATTCCTGTTAGTCAATTTAACATGTGATTGGCAAGATTCCTCTGCTTTTGCCACTTTAGAGTATACCCTGCCCCATGTCAGACATGAAAGAGTCATAGATACACTTATGGCCTTTATTGTCTCAGCCATTGTCATCCTGGCAACTGCCAGCATTGCTGTGGCATCTATTATTGAGTCAGTACAAACACCTGCCCTTGTATATAATCTGACCAAAACTGTGTCTAATAAACTTCTCTTTAGGCAAGGTATAGATCAAAAAATTCTTGCATGTCTACTTAAGAATATATGGGGAGAGGATCAAAGATGGCAGAATAGGAACAGCTCTGGAGTGCAGTTCCCAGTGAGAACACCACAGAGGGTGAGTGCTCACCTCAATTCCAAACAAATTTTCACTGCCCAAGGACCAGGAGATTCCCAAGCCTAAAAGTGCCAAGAGTATTCAGTGTGGCAGCTTCAGCCAGTGCCACATCAGTGCACAGAAACTCACACAATTCTTGGTGGCTATTTCAACTGGCACCTGGAACACCTGGGAGACAGAGCTGCCCATTCAACTGAAAGGGAGGAGGCTGAGACAGGGAGCCAGGGGATCTGGCTTGACAGGTACCACCCCAACAAAACAAGCAATCTGAAACGCTCTGGATTGAAAGTGTCGCAGAAAGTACAGCTGGACCCATGACCCACAAGCTCAGTGCGGGGAAGGGCACCCAACACTTCTGAGGCAGTCCACTGCTACTGGAGCAGTTCACACAGCAGCAGGGCAGAGCCTGCAGCAGCCCCGTAATACCTCTGCTGGCAGACTGTAACTAGGCTACTCTGGGTGGGGTGGAGCCTCAACGAAAAAAGGCAGCAGCACAACAGGAACTCATAAATAAAACCAACCTACCTAGGACACTGCACCTGAGAAAAGAGGTGGTTATGAGATCAGCTACAGCAGACTTAAAGGTAACTGCCCAGCAGCACTGCACGAACACTAGAGTTCCGAGCATATGACTTGAGTTCCTATAAGGGAGAGACTGCCTCCTCAGGCAATGCCCTGACCCCATATACCCAAGAGTTTTTAGCATAAAGGGCTGTTGAATTTTGTCAAAGGCCATCTCTACACCTATTGATATAATCATGTGGCTATTGTCTTTGGTTCTGTTTATGTGGTGGATTACATTTATAGACTTGCAAATGTTGAACCAGCCTTGTATCCCCTGGATGAAGCCTACTAGGTCTTGATGAATAAGCTTTTAGATGTGCTGTTGCAATCTGTTTGCCAGTATTTTATTTAAGATTTTTGCATCTATGTTCATCATAGACATTGTTCTGAGTTTCAAACTATACTACAAGGCTACTGTAATCAAAACAGCATGGTATTCGTACAAAAACAGAGACATAGACCAATAGAACAGAACAGAGGCCTTGGAGGCAATGCCACACATCTACAACCTTCTGATCTTTAACAAACCTGACACAAACTAGAAATGGTGAAACAATTCCCTGTTTAGCAAATAGTGTTGGGAAAACTGGCTAGCCACATGCAGAAAGCAGAAACTGGACTCTTTCCTGACATGTTACACTAAAATTAAATCCAGATGGATTAAAGACTTAAACATAAGACCTAACACCATAAAAACCCTAGAAGAAAGCATAGGCAACACCATTCAGGACATGGCATAGGCTAGGACTTCATGACTAAAATAACAAAAGCATTGGCAACAAAAGCCAAAATAGAGAAATGGGATCTACGTAAAGCCCAGAGCTTCTTCACAGCAAAAAATAAATAAATAAATAAATAAATAAATAAATAAATAAATAAAAATAAAAACAATCATTAGAGTGAACTCAACAGATTGGAAAAAAAAATTTGCAATCTACCCATCTGACAAAGGGATAATATCCAGAATCTACAAATAATTAAAACAGATTTACAAGAAAATAACAAAGTAACTCATTCAAAAGTTAGCATAGGACCTGAACAGACACTTTTCAAAAGAAGCCATATATGAGGCCAACAAACATAAGAAAAAATGCTCATCATTACTGTTCATTAGAGAAACACAAATCAAAACCACATTGAGATATCATCTCACATCAGTTAGAATGGCGATCATTAAAAAATCTGGAGACAACAGATGCTGGAGAGGATGTGAAGAAATAGGAACACCTTTACACCATTGGTGGGAGTGTAATTGACTTCAACCATTGTGGAAGACAGTGTGGCGATCCTCAAGGATCTAGAAATAGAAATTACATTTGACCCAGCAATCCCATTACTGGGTATATATCTGAAGGATTATAAATTGTTCTGTTATAAAAACACATGCATACAAATGTTCATTGTGGCACTGTTTACAATAGCAAAGACCTGGAACCAACCCAAATGCCCACTGATGATAGATTGGACAAGAAAAATGTAGCACATATACACCATGGAGTACTATGCAGCCATAAAAAACGATGAGTTCATGTCCTTTGTAGGGACATGGAGGAATATGGAAACCATCATTCTCAGCAAACGAACACAAGGACAGAAAATCAAACATCATATGTTCTCACTCATAGGTGGGTGTTGAACAATAAGACCACATGGATGCAGAGAGGGCAGCATCATAAACTGAGGTCTGTTGGGGTGAAACAGGGAAGAAATAGTGTGAAGCAGGGAAGTTGCAGAGGGATAACATGGGGAGAAATACCAGATATAGGTGACGGGGGATGGAGGCAGCAAATCACACTGCCATGTATGTACCTATGCAACAATCCTGCATGTTCTGTACATGTACCCCAGAACCCAAAGCGCAATAATATATGTATATACATATATATATGTGTGTGTGTGTGTGTATACACAAAAAAAAGTTTAAGATTTCCTATAGAAGTCTCAGTAATTAAACTGATCCACAGTAAATTCAACTCAAATTAGACAGAACCTTCTGAATTCAATCCTGAAATTTAAAGAGTGTATCTAGACATAGTCCACGTTGAGTTATTTTGTGTTAGTGTAGGATGCTTTTCTAAATTTACTCTGAATAAGAAAATGTCTTTAAAAAACAAGGGCGGAGTGCAGATGCAGTGGCTCATGCCTGCAATCCCAGCAATTTTTGAGATCAAGGCAGGCAGATGACCTCAGGTAAGGAGTTTGAGACCAGCCTGAACAACATGAAAGAACCCCATCTCTACTAAACATACAAAATAAGCCAGGCATGGTGGTGCATGACTGTAATCCCATCTACTCTGGAGGCTGAGGCAGGAGAATCGCTTCAAAACAGGAGGCAGAGGATGCAGTGAGCTGAGGTCGTGCCATTGCACTCCAGCCTGGGCAACAAAAGTAAAACTCCATCGCAGATTGGTCACCTGCAAAGGAAGGTTGCAGGATTGCGTACCTGGGTTAGAAAGAAGAGCAGGTGTGTGGAAGTAAGCGGAGTTGCTGCAGGTGGTTCAGTGGGCTATTACAAAGATTCTGGAAGCTTCAGGAATTGTTTGAGGACACTTGAGGCACACCTACTACAGTCTTCTGCTGGTGTTATTCCAGCTCAACAAAAACATGGTTCCAGGAGGGCAAGGAAAGAAGATGGCTCTACAGGAGCAACTCAGGATTGCAGCTCCCAGTGAAAGCACAGAGGGTGAGTAGATGCCACATTTCCAGATGGATATGAAATTCTGGGTTGAAAGTTCTTTTCTTTAAGGATGTTGAATATTGGCTCCCACTCTATTCTGGCTTGCAGAGTTTCTGCCGAGAGATCTGCTCTGAGTCTGATGGGCTTCCCTTTGTGGGTGACCCGACGTTTCTGGCTGCCCTTAGCATTTTCTCCTTCATTTCAACCCTGGTGATTATGATGATTATGTGCCTTGGGGTTGCTCATCTTGAGGAATATCTTTGTGGTGTTCTCTGTATTTCCTCAACTTGAATATTGGCCTTCCTTGCTAGGTTGGGGAAATTTTCCTGGATAATATCCTGAAGAGTATTTTCCAGCTTGGATTCATTCTCTTCATCACATTCAGGTACACCTATCAAATGTAGATTAGGTCTCTTCACATAGTCACACGATTTTTGGAGACTTTGTTCATTCCTTTTTGTGTTTTTTTTCTCTAGTCTTGCCATCTCATTTTATTTTGTTGAGTTGATCTTCAACCTCTGATATTCTTTCTTCTGCTTGGTCAGTTCGGCTGTTGAGACTTGTGCATGCTTCATGAAATTCTCATGTTGTGTTTTACAGCTCCATCAATTCACTCATATTCCTCTCTAAGTTGTCCATTCCTGTTACCATTTCCTAAAATCTTTTTTCAAGGTTCTTAGTTTCTTTGCATTGAGTTTGAATGTGTTCTATTAGCTCATGGAAGTTTCTCATTACCCACCTTCTGAAGTCTGATTTTGTCATTTCATCTTACTTATTCTCTGTCCAGCTTTGTTCCCTTGCTGGTGAGGGGTTGTAGTCCCTTGTAGTAGGCGAGTTGTTCCAGTTTCAGGTGTTTTCCTCCTTTTTGCACTGGTTTCTTTCCAACTTTGTGGATTTTTCTACCTGTTTTCTGAGTAGTTGCTGACTTTCCGATTGGGTCTCTGAGTGGACATCCAGATTTTTGATGATGAAGTATTTCTGTGTCTTAGTTTTCTTTCTAGAATCCTAGTCCCTCTGCTGTAGGACTGTTGAAGACCTCTACAGGCCCTGCATGCCTGGGGAACACCTGTAACAGCTGTGGAACAGTGAGTGTTGCTACCAGTTTCTTCTTTTGCTATCTTTATCCCAGAATGATTCCTGCCAAATGTCAGTCTGATCAGTTCTTTGTGAGGTGAATCTTTGGATATATGGGGGTCAGGGAGCTGCTTGAGGAGACAGTACTTTATAGGAGCTCAAGTGCTGAGTTGTAAGCTCCGTTGTTCATTCAGGGCTGCTAGGCAGTTACGTTTAAGTCTGCTGCAGCAGAACTCATAAAGCCCCTTTTATTCCTCAGGTGCTCTGTCCCAGGGAATTAGGGCTCTTTATGAGTATCTGTTGCACTGTCCTGCCTAGCAAGGAGGCTGTCTATTCACTGCCTGCCTGCAGAGGCTATCCTGAGCTGCTCTGGGCTCTGCCCTGTTGCTGTGGGCTCTGCCTTGCTGTCATGTACTCCGCCCTGCTGCTGTGTGTTCCCCCTTCTGCCGTGTGTAATTTCCTGTAGTCCTGTTTATATGGGTGTGGTTAGAACTGCCATGGCAATGTTGACCTGCCTCTGTAATGGCTGACTCTCTCTGTTATGGCAGGTTGCCTTGGCAGTGGTGGGTTTCCTCAGCAATGGCAGGCTGCATCAGCAATGGCAGAGTACCTCCGTAGGGGTGGAGTGCCTCGGTAATGACGGATGTCCCCCCTTAACCGAGCTGCACCATCCTGGATTCAGCTGTGCTTGCCGTGAAACTCTCAACCTTCAGCATTTCCAATTGCGGTTTTGTTTGTTTTTGTGGGGGTGGGACCCACGGAGCCTGATCACCTGGCTCCCTGCCTCAGAGCCCCTTTGTTTTTTAAATTGAATGGTTTACTCTCTCCCAGTTGTTCCATTCGCCTGCTGAAAGGGCACCAGGATTTGTGTGATTTACCATGTGGCGACCCACTGCACCAGCTGAAACAACGTCGCTCTCAGCAAACTGACTCAAGAACAGAAAATGAAATGAAATACCACATGTTCTCACTCATAGGTGGTTGATGAACAATGAGAACACATGGACACAGGGAGGGGAGAACTACACACTGGGGACTATTGGTGGTAATAGGGGATGGACCGCGGGGTGGGGAGCTGGGGAGGGATAGCATGGGGAGAAATGCCTGATGTGGGTGAAAGGGAGGAAGGCACCAAATTACACTGCCACCTGTTTACCTATGCAACTATCCTGCATGTTCTGCACATGTACCCCAAAACATAAAATGCAATAAAAAACAACTCCATTGCAAAAAAAAAGAAAAAAAAGGTGGTGTTTAATCTTTGAGGAATGTATAATCATCACAAGTTGATAGACTGAATATATGTTCAACATGCACTCTTATTCAGATTGTCAAGTTGTTTTCTTCATAATTAAATGTTTCTCCAAGTTGTGACAGTTTTAAACTAAAATTATTACCCAAACATCTTTTAAACTTCTGGGATTAATAATCAGTATAAAGAAACAATTTGGTTCAAAAATGGAAAAATAGAAAATATTGATCAAATTATACAGCATGTCTTTGACAGCTTGACATGAGGCCAGAAGGAAAAGTGTACACTAAATGTTGTTTTTTAAAATGCAACGTTTAGTGTTGACTTTTTCCCCAAGGAAGCTAAGATGTAAAATTTAATAATCCCTTTTGACAATTTTATAAAAATGGACTGCCATACTTAATTGATAAGAGGCCTCTTCATCTGCCACCTTCAGGCATTTGCTGTAAGTTATTGATACAGAGTTCACAGCCTCTATCTATCAGATCTTTTACTGCATCTGTGTTATTAATCTTTGGGTTAATCTGAGAGTGGCATCACCCCAAATAACTGGTTGTTATGGCAACTTGTCAGTTGAGTCTCACCTGTTTTCTTTCACTTTCATGTTGTCTATTAAGATTATCTGAACAGATAGAAACAAAGTGATATAGTCAATCACCTTGTAATTTCTACATTGTCCAACATTTCTCCTAATTCAGGGAGAAATTAAGCTTCTAGAAGATAGGTATACTTGATTTATTAGAAATATAACAGGAAAAACTTACTGAGCCATAGAGACCCAGGTTCAAATTTCAACTACAAACCTATCCAACCTTGGCAAATCCACCTTGGCCAACTTCACCACATGCACACATACTTTAGTAGGGCTCCAGCTCTCCCAGCTAGAGGCTACATTACTTAGCCTGCTTTCTTTCAAGTGTAATCATCTGAATGATTTCTGGCTAACAGAAAAACACAAGTGATATGCACAATTTCTGTATTATAGCCTAAATAAAGACCCCATGTCTCCATTTTCCCCCACCCCTTTTCATTAACTCTGAAATGGCAAGAGTTGAACTTGGAACATGGCAGCATCTTGTACACAGAGATGGAAGCTCTACCTTGACTCTGCCAGAGTCCTCTCTAGGCAACTCATTCTGGATCACTCTGTATATCTAAGTGTCTCTTACAAAAATATAAACCTGTATGGTTTCTAAAGTCAATATATTTTTGGTCCCTTTGCATGAGTAACTTGGCCTACATCTTAATTAAAATATATATATATATAAGCACCTATATGATGGTATTTTTGTGAAGGTTAAATGATATGATGCATGTAAAGTGTTTGCATGTAGTACTCAGCAAATCTTACCTCCCTTATAAAATGAATTTGTTTAATTACATACTTTTGAGAAAGAAACAATCCTAAAAGTAACAGAAAAGTTAAACCTTATTGTTAATGTTTTAAGAATATATCACTCTTCTCTATCATAAAAAAATGTTTCACTCTGTTTCAGAACATATAGGGAAAATACATTTCCCAGTATCATCCTATTTATCTTCATAATTATTTTTCTTACTGCATATTTGTTAGAGTTGATAATGTAAATACAGTTAATAGGACATATAGTAGCTGCCAACACATATTGAAATCCACTGTTTTTCTTTCTGTAACAATCATTAGACACAACATATAGTGGTTTTCAAACTCAGAATTCACTTGGCCTTTCCAATTTTTCAAGGAACTGAATGTCCTTCCCATATTCTTATCATATGTTTTGAATGGAAATTTTTGGAATCTTACCTCCATATTCACAGTCCTTAATGAATCTGAATGAATTTCTCTAGGACTTCAAAAATACTGATGACAGACAGGCAATCATTCTTCTCTGATTTCAATGCTTTATGAATGTGAAAATTGAAAACTGAAGCTTTCTGCAGCTCTGCCTGCTGTTGGACAAGAAAAGTTGAGATAATATTGGCTGTATATGTTCTAAATGTTCAAGGCAAATTTGATTCTTGATTTTCTTTTGATTTATCTTCATGACATAAAATAATTCTCCCCAGCCAAGGTAATGTAAAATTGGTTTCTTTCACTTGTTATAAAAATAATCCTTGCATGACGATGAGTGTCTTTGCTACAAAATCAAGTGTTTCCACCACTAAACTACTATCATCCCTCACCTCAGTGAATATCCTGACTTCCACAGCTCTGTCAAGACTACTCTCAGACTTGGCCAGGCAGCCAGAGACATTGGCTCAACAGAATTAGCAGTATCTTCATCCCCAGGAACATTAAGGCTTTGAAGTTTATTGAATTGATTGTATTACATGGTATGCAGTGGAATATAACTGACCACTACATTTTCTCTGACCCCTTGGTCAGTTTCCATTTCTCACTCAAGGTCTTACTGATGAAATTCTCTTGGACCACAAGTCAGTTGTCTTAGTGTAATCACTCTTTGCATACCTGCAGAAAGCCCTTCCACAAGTTCAGAAATCAGTTTCCTATACGTAAACTGCTCACAGTTTGCTCATGGGTCAAATCAGTAACACTCACATCTTTTAGTCTGTTATGAATATGGTGGTTACCCAAAACCATGCTATTACCACCTGTTTGAGAATATTTAGCATGAAAATCACCCTGGTCTTTTCCCTACCCTAGAGATTAAGCTATCGTGAAAATTAACACTGGCTTGACAAGCCAAAATTTGCCATTTCCTTGGCTACTACAGAGATTGCTCACCAACACATCTCTGCCTTTTAAATGAGGCTGTATGGCCTGGGGCATATACAACCTGGATCAGAAGGGAGTTACATGTGGGCAAAAACAAACAAATTGAAGCATGAACTGTGTACTCAGAATGATCTAGGTTTAAATTTGGGCTCTACCAATTTCCATCTGTATCACCCTGATCAAGTTACTTACTCCCTAATTTCCTTTACTTTCACCATCTGTAATGTAAGATTAGAAAATTCAACTAATAGATTGTGTAACTTAGGTATGATCATGTTCATAAAATGTTTATCAGGTATACAGTGCCCACCCAATAAATGGTGACAATTAGCTGTGACCGAGATGACATTGAACAGAAATAAATAAAACGTCATTGCACAAATAAAATTCTGTGCTACTTTTTATAGTGTAAAAATATTCAGGAAATTAAAAATAACCACTTTTAGGCTTAGTTTGAGAGTTTAATATTCCTTTAAAGAAAAAACTATAGACAAAGATCACAAGATTTTGGATAAGTTTAAACCAAAGTCATTCCAAAATTTTATCCAAAAAGCGGTTATTGGGTGCTGTCATTATGCCAGGAAATATATGAATACCAGTAACAGGAATATGAAACTAAGTATAGTTTAACAAGATAAACATACTAACTGAACATGTACATGTGATAGCCTGAAAGAAAAAATGAAAAGTATTATGTAGTTATTCATACAATAAATACTGAGAAATATATATGCTGTTTCCTTGCCTGTACAACTGTGGTTTATTTTATTTCTGCCTTAATCTATTACTAATTGTGGTTTTTCAAGATATAATTGAGTATTTGCAATAAAAAAGGGAGAACATTTTAATTTTATCAAGACCTAGTGTATACATTTTTATTGTAACAATCATGCTCTTACTGTTAAACTATTAAGAGAAATAATGTATAGAAGTGATTTAGTTTGATCATGATTATTTACCCAACATAAAAACTGGTAGAAATTTATCTGTATACAGATAGTTTTATTTGCTCAATGGCCCTCATAGCTACATGAGTTACTAATTGTGGGACTTATTTTCCTAATCATTCCTCTAATCCTATAAATTTTTGTATTTCTCCAACCTATCAATAGTCTCTTTTCAGCTGTCTATACATTTACTTCTTTGAAAAGCCCAATTATTCAAAGTTTAGGAGATTAAATTTGATTATATACGAAGAAAATTTTTTTGGTAATGTTTTGATTATTTTTTTAAAAAAAACTTTTATTTTAGGTTCAGGGGTACATGAGGGCTTCTTGTATAAACTCATGTCATGGGGGTTTGTTGTAAAGATTATTTCATGGCCCAGGTACTAAACCTAGTACCCATTATTTATTTTTTCCGATCCTCTTCCTCCTCCCACCCTACACCATCAAGTAGGTCCCAGTGTCTGTTGTTTTTCTCTTATGTCCATGAGTTCTGATTATTTACCTCACACTTATAAGTGAAAACATGCAGTATTTGCTTTTTTTGTTCCTGTGTTAATCTGGCAAAGATAATGACCTCCACCTCCATTTATGTCCCTGCAAAATATATTATCTCATTCTCTTTTATGGATGCATAGTATTCCATTTCATATACGTACCAGATTTTCTTTATTAAACATTTTTTTTGAAACAGAGTCTCCTTCTGTTGCCCAGGCTGGAGTGCAGTGGTACAATCTCAGCTCACTGCAACCTGCACCTCCAGGTTGACACAACTCTCATGCCCCAGCCTCACAAGTCCTTATCCAATCTATCATTGATGGGCTTTTAGATTTATTCCATGTCTTTGCTATTGTGAGTAATGCTGCAACAAACATTCACATGCATGTGCCTTTATGGTAGAATTATTAATATTGCTTTGGGTATATACCCAGAAATGGGATTGCTAAATCAAATGGTTGTCTGTTTTTAGCTCTTTGAGAAATTGCCACAATGCTTTCTGCAATAGTTGTACTAATTTACACTTCCATCAACAGTGGGTGTCTCCTTTTCTTCAAAACCTCACCAGCATCAGTTTTTTTTTTTTAATTTTTCATAAAAGCCATTCTGACTGATGTGAGATGACATCTCATTTTGTTTTTGATTTGCATTTATCTATTGATTTATTATATATTTAATGATATATAACTGAGCTTTTCTCTTGTTGGCTGCATGTATGTTCTTTCAAAAAGTGTCTTTTCATGACTTTCATCTACATTTTTTGTGTGTCTGTGTGTTGCTAATTATTGCTGTATTTGTTTCTGCTGCAATAGGAGCAGTAGTAACTCTTCTCAATTATTATTTCCATAGGTTTTTAAGGAACAGGTGATATTTGGTTACATAAGTTCTTTAGTAATGATTTGTGAGATTTTGGTGTACCTATCACATAAGCTGTATAAACTGAACCCAATTTGAAGTCTTTTATTCCCTAAATCTCTCCCATCCTATGCCCCCAAGTCTCCGAGGCCCATTGTATCATTCTTTTGCCTTTGCATCATCATAGTTTAGCTTTGCCTACTTTTTAATGGGGTTGTTTGGTTTTTATTACACATTTTTTAAGTGCCTTGTGGATACTGGATATTATACCTTTGTCAGATGCATAGTGTGCAAATATTTTCTCCCATTCTGTATGCTATTTAGTTTTGAAAAAGATAGTTTCTTTTGTTGTGCAGAAACTCTTCAGTTTAATTAGACCCTATTTGTAAATTTTTGCTTTTGTTGTGATTGCTTTTAGTGTCTTCATCATTAAATATTTTCCAGTGCCTATATTCAGAAGGGTATTGCTTAGGTTATCTTCCAGGGTTTTTACAGTGTGGAGTTTTACATTTAAATCTTTAATCCATTTTGAGTTGATTTTTTATATGGTATATGAAAGAGACCAAGTTTCAGTCTTCTGCATTTGGATAGCCAGTTAACCCAGAACCATATATTGAACAGGGATTCCTTTCCCTATTGCTTGCTTCACGCTTTGGAAAGATCAGACGGTGGTCTCCATTCTATTCCATAGGTTTGTTTGTTTTGTAGCAGTACCATGCTGTTTTGGTTGTGGCAGCCCTGCAGTATAGTTTGATGCCAGGCAACATGATGCTTCCAGCTTTGCTATTTTTGCTTAGGATTGCCTTGGCTATTTAGGCTCATTTCTGGTTTCATATGAATTTTAAAATAGTTTTTTTCTAGTTCTGTAAAGAATGTCATTGGGAGAGTAATAAAAATAGCATTGAATCTATAAATTGCCTTAAGCAGTAGGGCCATTTTAATGATATTGACTCTTCCTACACATTAGCATAAAATGTTTTCCCTTTGTTTGTGTTATCCCCGATTTTTTGAGCAGAATTAAAAAAAAAATTTATGGTAGATATCTTTCAGTTCACGGGTTAGCTGTATTCCTAAGTAGTTTATTCTTTTTGTGGCTTTTGTAAATTGAAATTTGTTCCCAATTGGGCTCTTGGCTTGGTCATTATTGGTGTTAGAGATGCTAATAATTTTTGTACATTGATTTTTTTATTGTTTATCAATTTGACGTTTTAGACTGAAATAAAAGGGTTCTGTAAATATAAAATCATGTCCTTTGCAAATAGGGATATTTTGAATTCCTCAGTAATAGAAAGCTGTTTGAATGCCTTTTATTTATTTCCCTATCCTGACTGTTCTGGCCAGGAATTCCAATACTAAGTTGAATAGAAGTGGCAAGAGAAAGCATCCTCGTGTTGTGCTGGTTTTCAAGGGGAATGCTGCTAGCTTTTCCCCATTCAATATAATGTGGGCTGTGAGTTTGTCATAGATGGCTCTTATTATTTTGAGATATCTTCCTTCAATATGTAGCTTACTGTTTCTTTGAAACACATGACAAATTTTTAAAGGCTAAATAAGCCCCTTTCCAGTTTTATCATACAGGACTGGCTTTATCAAGGACATGGAAATCATGTTTCTGAAATGTAATCACCAAGAAAGATAGCGCCCTAACTTCTTAGTTTTGTGAACCTTGACCTAATTGCAAAACCATCTCCTGCCATAAATATGAGTTTATTTACTTTTTAATAAAGAAAGTTAACTAACATAAAAGTTACTCCAGTAACTAGATGAATTTAACATAAACCATGCAAAAGCAATAGTAGTAGTAAGTCTTCTTATTTGACAGTTATTTTGAGAACCTATATGGAATGGGTTGTATATGCCTGGCTATATGAAAAGGTGAGATTCTTTCTTTCTTTGCAGTCACTTAGTGATTTTTATTTGGTGCACACCAGATTCTGGCTGAATGCTTCCACATATTTTTCAATTAAAAAGCTGTTTTTATCTCACTTCTATCTTTGTGGAGAGGTTTTCTCCATACAGAAGATTGTCAAAATGGTTGACAAGAGAGTCTGTTCTTAATTATATTTTCTCAAAGAAGGTGAACACATATGACATTTGTTTACTAAACATTTATATATTATGGGAACATTCCTCAAACTATTTAAAATAAAAAAAATCTTTATACATATGCATATGTATTAGGTTAGATCATTTGATACTGTCATTTTGTAAGTGAAAAATAGAGTATCAGAAACTGTTTCATCATGCATAATGTGAGTATAGAAAAGTGTATGGAAGAATCTATACCAAATTATTAAAATCAACTAATTAGTTAGAGATTATTATATTTTCTTTCATATATCCCTATTTTTCTTTACTGTTCTATTAATTTGCATTAGTGTTTTTGTTTGAAAAGTAGAAATTAATAAGATAAAAGATGCTAATTTTATTTGCAACACAAAATCATTAAGACAAGAATTAGTTACTTATTTTTTATAAATATTTAGTTCCTAAATACTGTTACCTATCATTTCCATAGAAGGTTTTTAAAGAATACTGAAAATTTCAAACAGCTATACTGGAACGATTTGACAAATTTCTGATGGTAATAAAACAGATGCAATATAAATAAATGCCTTCTTTTAATGTTATTATTTTTTTATTTAACTTTAGGTTCTGGGGTACATGTGTAGGTCATGCAGGTTTGCTGCATAGATACAAACTATATCTGGTATTTCTCCCCACGTTATCCCTCCACACTCTTTCCACTGCTGCTATCCCTCCCCTAAACCCCAAAACTGCCCCCAGTGTGTGATGCTCCTCTCCCTGAGTCCACATGTTCTCAATGTTCAACACTCTCCTATGTGTGAGAACATGTGGTGTTTGGTTTTCTGTTCTTGTGTCAGTTTGCTGAGAATGATGGTTTCCAGGTTCATCCAAGTCCCTACAAAGGACACAAACTCATCGATTTTTATGGCTGTGTAGTATTCCATGGTATATATGTGCCACATTTTCTTTGTCCAGTCTATCATTGATGGGCACTTGTGTTGGTTCCAGGTCTTCACTATTGTAAACAGAGCTGCAATGAACATATGTGTGCATGTGCCTTTATAATAGAACAATATACAGTTATTTGGGTATATACCCAGTAATGGGACTGCAGGGTAAAATGAAATTTCTATTTCTAGATCCTTGTGAAATCGCCACAATGTCTTCCATAATGGTTACACTCCCACCAACTGTGTAAGAGTGTTCCTATTTCTCCACATCCTCTCAAGCATCTGTTGTCTGGATATTTTAATATATTTTATTTCATATATTTTATATATTTTAATAAAACATCAGATATTTTAATGATCACCATTCTAACTGGTGTGAGATGGTATCTCAATATGGTTTTGATTTGCATTTCTCTAATGACCAGTGATGATGAGCATTTTTTCATGTTTGTTGGCCTCATCAATGTCTTCTTTTAAAAAGTGTCTGTTCATATCCTTCACCCACTTTTGAATGGGGTTGTTTTTTTTTCTTGTAAATCTGTTTCAGTTCTTTGTAGATTCTGGATATTAGCCCTTTGTCAGATGAATAGATTGCAAAAATTTTTGCCCATTCTGTTCATTGCCGGTTCACTCTAATGATGGTTTCTTTTGCTGTACAGAGGCACTGAATTTTAATTAGATCCAATTTGTCTATCTTGGCTTTTGTTGCCATTGCTTTTGGTGTTTAAGTCATGAAGTCCTTGCCTATGCCTATGTCCTGGATGATTTTGCCTATGTTTTCTTCTAATGTTTTATTGGCTTTAGAATTTCTGTTTAAATCTTTAATCCATGTGGAGTTAATTTTAGTGTAAGGTGTCTGGAAGGGGTCCAGTTTCTTCTTTCTGCACATTGCTAGGCAGTTTTCCCAACACCATTTATTGAAAATGGAGCATCTTCCCCCATTGCTTATTTTTATCAGGTTTGTCAGAGATCAGATGGTTGTAGACATGTGGTGTTGCATCTAAGGCCTCTGTTCTGTTCCATTGGTCTATGTCTCTGTTTTGGTACCAGTACCATGCTGTTTTGATTCTTCTAGCCTTGTAGTATAATTTTAAGTCCAGCATTGTGATGCCTCTGGCTTTGTTCTTTTTGCTTAGGATTGTCTTGGCTATGGGGCTCTCTTGTGATTCCATATGAAGTTTAAAGTCGTTTTTTCCAGTTCTGTGAAGAAGGCGATTGGTAGTTTGATGGGAATAGCATTGATTCTATGAATTACTCTGGGCAGTATTGCCATTTTGATGATTTTGATTCTTCCTACCATGAGCATGGAATGTTTTCCCATCTGTTTGTGTCTTGTGATGTCTGCATATTGATTTTGTATATTGAGACTTTGCTGAAGCCACTTTGAGAAGATTTTGGGCTGAGAGAATGGGGTCTTCTAAATATGCAATCATGTTATCTGCAAATAGAGACAGTTTGACATTCCCCTTTCCTAATGTAATGCCCTTTATTTCTTTTTCTTGCCTAATTGCTCTGGCTAGAACTTCCAATAGCATATTGAATAGGAGCAGTGAGAGAGGGCATCCTTGTCTAATACCTGATTTCAAAGGGAACTCTTCCAGGTATTGCCTTTTCAGTATGATATTAGCTGTAGGTTGGTCATATATAGCTTTTATCATTTTATGATATGTTCCATCGATACCTAGTTTATTGAGACTTTGTAGCATGAAGAGCTATTGAATTTTGTAGAAGGCCTTTGCTGCATCTATTGAGATAATCATGTGGTTTTTGTCTTTGCCTCCATTTATGTAATGGATTACATTTATGAAATTGCATACATTGAACCAGCCTTGCATCCCCGGGATGAAGCCTACTGGATCATGATGAATAAGCTTTTTAATGTGCTGTTGCATTCAGTTTGCCAGTATTTTATTGAAGATTTTTGCATCAATATTCATTATGGATATTGGTCTCAAGTTTTCTTTTTTAATTGAGTTTCTGCCTGGTTTTGGTATCAGAATGATATCAGTCTCATAATATGAGTTAGGAAGGATTTCTTCTTTTTGGATTCTTTGGAATAGCTTCAGAAGAAATGGAACCAGCTCCTCTTTGTACGTCTGGTATAATTCGGCTGTGAACCCATCTGGACCTGGACTTTTTTGGTTGGTAGGCTATTGACTACTACCTCAACTTCAGCCTTTGTTATCAGCCTATTCAGGGTTTCAACTTCCTCCTGGTTTAGTCTTGGTAGAGTACGTGTCTAGGAATTTTTCCCTTTCTTCCTGGTTTACTGGCTTATGTCCATAGAGCTGTTCATAGTAATCTCATGATAGTTTGTATTTCTTTGGGATTGGTGGTGAGATCCCCTTTATCTTTTTTATTACATCTATATGATTCTCTCTTTTCTTTAGAAATACAGATAACTCCACAAAGATATTCCTCAAGAAGAGCAACCCCAAGACACATAATCTATCAGATTCACCAAGGTTAAAATGAAGGAAAAATTACTAAGGGCAGCCAGAGAGAAAGGTCAGGTCACCCACAGAGGGAAGCCAATCAGGCTCACAGCGGGTCTCTCAGCAGAAACCCTACAAGCCAGAAGAGAGTGGGAGCCAATATTCAACATCCTTAGAGAAAAGAACTTTTACCCCAGAATCTCATATCCAGCCAAACTGAGCTTCATAAGTAAAGGAGAAATAAAATTCTTTAATGACAAGCAATTACTGAGAGATTTCATCATCACCAGCCCTGTCCTACAAGAGTGCCTGAAAAAAACACTAGTAATGGAAAGAAAAAAGTACGAGCCACTGCCAAAGCAGACAAAATGGCAAAGACCAAAAATGCAATGAAGAAAATGAGACAGCCAACAGACAAGAAAAACAGCCAGTAACAAAATTGCAGAATCAAATTCACACATAACAATATTAACATTGAATGTAAACGGCCTAAATGCCCCAGTCAAAAGACAGAGTGGCAAACTGAATAAAAAGTCAAGACCCATCCGTGTGCTGTATTGCGGAAACCCATCTCACATACAAAGACACACATAGACTCAAAATAAAGGGATGGAAGAAGATTTACGAAGCAAATGGAGAACAAAGCAAAACCAGGGGTTGCAATCCTAGTCTCTGATAAAATGGACTTCAAACCAACAAAGATCCAAAGAGACAAATAAGGGCATTACATAATGGTAAAAGGATCATCCAACAAGAAGAACTAACTATCCTAAATATATACACACCCAACACAGGAGCACCCAGATACATAAAGCAAGTTCTTAATGACCTAAAATGAGATTTAGACTCCCATACAATAATAGTGGGAGACCCCAACACTCCACTGACAAAATTAGACAGATCAATGAGACAGAAAATTAACAAGGACATCCATGACTTGAATGCAGAGCTAAACCAAGCGGACCTAATAGACATATACAGAATACTCCACCCCAAATCCACAGAATATACATTTTTCTTAGCATGACATTGCACTTACTCTAAAATTGACCATATCATTGGAAGCAAATCACTCCTCAGCAAATGCAAAAGAACAGAAATCATAACAAACAATCTATTACACCACAGCACAATAAGATTAGAACTCAGGATTAAGAAACACTTAAATCCACACAACCACTTGGAAACAGAACAACTTGCTTCTGAGTGTCGACTGGATAAACAGTAAAATGAAGGCAGAAATAAAGATGTTCTTCGAAACCAATAATAATGAAGACACAATGTACCGGAATCTCTGGGACTCCTTTAAAGCAGTGTCAAGAGGGAAATTTATAGCAATAAACACTCACATGAGAAACAAGGAAAGATCTAAAATTGACATTCTATCATCAAAATTGAAAGAGCTAGAGGAGGAAAATAAAAAAACTCAAAAGCTAGCAGAAGACAAGAAGTAACTACAGAGCTGAACTGAAGGAGACAGAGACACAGAAAAACTTCAAAAAATCAATAAATCTAGGAGGTGATTTTTTAAAAAGATCAACAAAATAGATCACTAGCCAGAATAATAAAAAAAAAATGCCTTCTTTTAAAAGTCCGACCGATGGTAGACTAGGTCAAATAGACATTAGTATGCATAAAAGGGATCTTTTTGTGGACATGCATTCCTGAAACATAAACACATGCTTATTAACGTAACTGTTGATATCAAAGATGCTGAAGATATAGGGAGGCAAGATTACTAAAAGTTAAAGATCACTGATAAAGTAGAAGGAGGACTTGCATTGGTACATAGGGCGATATTCCACAACCAAAGAAAAGGAAAAAAAGCAGATACATGTCTATACATATATCTATTGGTGAAAAGGTTGGCGGTGAATCTAGCTAAGGATGGCTTTTCCATTTCTCTGAGGCATCAGGATGAGATATCAAGAATTTATCTTTAATGCTTCAATCATTCTTTTGCTGAGCTTAATTATTGAACAAGCAAAGGTAATGCCTTACATGCTTCAAAACTATACCTTTCAGTTGTCAATTGCATGGCCAGTTAGGAATCTTGAAGCAAGACCCTTGTGCCTCTGTACCTAGGAAAAGTGCTTTTTTTCCTTTGTCATACATGGACAAATAAACTCTCCCACATGGACAACTCAAATTAATCATAAATCATTAAACCATTATTTTCTGTTTCTTTCGGTGAGTTCTCACTTGGGGTCTTTGGTTCTTTTCTTCAGTGAGGACCAACAAAGGGCTATAAGAAGCACATGATTTCTAAGCCCCTCCACCTTTGTTTCAGAGGCTCTCCATCAGTTAGGATTCATTCAGTAAAATAAAAATCACTCCAGAAATTTAAAACAAGACATGGCTTAGTAGAGGAAATTAAAAAACAAAAAAAGAAAAAGAAGGTCCAAGAAAGAAAATGATAGGGAGGGCATTCTACCATCCAGAAAATCAGAAAATGTTCAAATCATATAAAACTTCTGCCATTGATTTCACTGACAACTGTACTAAAGCAGGTGTTTAAGGTATACCAGAAAACTGTGGAAAAACTTTGATGCTGAAGAATGGGTGATTGCTGCCATAGCTGTAAAAAAAAATAACGGCTTTCACTTCCACTATGCCTTCCAAAATTGTCCTGGTTCCTGTATTTGGCAGAACATAGCTTAGGACAATACTGGCTGAATACTTGCAAATATAGTTCCCAGGCTTCCAGCCCCTACAATAGAAGAATATCACAGAAAGTAAAAGATAAAGTGAGCAACCAAAATAATTCCTCACAGTCTAGTAGATTTCTCTTTTTTTGTTTGTTTTGTTTTTGTTTCTGCTCTGCTATCATATATATACAATTTATTAATTTTACTTTAGGTGCATACTATATCTGGCATTTCTCTCCATGTTATCCCTCCCCACTCTCCCCTCCCTCGCCAAACCCCATTGTCTCTCCCCTAACCACCCCGCCAAATGTGTAGATTTCTTAACAAAATTTACTCATGTCCTCTTCCAGGAACAGGTCCCACTTGACCTGCAGGAGGATATGCTGAATATGAGTTCTCTGAAAAAGACAACACTAATTTAAAGACCAGCAGAAATCTACTACAGTAAGTTGTATCACTGAAACCTATACAGTTAGTTTAAACCAGTCAGCATTAAAGGGCTAGGTTGATTTGTCTTTAGCTACTATTATCACATCTCCCTTAACAGTAGCAGTAAGGGCACAGCAAATCAGTACAGAAATCATTTGTACAGTTGCCAAGCAGAAAATCAATATTTCTATTCTTCTGTTATAAACAAGTAGTTTGAAATAGGAAAAAAGAATGTGCCAATTTTGAAGCTACTCTAAACAACTTAATTCAGAATCAGTTATGTTTCTCTATCTATGTAGCTAGCTGTGTAGCATGTAGCAATTTAGTGAAGATGATTTGCAAGAAAGTTTAAGGTAAAAAATTTATAGATGAGATGGCAATGAAGAGTTTCTATTAAAGCAATTTTGTGAACTAATATTCATTTAGAAAAGTTCCATTTTCAAAAACTGATAATTAATTGTCTAAATATACTCTCAGAAATTTTACAATTTTAATTAAGACAAAAAAAATGATATATAGAAATAGATATTTGCATTGCCCATTCTATTTAAAAAAATTGAGCAGTGGTTAATATCTTACTTTAGTTGCTTCAGTAAAACTTTTTAATTATGTTCAATTAGAAGAATGAGAAATTTTAATTTTTTTATTTTTTATTTATTTATTATTTATTTAATTGCATTTTAGGTTTTGGGGTACATGTGCAGAACATGCAAGATAGTTGTATAGAAATTTTTAAATATTTGAGCACAATGCAAACATTAAAATCACAGTAACTTCACTGTATGATACTATACTGAGTAATAAGTCCCTAAGGAACTATTGCAGTTAAATGTACAAGTGAGACTTTAGAAAACTTGAACATGTCATAATAAATTCAGTGACTTTTTTGGAACCATAATCGATCTCATTAATTTTATGAAATTCAAGAGATTTTTTTCTTTCTGGATTTATATTTATACTTCTGATATTTTCTACCACTTACTTCTTCCACAAAAATATTGACAATCATATCAAATGACAGTATTGCTTTGTAGAAGTCTCATTTTATTTTGCTTAGAGAAAAGCACAAATTCTAAAAAGAAGATGGTGGTCATAAAACAGGACCATTAAAATGCTTAAACTGATACTCATGGGAAAAAAATTGGAATACTTAAAAAGTATTCTTTAGTTTTAAGTCAAACTAAAATGTAAAGGATGTATTTGGCAATGTTTGAGCATCTGTCTTAGTAACAGAAAAAGTTTCAGACTTCTGAAATACAACACATGAAGCTTCTAAAATATAAGAATAGCAAAGAAAAGTTATCTGCATATCACATTTTTTTTTGTTTTGACAGCTGAATAAACTTTCTTTTTTAATCTTAAGTGTAAGAAATACAAAAATTTCCTTTTTAATAAAGATTCATTTATAAACTTATCAAGGTAAGAGTTCCATTTTCAAAAACTGAAATTTTCTAAAAATACTCTCAGAAATTTTATTATTTAAATTAGGACAAACTTAAACTAAGATGTAGAAATAAGTATATGCATTGCCCATTCTATTTTAAAATAATTAGTGGTTAATATTTTAATTTAGTTGTTTTAGTAAAACCTTTTAATTATGTGCAAGATGCATAAGTAAAAGAAATTGTACCTAAAATTTTTTCTTTCATGTAACCATGTCCATGAAAAGATAAGCTGCTTGAATATTTTAAGTGTCTCCTGTTTACAGCAGATATTTTAGCAAAACTATGCATAAATTTTGATTTATAAATTATAAAATCTAAGTTAACTTAAAATAAAATGTTAAAGTACAACAAGATTATAAGTCTTAAGAGTATTTTTCCAAATGGACAAAACACAGCACTGAGAAGTGTTTGAACATTTCATCATTCAGCAAAAGTGAAGAGGTTAATCTGTCTAGGGGAATAGCCTCTCTAATTGGAGAAAGTAATGTTTAAAACATCCAGATTTGTGAAGGCTTCCATTTTTTATTTATTTTATTAACACATAATTGTCCAAAATTATCCTATAATTATATTATTGGGCATTACATTACATTGTTTGGACATTACATTTGTTCAAAATTACCTCATAATTGTAGGGCAATTTTGGACAATTACAATGTCCAAACAATATAATGTTTCCAAGCATACATACATTGTGTTATAATCAAATTAGAGTAATATATTCATCACCTCATTTATCACTTTTATGTAGGAAGAATTTCAAAATACTTCTAGCTAGTTTGAAAGATAAAATGCATTATTATTAACTATTGTCACACTACTGTGCAATAGGACATCAGAAGTTATTCCTTTCTAATTGTAACATTCTACACATTGAAGAATGTCTCCCTATTTCTGCCTATTTGGTAATCACTGATCTACTCTCTACTTCTATGAGATAAATGCTTTAATTTCCACGTAAGAGTAAGCTAATACATTATTTATCTTTCTGTGTCTAGCTTACCTTACTTAGTATAATGTCTTCCAGATTCAACCATGTTGTTGTAAATGATGGAAGTTCATTACGTTTTATAGAATAGGACTTCACAGTGTATATATACACCACATTTTATTTATCCATATATCATTAATGGACATTTAGTTTAATTCCACATTTTGGCTTTTGCAAAAGGTTCTGCAATAAATATAAAGGTATAAGAATTTTTTCAATATACTAATTTCATTTATTTGGATATATAGCCAGAGGTGGGATTGCTGGATCACATAGTAGTAATATTTTTAATTTTTTGAGAATCCTTTATACTGTTTTTCATAATGTCTGTACTAACTTACGAGCAGTGTGCAAGGGCTCACTTTCCAACACTTATCTTCTTTTGTTTTTATTAATAGCCATTTAACTGGATGAAATAATATTTCCTTGTGGTTTTCATTTTCACTTTCCTTAATAGCAATGTCTGGAATTATTGCTATGCATAATGGCTATTTACATGTCTTTTTATTATAATGTCCATTAAGGTGGTTTTGTTGTTGTTGTTTTGTTTGTTTTCCTGAGACTGAATCTTGCTCTGTTGCCCAGGATGGAGTCAAGTGGTACCATCTGTCCACCTCCCAGGTTTAAGAGATTCTCCTGCCACAGTCTTGTGAGTACATGGGATGACACGCATGCACCACCACACCTGGCTTATTCCATATTTTAGTCGAGATGGTGTTTCACTTTGTTGGCTAGGCTGGTCTTGAACTCTTGACCTCAGGTGATCAACCTGATGGCCATTTGAGTTGGTTTCATGTTTTTGCTTTTGTGAACAGTGCCATAATAAACATGCATGGGCATGTGTCTTTGTAAAAGAATGATTTATAATCCTTTGAGTATATACCCAGTAATGGGATTGTTGGGTCAAATGGTATTTCTATTTCTATGCCCTTGAGGAATTGCCACACTGTCTTCCACAATGATCAAATTTACACTCCCACCAAAAGTGTAAAAGCTTTCCTATTTCTCCACATCCTTTCCAGCATCTGTTGTCTACAGATTTTTTAATGAGAGCCATTCTAACTAACATGAGATGGTATCTCATTGTGGTTTTGATTTGCTTTTCTCTAATGACCAGTGATGATGAGATTTTTTTTCATATGTTTGTTGGCTGCATAAATGTCTTCTTTTCAGAAGTTTCTGTTCATATACTTTGCCTACTTTTTGATGGGGTTGTTTTCTTCTTGTAAATTTGTTTAAGTTCTCTGGAGATTCTGGATATTAGCCCTTTGTCAGATGAGTAGATTGCAAAAAATGTTTTCCCATTCTGTTGGTTGTCGGTTCACTCTATTGACAGTTACTTTTGCTGTGCAGAAGCTCTTAAGTTTAATTAGATCCCATTTTTCTATTTTGGCTTTTATTGTCATTGCTTTTGGTGTTTTAGTCATGAAGTCCATGCCCACGCCTATGTCCTGAATGGTATTGCCTACATTTTATTCTAAAGTTTTTATGGTGTTAGGTCTCATGTTTAAATATTTAATCCATCTAGAGTTAATTTTGTATAAGGTGTAAGGAAGGAATCCAGTTTCAGCTTTCTGCACATGGCAAGCCACCTCTCCCAACGCATTTATTAAATAAGAAATCCTTTTCCCATTGCTTGTTTTTGTCAGATTTGTCAAAGATCAGCTGGTTGTAGGTGTCTGGCATTGTTTCTGATGCCTCTGTTATGTTCCATTGGTCTACAACTCTGTTTTGGTACCAGTACCATGCTGTTTTGATTACACTAACCTTGTAATATAGTTTGAAGTCAGGTAGCATGATGCCTCCAGCTTTTTGTTTTGTTTTGGTTTTGCTTATGATTGTCTTGGCTCTGTGGGCTCTTTGTTTGGTTCCATGTGAAGTTTAAGGTGGTTTTCTCCAGTTCTGTAAAGAAAGTCATTAATAGCTTGATGGGGATAGCAGAGACTCTAGAAATTACTTTGTGCAGTGTCACCATTTTCACAATATTGATTCTTCCTAACCATGAGCATGGAAGGTGTTTCCATCTGTTTGTGTCCTCTCTTATTTTCTTGAGCAGTGGTTTAGAGTCCTCCTTAAAGAGGTCCTTTACATCCCTTGTTAATTATATTCCTAGGTATTTTATTCTCTTTGTAGCAATTGTGAATGTTATGCAAAAGCTTTTTAGTTTGTTGTAATCCTATTTATCCATGCTTGTTTTATTTGTGGTTTTGCAGTCATATCCAAAAATATATATATTGCCCAGTTCAATTAATGAAGCATTTCCCCTATGTTTGTTTCTAGTAGTTTCATAGTTTTAGGTCTTATGTATTAAAATTTTTAGCCATCTTGTGTTGATGTTTGCATATGGTGAAAAATAGTTGTCCAATTTCACTTTTCTGCATGTAAATATCCAGTTTTTTTAGTACCATTTATTGAAGAGACTATCCTTTCCTCACTTGAGTTTTTTGATATCTTTAAACATGTTGACTATATATACATAAATTTATTTTGGGTCTCTCTGTTCTGTTTTGTTGGTCTATGTGTCTGTTTTTATACCATTATCATGCTGTTTGGTTATTATTGCTTTGTTGTATATTTTGAAGTCTAGTAGTGTGATGTCTTCAGCTTAATTATTGTTTTTCCTCCAGGTGACTGGTTATTTGGAATTTTTGTGATTCCTTACAAATCTTAGGATGTTTTTCCTACCATGTGAAGAATGTTACCGCTATCTTCATAGAAATTACAATGAATATGTAGATTGCTTTAGGTATGAGCGTTTTAACTATAACAATTATTTCAATCCATGAGCACAAGTTTTTTATTTATTTGAGTCCTCTTCAATGTATTTCCTCAACATTTTATAATTTTACATAGTTCACATTTTCGGTTAAATTTATTCCTGGGTATTCTTTCTATTTTACCTATTTTAAATTGATTTTTTTTAAATTTGTTCACTATTAATGTATAGAAATGCTACTAATTTTGGAATGTAGATTCCCTATCCTGAAAATTTACTGAATTTATTATTTTTTAACAGTTTTGGTGGAGTGTTAGTCAAGTGTCAAATCACATCCTGAATATTTTGTTAGTTTTCTGCCTCCATGATCGAATACTGTTAACGCAGTGTTGAAGTCTCCACTATTATTGTGTAGTGATCTTAAGTCTCTTCATAGGTCTAAGAACATCTTTTATGTGTCTGGGTGCTCCTGTATTGGATGAATATATATTTACATTAGTTATGTCTTATTTAGTTAAACTCTGTACCATTAAGTAATGCCCTTCTTTGTATTTTTTAAAATCATTGTTGGTTTATAGTCTGTTTTGTCTGAGTTTAGAATAGCAGCCCCTACTTGTTTTGTTTTACAATTTCTTGGTAGATTTTTCTCCATTTCTTTATTTTGAACCTATGAGTATCACTGCACGTGGCATGGGTCTCTTAAAGACAGAATACATTTTATCTCACTGCTTTATCCAATTTGCCACTCTGTTTATTTTAATTGGAGCATTTTCCCAGTTACATTCAAGGTTAGTATTGGTATGTGTGGGTTTGATCCTGTATTTGTGTTGTTAGCTAGTTATTATGCAGACTTGTTTGTGTGGCTTTTTAAAAATTTAACAGGAAAATTTGAAAATACTTGATTACTCATTATAACATAATTATTTTCATTAAAATATATTTTGTGTAATATATCATATAAAATTATTTTTCCAAAAATGTTGAGGAAAGTGACAATGTCTATATTTTTCCCATTTGCTTTAATGTCTGGATTCTCATATCTGTTTCAGCATCCTAAGTTTGATATGTTGGTTCAATTGGACCATAAGAAATTTTTGGGGTTTGTACAGATATGTACAAAAGAGAGGATGACTATAATGTTTTTAGACAATTCCTTTTGATTTTTTGACACTATACAAAACTTGATAATTGATGGTTTCTAACAAGCTTATTGCAATATATAAACAAATACAAATGTGAAATATGTTGATCTATCTTGCACTTGAATTGACTTTTACCACAAATAATTTTGTAACATCATCCGCTGGTTATTTGAAAAATATTGGTTACCTGAATTATACAGATCTTCCCAAAACTGACACCTTTTATTATCACATTTGTTAACATCACGGGTGTTCTCATTGGAATATTATCTGAGTATTGGGAAACTGTCATATTCATGGTGGCAGACATATGTTTTCAAAAATTCTATTTCCTTGATAGCTTGAACTTTGTCATTGCAACAAATATTGTCAGTATTTTTCCTTTAAATGAGACTCACTTTACTAATTTTTGAGGAAATGTGTGTCAAAGCCTGCCGGAATAATTATAATATGTTTGTTAGCTGTGTTTTTAAGTAAAAATTGTATTTCACTAAAAAGAAGTTTACTATGTTTGCACCTTAACAACTGTGTTTTTATCAGAGGTGGTCATCATACTTAAGGATACAGCACAAATGATTTATGCATATTTTCCATTTTGTCATAATAATTGAAAAAGTACATATGGAAGAGTCAAGATTTAAATAAATTAATAGTATTACTACTTCATGAAGAACATTCTCATGTGAAACTCAGTATTTATTTCGTTAAACTATTAGTATATGGCAATAAAAATTCAGTGATTATTGGACTATTCAACTACTGATATAAATGGTACTGCTACCTTGTTTCATGTTAAAGCAAAAGCAAATTTACTATCACTGTTTTTGCAACATCAATGTGCATGTTAACTCAGTTGAAAAAGCAAATTATGTATGTTTTATTATGAAACAGTGTTGACCTCATTGATACCCTCAATGGATCTCAAGGGCTGCCCAGGCTCCATAAACTATACTTAGACTATAACTGAATCAATAAACAAGTAGATAAGAGGCAAATGTATCAATGTGATACAAATTTCTCTAATTCATTGATGTATGCTAATAAAAAGACTTCGCATCAACATCATCAAAAACAGGGTTTATCAACCACCCACAGCATTATTCCCCAGACACTGTTGCAATCAAGCTTCCATTTGGATGGATGTTGAAATGGGTATGATGGTTGTGAACTATTAAGTTTCTGTTCACTGTATTTGGGTCTGCTGATGTAGGTAAAGGGAGAAATCAAAAGGTTGTTGGTTTTCATCAAGTCATCCAACCAGAGTGTTTACTAAAGAATATGTAGGATGTGACCAGGGCTTAATCTTTGTGTTATAACTTCCTTTTCTGTCTAACAATATGCCTGACACTTACATATAAAGATTCATGTACATGACCACAATTCTCACAGCTGTGTGACCCTGAAACTGAAACAGTCAATGGCATATTTGGGATAATTGATTGCATAGACTATGAGAATATTAGATAATACTACAAGGAATGCTCCAGGAAATTAACCCAAGGGACATCATATCCTCCTGGTTACCAGTCACATAATGACTTTTCCTTCATGTGAGAATTAGTAGAGAACACTAAGAAAACATAGACAATTGGTTGTAAATAATGTATGCTGAAGACTACTGCAAAGGACACCTGCCTAATATAATACTTTTAGGAATTTCACATTTCTTTAAAGAGTATGTGTCTGCTTATAGAATTCATAGGTTTAACAGACATCTTTATGTGTAAGTCTGAGTAAATCTGAATATTTTTTGAATATTGACCTTGGAAAAATATATATCCAATTTCAGCAAATCTAAAAATAGTTTTGAACTAAGGATAGGACACCTCACATAAGGATGTGGCAAGTATGGGCAGCACAAGGAGAATTGTTTAGTCCCCTTTCTCTTTTGTTCTTCATACTGTTTGTCTCACCACACAGCAAATGCATTCTAGAAAGTAGTAACTGGGAGATACAGGTTATTAAGAAGAAAAAGCAATTGTCACAACAAAAAACAGTAAAATCCTCCAAAGTGTGTAACAGCCTTTTCTCGGTAGTCATTCCTACATGAAGAAATTATGTAAAGAGTTTACATGTAAATCTGGCAGTATCTGAAAGATAGTGCTCTCAAACAAAGTATAACCTTTCCTTTTGTGGTCACCTTCTTTCAAGGAACCAATAATATGTAATGTGAAAAAAAAAGATGTTAATTTTAACTTATGTATTTCAGGGTATGGAACACTGAGAAAAAACTAAACATGTAGAAGATACACTGGGTTGGTGCAAAAGTAATTGTGGCTTTTGCCAATGAAAGTAATGTGAAACTCGTTTTTTATTTTGAGTGAGTGATCATTAAAAGTAATGGCAAAAATTACAACTATCGTTTCCACCACCCTAATAAAAAATTCTACATTAATATAGAATTTCAGTGATCACTTCACCAGATATTGTTCCATTAATGTTATTACACAAAAATGGCTTTAAAACATATGTATGGGAGATTTAGAAAAACTATTCCATAAGTGATTATTTTCTAACTTACGAAGTAAAAAATCTTTCCACTTCCCATTCACCCACGGTAAAGTGAAGTTTTCAATTGTTTCCCACAGGTGACAGAAGATGAGAAAAAAATTTCAGGTGCTAAAAAGCTACTTAAAAAAAATTAATTTCGGGAGCAGGGGAAGATGGCATGGTAGGAGCAACTCAGGATTGCAGCTCTCAGTGAAGGTGCAGAGGGTGAGTGCAAGCCGCATTTCCAGATGGATCTTTGTTGCCCACAGAACGAGAAAATTCCCAGGTGTAGGAGAGACAAGGGATGCCAGCACAGCTGTTTCGGCTGCCGCAGCCGTTTCAGCCGGCACTGCAGCGCAGCGGCACTCCGCACAAAATGCACTGGTCTGGGTGCCCTGTTAAACTGACAATTTGAGATTTAGGAGGGCAGATTAGCATATCCATCTGATTAAACGGGACTTGGACAGTGAGCCAGACCAGGAGATTCCCGGGAAGCAACATGTGAGCCGGCGCAGTGGGTTGCTGCATGGGAAATCACATGGATCCCAGTGCCCTATCAGCAGGCGACTGAAACACCTGGGAGAGAGTCAACCATTCAACATAAAAAAAAAGAGGGCTCTGAGGCAGGGAGTGAGGTAATAAGGCTCAGCGGGTCCCAACCCCACAGGGACAAACAAAAGGGTTATTCAAAATGCTCGGGGTTGAGAGTTCCACTGCAGGCACAGCTGAACCCAGGATGGTGCAGCTTGGTGGGGGAGGGGCGTCCACCATTACTGAGGCATACCAGCCCTACTGAGGTACACTCCCATTGCTGACGCAGCCTCCTGTTGCCGAGGCAACCCGCTGTAACAGAGAGAGTCTGCCAATACAGAGGCAGGCCACCATCACCACAGCAGTTTTAACCACACCCACATAAACAGGACTACAGAAAATTATACTGGGCAGCAGGGCGGAGCCCACGGCAACAAGGCAGAGCCCATGACAGCAGAAAGGAGATGACAGCAACAGGGCGAAGCCTACAGCAGCAGAGCAGACCCCACAGCAACAGGGCAAAGTCCATGACAGCAGGGCGGAGCCCAAGGCAACAGGGCAGATCCCATGAAAGAAGGTTGAAGCCCACAGCAACAGGGCGGAGCCCACAGTGGCAGCGTGGAGCCCATGGCAACAGGGCGGACCCCACGACAGCAGGGCAGAGCCTCAGCAGGCAAAGTGACTAGACTGCTACCTAGCTGGGCAGAACAGTGCAACGGATACTCATAAATAAAGCCCAAACTCCCTGAGACAGAGCATCTGAAGAAAAAAAGGGGTTTTATGAGTTCTGCTGCAGCAGACTTAAACGTTCCTGCCTAACAGCCCTGAATGAACAATGGAGCTCACAGCTCAGCACTTGAGCTCCTATAAAGTACAGACCATCTCCTCAAGCAGCTCCCTAACCCCCATATATCTAAAGAGTCACCTCAAAAAGGACTGATCACACTGACACTGGGTGGGCATCGTTCTGGGACAAACATAGCAGAAGAAGAAACTGGTAGCATCCCTCACTGTTCTGCAGCTGCTACAGGTGTACCCCAGAGAAGCAGGGCCTGGAGTGGACCTCAGCAGTCTTACAGCAGAGGGGCTACACTGTTAGAAGGAAAACTAAGAAACAGAAATACTTCATTATCAACAATCTGGGTGTCCAATCAGAGACCCAATCGAAAAGTCAGCAACTACTCAGAAGACAGGTGGATAAATCCACAAAGATGAGAAGAAACCAGCGCAAAAAGGAATAAAACACCCAAAACCAGAACACCTTGCCTCCTACAAAGGACCAAAACTCCTCACCAGCCAGGGAACAAAGCTGGACAGAGAATGAGTGTGATGAAATGACGGAATCAGACTTCAGAAGGTGGGTAATGAGAAACTTCTGTGAGCTAAAAGAACATGTTCTAAATCAGTGCAAAGAAACTAAGAACCTTGAAAAAAGATTTGAAAAAAGATTTGAGGATAGTTCACAGGAGACCTGGTTGTTTAAAAGAACCTGGCACCATAAAA
>CM052649.1:88682669-88701204 GCA_028533165.1 Leontopithecus rosalia
AAGCCCATCCAAAAATGGTCAAAGGATATGAACAGACACTTTACAAAAGAAGATATACATGAGGCCAACAAACATGAAAAAATGCTCATCATTACTGGTCATTAGAGAGATGCAAATCAAAACGACATTGAGATACCACCTCATGACAGTTAGAATGGCGATCAGTTAAAAATCTGGAGACAACAGATGCTGGAGAGTATGTGGAGAAATAGGAACACTTTTACACTGCTGGTGGGAGTGTAAATTAGTTCAACCATTGTGGAAGACAGTGTGGCGATACCTCAAGGCCTTAGAAATAGAAATTCCATTTGACCCAGCAATCCCATTACTGGGTATATACCCAAAGGACTATAAATCGTTCTACTATAAGGACACATGCACACGAATGTTCATTGCAGCACTGTTTACAATAGCAAAGACCTGGAACCAACCCAAATGCCCATCCATAATAGACTGGACTGGGAAAATGTGGCAAATATGCACCATGGAATATTATGCAGCAATCAAAAATGATGAGTCTGTGTCCTTTATAAGGACACAGAAGAATCTGGAGAACATCATTGTCAGCAAACTGACACAAGAACACAAAATGAAATACTGCATATTCTCACTCATAGGCTGGTGATGAACAATGAGAACACATCGACACAGGGAAGGGAGTACTACACACTGGGGTCTATTGGGGGGAATAGGAGAGGGACAGCAGGGGGTGGGGAGCTGGGGAGGGATAGCATGGGGAGAAATGCCAGATGTGGGTGAAGGGGAGGAAGGTCGCAAAACACACTGCCATGTGTGTACCTATGCAACTACATTGCATGTTCTGCACATGTACCCCAAAACCTAAAATGTAATAAAAATAATAAAAATAACATTAAACTAAAAGTCACCACAAAAAAATTAATCTCTGACCATATAATTAAATCGTATAATGCCATTCTAATTTGTCATTTTTTATTTAGATGTCAAGTTATTGATGTTTCTAACAACTTTATTGAGTCATACAATACAAACCATAAAATGCATCTATTTTAAGTGTAAAATTAAGTATTTTTTCATCAATTTAGAGTTGTAGAGCAAGCATCACAATCCAGTTTTAGAACATTTCCATAAATGCAAAAAAAGATCCCATGTTCATTTGCAAACAATCCCCATTTCCGCTAGTATCAACTAATTGTGGTCAGTAAAGTTTATCTCTAAAATTCTCTTTCTTGACTACTTGTATACATAGGATCCTATAGAGTTCTGTATTTTCTATGAATAATTTAGCATAATGTTTCTGAGGCTTATCCATCGTTAAGCATGAACCAGTTGTTTGTTCCTTTTGGTTGCCGAATAGCTTTCCATTATATACATAAACTATATTTTATTTGGACATTCACCAGTTGATGGACATTTCATTTCTTTTCCAAATTTTGTCTATTATTAATAATGCTGCTATGAACATTCACATATAAGTTCTTTTATGGACATATTTTTATTTTGGGTAGGTATCTAGGGACAGAATCACCTTTCACTTTTTAAGAAACTGCTAAAGTTTCCCAAAGTAGCTGCACCATTTTACATTAATTTCAGCATGGTAGAAAGGTTCCAATTTTCTACATTTTCACCACCTGTTACTGTATTTTTATTACAGCAATTTTAGTGGGTATAAAATGACATCTCACTGTGTTTTAACTTGGCATTTCTCATATGACTAATTTATCTGTGTGTTTATTAGATATTTGTATATTTTGTTTAAATGTCCATTCAAATCTTGTTAGTGACTGCAAGTTGGCAATAAAGTACAAGACCTTGTTCAATTCAGCTTTTAAAACCTCTTGATGGTCAGCCTTTCAAGCTTTTCCTGAGAACAAATGCTACTTTGCTCTTCAGTGACATAAGTGAAACTTTTTAACGTTATGATAATGTACACTCTCCTTTGCCTACAATAATAAGGGAGAGAAACTGTTTTCCAATTGCCATAATCCTCCACAGGATTCTCACTTTCTTCTGGGCCTGATTACAATTTGTAGACAAAATGTTACGTATTTACCGCCATATGTGAAATAAAATAGCACACCGAGTTCAACAGTACATGGTGTGTCTTATATTGATCATTTCTTGGCGTTGTAAAATCTACATTGAGATTTTTTATGCATAACCTCTCTGCTAATCTTGATGTGCTTCTCTGCCTAACTAAGCCCGTGGTATCTATAAGACTTGGACACACAAACTTGAGAACCTGAATCTGTATACTCCTGACTCTGCTGTCTAAATTTCTTCACAATGCTTTTATTCTAATTATGCCTTAAATAAGGACACGTTAATATGCAACTTCATTCTTTTTACATATTCATGATGCCTGTAACTACATATTTCTTAGAAATGTTAACTTCTTGTCTGTAAAATGAGTCTGTATAATTTGGGGACAATTTTTAGATAATATTTCCAATTTTATCCTCCTGCTGCGGATACTATGATATACGTATATTAAATGTTGGAGCTTCTGCCCTGCTGTGTTACCAACATCTATGTAGTAGAGTAGAGTTTTAGGACTCATTTTCTACTATCAAAAAGTAACTGCTACTGGACCTGGTCTATCACCACAAATACCTGCAAAACTGGGAAATATATGAACCGTCTCCAGACATTTGATAATAGGTGTCACAGGACTACAATCGTTGAGAGAAAATAAACAAAATATGTTAGCCACACGGTTATACTGGTTTTCTGTGTGAATGCAGGCTCCTGACTAACTAAAAGAAGCCCAAGAGTGGTGTCACTAGCCGAGAAGAAAAAAGATGGGAATTTGAGGCTACTGAGATGGCTGAAATTTTCAAGAGCAGTGTACAGGAGAGAATATACATGTGTGAAGAAGGAGTTTAAGAAATCTGCATGAATCGCCATCAGTCTTTGGCTGAATACCAAGCGGAACATGTGTAAGCTGGCACTCCCAAAGGCTACAGAATGACTGCTAAAGGAAGCGCAACTACTAGGAAGTCATGAGCTCAACAACTGTTTCAGCTTGCACAGAACAGATGTTTTAATTCTAATTAGCCAGCTATTATTTAGGACAATAGGTAGCAGAGAGGCTACATTTTAGTGGTAGGTCTACTGAAGCCCTCAAGTAAAGCTTTCTCTATTAAGGAAAACAACAAAATCCAAATAATCAAGATGATATTTGTAATGCTCAATATAAAGTAAAAAAATTAAAAACATGCAAAAAGCAGTTAATGAGACCCATAACCAGGAGAAACATTAACTATTACTAAAAATGATGGATTTGTCAGAATTAGCAGGTGTCTTATAACAGCTATTAAAAATTAGTTCAAGTTTTTTAGGCAACTCCTAATCATAAGGACAAAACAATTATGGAATCTCAATAGAGAAATGGAGACTATAACCAAAAAAACTGGAAAAATATAAAACTGAAAAACCATAGTATCTAAAACAAATACTGAAGAATCTTCACACTAAATTAAAAACTATAGAGAAAAAGAACAGTGAACCAGGAGTAAAAAAGTAGAAACTATACAAACTGAAGCAAAGAAAGACAAAATAATGCTGAAAAAAATTAGAACCAGTCTCACTGACCTATATGATCATATTGAAAGGTCAATTATAGGTGTAATTGGGGTACCAGAGGAAAATAAAGTTGTGTTAGAAAAAAAAAATTTGAAGAGACGTTAACGTATTGGCTGAATATATTCTTAGGTTCATAACATATATAAAGGTACAGATCTGAGCAACTCAGTCAACTCTAGGGACAAACAGCAATAAAAAACATGCCAAGGAGTGTCATAATTAAATTATAACAATAATAATGAAATTATAACATTAACAACAGTTATATTGATACATACAGGAGTAATCCTAGCAGCAAGTTTTCATCATTTGTCAGGGTTCTACTATGCTGTTTAGATCCTGTTTATCTTGGCAATGCTGTTATCTCAATTTTACCCCTCTTTTACGTAAATTTACATTAAATTTATATTATCACCTTTTTCAGTATTCCCAAGAATCAAGCCTTAATGTCTCTTCCTAGTTTCTCCTAGTACATGTTGAAAAGGTCCTGTAGTTCCTTCAGGATACAACCACATTTTTGTAGGTCAACTTAATTCCAGTGAGGTTGATTATGACGTTGTAATTTTTGTTTATTAAGGTGTAATGCAAATGAAATCATTCCAACATTCTTGGTCTAAAAAATTCTGTAAACTTTTTACATACACATTATTATGGGCTAAACTGTGTTTCGCCCAAATTCATACGATTAAGGCTTTACTCCCAGTACCTCAGAATATTTGGAAATAGTTCCTTCATAGAGGTGAGTAAATTAAACTGATGCAGTTAGCATGTGCCCCAATCCAATCTAATTTCTGTGCTTATAAGAAGAGAAAATCTGAGCACAAACAGAGACATCCAGGAACTGGGGCACAGAGGAAAGGCCAAGCAAGGACAGGGAGAAGGTGGTCCTGGACAAGCCAAGGAGAGAGGTCTCAGAAAAAAACACACCTGTAAAAATTTAGTTTTTTGCTCCTATAGGTTTGCCTTTCTCAAATATTCTTATAAGTGAAACAATATAGCATGTGGCCTTTTGAATCTGGCTTCTTTCATTTAGCATACTACATCTAAGATTCATCTATATCACTCTGTATATCAACAGTTTAATTGCTGTGATTATTTCATTATATACAAGTAGGTTGTTTACAGTTTTGTGGTTATTAAAAAAAGCCACTGAAAATCTTTATGGTTAATCTTTAGATTTTTGTGTAAACTTGTTTCATTTACTTGGATAAATATCTAGGAGTTGGGTATCTGGTCATGTGGTAACTATTTATTGAACTTTATAAGAAAGTGACAAGCTGACTTCAAAATAGGCTATACTAGTATGCATTCTCACCAGGAAAATACATCCTTTTCAGCTTTTATAAATATTTATTTGTGTATTTACTTTATTCTAACACTCTTAATAGATGTGTAGTAGTGTGTCATTGCAATTTTAATTTGCACTTAGGTAATGACTAATAATATTAAACATATTTCCATGTGTTTATTTGCCATATAAATTTATTTTTACCTTGATGAAATGTCTGCTAAATATTTTTCTTCTTTTAAATTTGTTTTTCTTATTTAAATTTTATATGTAATTTATTTTATTTTATATGAGTTTTTATATGTACATATTTAATTTTATATGAGTTTTTATATGTACTACTGATACATGTCCTTTTTAAAGTATACAACATCAAATATTTTGTCCTTAACAATGACTTACTCATGCTGTTACATATTTTTCAAAAGGCAAAAGCTGTTAGTGTACATGAAGGCCAATTTATCTTCTCTTTTCTTAATAAGTCATGCTTTTACTGTGTTATCTAAGAATTATTTGGCTAATCCAACCTCACAAAGATAGTCTTTGATGTTTTCTGTAAGTTAAGACTCAAAGGAGTTTTACTTCTGTAATTGATGTTGAGGTAATTTTTGTGTAAATTATAAAGTAAGGATTGAGGGTATTTATTTCTCACATGGATTTATAATTGTTCCAGCATTATTTATTGAAGACTCTCCTTTCTCCATTAAATTGTCTTTGCATCTGTGTTGAAAGTCAATTGATCACATATATAGCAAATATATATGTATACATACATATTTTTTAATATGTGGTATTTTATTGGTTTTTCTTCCCAAGCTTCTTAATAAAAAGGCATTAGTAATTCATTGATTTTCAACTCTGAGATTTGGTTTACACATTTAACTATTTATGTTTATAGGTAATATTTGGTGATCTTGAGTTTATTTCAAAAGGTCAACTTCTATATTATTAAAATTCAAGATGCAAGCTTCTTGACAGATTGTTGATATGTCAGATTAATTCTTGCTTTAACAGTGCTTCAATTATTTCTGAGAACTTTGTGTTTTGTACCGCAGTTGATGTTCTGTAGAAACTGGATAGAGAACTTGCTATAGCCCTGTGATCATTTAGCTATTTAGGACACATGATATATAGAGAAAGGAGATAATGGTGACATCAAATTGTACATTTATTAAATTACTGAATTTTATCTATATGTGTATGCTAGGATAGAGAAATAACATAAGTGATGTTGTTGATTTCACTTAGTCATCTCCCTGATGATGAGCATGAATTCTAGGTGTGAACAATGTGAGTAGAAAATTGCTGTTCCCTTACTTGCTCTGTTTATTTTATCCCTCTGTCAACATTACTACAACATTGGAATGAAAATTATTCTACATTTGTAGCTTGGCATTTTTCAAAAAGCATGACTTCACAATATTGGCAAATAAAATAAATGTGAGTAGAAGCAATGATGAAAAACGAAGAATTTTCAAGGGTAATTTTTACCTTAAAATTTAATCTCCCATGTAAGATGAAACTTTTCCAAACCACACATTAAATAAGTAAATAGTGAATACAAACAAACATATATAGATATGCAAAATATTTACCTTTTGTTGAGAGGAAAATATGAGAACATTATAAACAGGAGAAACAACAGAGTAGGGGACAGAATGAAAACTAACCTGCTCTACAAGGCAGACTGTAAAAGAAGTGTGGTGAATTTGAAAGGGTAAAATATGAGGTTAGACAGTTATTAAGGAGCCATATATATGGATTTTTACACCAAACCTATGAGTTTGATTTAGCTCCAACTGGTAGTAGAGACTAAGCAGTCTTGACTTACCCAGTGGTATGTCTGGAGGATTTTATCCTGGGTTAAGAAGATGCTATCTTTGATACAGGCTAAGAAAGAATATTTCCTGTCTGTACACATAGACTTGTGTGTGTCCACATTGTTAAAACTGAAATAGCTGTCCAATTAAATAAATCTGTCATAGCATACCTTTTGCCTGAGTACAAAACAGATAAGAAAATATTTTCTTGGTTACTTCTGATGACTAATGTACACCGAAGTTAGAGGAGTAACTTCTAACCAAGACTCAGGATCATCTACATCTAGGTCAGTAAAGTGTTATCAACTATAAATAAATACAAGCCCTGTCATGAAAACACTGTCCTATTTTTTTATTATTCAGACTTTGAGGTACTGCGTCTCTTTCAGATTAATTATAAAGAGTGCCAGTAGTTTCGTTCTTGATAGGAATTCTACTTTGAAGCATATACTTTACCATTACATTTGTTATAAGCATTTATTTCAGGTTAAAAAATATCTTGGTATTTCAAGTTAGCATTTGGAGCTGTTTCCCCATTTGAATCAGGTTGCATTTCCTATGCAACCAAAACAAACAAAAAAGACAATATAAAGCAACTGTGATTTGTTTGTAAGTATTTTTATCTAAACTGCTTCAGTTTTCTCATTGACTGAAATATAATAAATAATGTTATCTTACAAATAAGTTTACACTCACTAATCACCATGATTATAATTTTATTTACTGAGATTTCATGTAAGATTTCTTTTGGGAAGAAAAATTGTTCATTTGTTAATACTTAAATATGCCATTCTGAATTACTGATAGAGGGGGAACCTGAAAAGGACTTCAGCATTGACAGAGAATTAGGAATGCTGTAAAGGTAAGCCTAGTTTTAGATATTCAGAGTTTGATGCAGTGACATTAACTGACACTGTAAAACAGATTTATAAATTCCCAAGTAAGTAATATATATTTGAAAGGTGTTCTAAAGAAGAAGGAAAGAGAGTAACAAAGAACCAAATTTAATTGCTAAAGGCATCTCATAATGAAAGAAAAAGAGGAAATTGCATAATATGTATTAAACACTTTATTTCATAAACCCATTTTGAAATACACAGTTTTATTAATATATTTGAATTCATACTTTAAAATAAATATGATTGTTGCAATCACAGCCTGGTTTGAAAACCCTAGAACAATGTGCCATTTCTGCTCTTTCCATTGAGAGGTGAACTGTATTTCTCTACCTCTTTGAATCTGGTCTTGAGTCCTGCTTTCACCAATGGAACATGTCAGAAATGACAATGGGAAACTTCTGAGCTATAGTCAAGAAACCATGAACTCTCGTAGAAATGCAGACATCACATCTGAGGTAGACCAGACTGATCTAGTCTCCTTGAGAATAAAAAACACATGGAGAGAGGCCCAGACATCTAGGCGTTACAGCTGAACCTCCATCCAACCCCTGAGCTGGACTTAGCAGCATGAAGGAGCACACGTAAAAACAGAAGAGGAAACATGCAATTAAACTGAAGATTTGTGAGGCTTAATACATTGTAAATTGTTTTAAGCTACTATGATTTGGAGTACTGCAATTGTTTTGGAACAATGCATAACTAACATACACAAATACACACAGGCTCCTTTCCTTGTTCAACCAGTTTCAATTCACAACTGTCATATTTATACCTATGTGGCTTGATAAATACAGTGATATTATATAGGGTTTCCTTAAAATTAGCAGAATGATTAATATTTATTTAGTCTTTTGTGTAAAAAAGCACATTATGACATTAATCAGTTTAGGGATCAACTCAATTTTCTAGTAGAAAGAACACAGGATTTGGAGATTTAAAAAAAAGCAATTTAAAGCAACAACCTGAAGACTTTACTAACTAGGTGACAGAGTGATTTGGGGCAAATTATTTTATCTCTTTAGAACTCTGTTTTCTCATTTAGTTAAAAAGAATTTTAAGAGAGATAATTATCAAGATTTTAAATGCATATACATATATAATATGCATATATGTATATGCATAGTGCATGTTTTAACTTAAATTCTTTTTAACTAAATAAGAAAATAAGGATCTAGAGACAAAATGAACAAACTAATTCAATGAATATACGTATACATATATAATAGGCATTTATTTGTATATGCCTTTAAAACCTTGAGAATGATCTATCCTAAATATATACAATACATAATCGGTATTTTAAAAAATACATTAAAAATGTTTGTGTTGTTGTTTTGTCTGATTCTAAGTTATAATTCAGAAAGTTCATTAGAATTTGCTTCCAGTATTTTACTTCCCTTATTTAATGTATAGCATATTCTAAAGTATGAATAGATCACTGAAAATATTGCCCCAAATGTTTTACTGAAAAATATTTTAAGATGACTGAAACAATTTTTATGTTACTCATTTCAATACTATTTTATAATATCATTTTATTTATATTCATGTTAATAGACTCTGCAAATTTAAAAAGTGAAACTAATGTATCTCTGTGAATCTGAAATCCACAAAATAAACAGGAATACTGAGTCAACAGATGAAGGCAAACTAAAGAAATTTAAAAATATACTATGCATTTCCATTTGTCAAACAATATATTCATTGTAGTAAGAAGACTCTGCCACAGACATCTAGGTGTGGCATCTTATCCATTCATTGCTGGCATGCTAGTCAATCATATTTTGACATATTTGACAAGTCAAATAAGAAAGAAAAAAGTATTCATAAAGATACTTATTCAAATCTAAGAAGATCTGCTCACGAAGAAATGACATCAGAAACCTTTAATATTGACAATTTGAAGACTTATTATATGTCAATCATAAACTTTGATTTTTCTCCTTGCAGTTATTAATGTGTAATTTCATTTGTATGGCAAAAGTCACTTTGGCATTTACAGATAAACAGTATAATATGTGGTATATTTTAAGTTTGCATGGTAATTTTGAATTTTCACCAAAAAATTAGGAAATAAATTAATTTATAACAGTGACTTATGGAATTTGTGGAGTTGATATACACAGTTATAATCTCATCAAACTACTTACGAACATTCTATAAATAATTTAAAAATTAATTAAACTAGAATGATTTTTAGTTTATGTTACTACTTGAGGTATTTGAAGACATTTAAAAATACTAAAAAATTGTAGTTGTCGACTAAGAGCAAAGAATCAAAAATGAAAGTAATCTTTTGAAACTATCTGTAGAAGATGGCAGATTGTAGGCATTGTTAGCATGCATCTCTCACTTGTAAATATAAAATAATTCACATTGCAAACTTTTTTCCAAGAAGCAACAAAGGAACTTAACAGAAAAGTTTCATTTAAAACCACAGAGCCTTTGAAAGAATCTACACCATTCACCAGAGAGAAAACTAAGTCTCCAGAGCATGAGATTATGGACAGACTGCCACTGTGACATAAGCTCCCATGGGAGGGTCAGGAAATCCACGTCACAGAGAAAGGCCATAACCCTACCCAGTGCTGGAGTGATTTAATGAGCAGTCTAGACTATATGAGAAGAATGCTTTGTGTGCACTCAAGACTCCAGTGGGCATGGAGGGAAGTCATTCCTGATCCTACTGCACAGGGGAACTTGTGAAAGTCTGCCAGGTAACTCAGATGGTGGTCATAGATTGAGAGAAGCTCCCAACTTAGATTTGTGATATAACCTGTAGTGAGGATGAACTCCATTGGCCAGAACTGAGAGATGAGCAGGAAATGTGCTACTGTCGTGGATGCAGGAGCTGAAAAACCCTGCTTCATGGGTGGACTGGGAAAAACATGACCTGAAAGCCACAGTTTCTGTCTCCAGCAAAAAGGTTTGTGGCCTCGGGGCAGTTTTGAATTCTGAGTGCAGAATGCCTGGGACTCAGCTAGCTGCTCCTAGCAGAACACTGTGGGTGAGAGACCTTCCTTGCCAAGTATGTGGGAGTTGAGTGGGGCTCACTGGCAACTGCTAACCTCTCACACAACATGCAGATTCTTTTGTGTAGCAGAGGTAGCTGTGCTGTTCCCTAGAACACCACTTCAGCAGACAGGAAACTCTCCCTAATCTTCATTGGAGCTACTGCTTGCACCTGCATGTAGGAAGCCAGAGGATGGAACTACCTGACTCAGCCCGCACCTGGCTTTGCCGTACCCTGTCCTGGTACTGTAACATAAGGGGCCCTGATAGTATAACAAGGAATAAGGATCTTTGGGAGCTCCATGGCCCCTTCCACTGCCTGAGGCATCAGAGGACCTCCCCTGAGTAACGTAAGGGAAGCACAGATTCCACCACTACCCATACAGTTGGGGCTCTTTTCTAAGTGCCACCTTCTGGCTAGAGGCCAGCTGGCACAGCCCATTATAACATCTGCAGGCACAATAACAGCACTCAGGAAAGAAAACTTCTGCTCAACCTCAGCCATCGTCATTGCTTGCATCAGCTTGGGTAACTAGGAGCTCCTGAGCCTGTCCATGTGCTCAGTACATTACTAATGCAGCTGACATTTCAAAAAGCCAACACATCAAAACTATTTATAACCATAGAAATCTAAGAGTCTGTGTCACTCCCCTCCCACTCCCATCAGAGCTGATGTTGGTACTGACTGCTGGACGACTTGAGAATAGGTCACATCACTGGATTCCTTGCAGACATTTCCTAGAACCAGCCTGGAATATGGCAGCTCCACTGAGCAACTAGATCCACAGATGCAGCAGGACTCACAGTAGTTTTCTCAGGGACTTCTATTGAAAGACCAGCTCCCAATATATTGATGTGGATTCAAGATCTCTCAAAGTGATTGAGTGGTCGGTGAAAAAGAAAAAAAAAAGGACAAAGAAACAGTTTTCTTCAAAGTTGGGCCTAGGACAGACACTACATAAAACCACTCCATGGATGTCTAAAATTCCCATGAAACCTCAGTGCTTTATTAGGCTCTTTCAATACGGGAGGGGAATGAGGCTGCACAACAGTATGGTAATGATCATCCAAAAGGAATACATTTGTAAAACTGGTACACAAAGATCAGAATGTCAGCATAGAAACCATAAACCTTAGCAAGAATAGAGGTTAAACATAAACTTAAAATCATCAGCAAGAAAAGCATTAGGCTCACAGCTGCAGGGGGAACAGGATCTGACACAAGACAACCAGCCTGACCACAAAACTGCAAGAGGGGGGAGACTCCGATGCAGGACTGGAGAAGCAGTGGGAGAAGAAAGACTTACATCCTAGTCTCTACCACAGAAGTTTTTCCTCACAACAGACACCCCTCATACATTCATTTATAGGCTCTCCTTAAGAGTCACATTCCCCTTCTAGGGCCATAATCAATATGCCTTTCCTGGGAAAGGAATCAAGGTAATAAGCCTCTCCATTACACGTCTGTTTATAGGCTTTCTGCAATGAGAAGCTTATTACGTGCTGTTATCTCTCTCCAGCAGTCAGGTTATGTGGTTTGTCTCTTACACAGAGTTCCTGTTTTTACAGGAACAGCTCAGCAGAGCCAAAGTTACAAGTTACATTCAGCTTTTCACATTATTCTTCATTTTCTCATATAAAATCAACACAGTGAACAACAAGCATCACAAAGCAAATAATTCATTTTAGGGAAACAAAATTCTAAGAGAATTTACAGGTTAAAAATCAACAGCAATTTCTTCTTGTTATATCAGAAGCTCAGATTTTGCCAATTCTCAGAAGCTTGGGGTTGCTCAGTCACCACCGTGGGGTCCACAATGTACCCAGCAGACTTCTACACATTGGGGAAGAGGGAGTGTAGCACGTTAAGGGAGCACCCCACAGAACCTCAAGTCCCTGAGCTTTCCATTTCTGGGAAGTTTCTTTCAGCAGAGGCACAAGTGCAATGCTCGGTCCAGTAGGGAAAGTTTATAGCTCTATCCCAACAGTCAGACAGCTCTGAGGCTCACAAAGAGAAATGGAGAAGGAGACTTCTTCCCCTCACTCACCACTGCAGGCACAGTTGGGGGTTCTTCCACAGTAACCCACCAAGGGTGCATCTGTAGACAGCCTTTCATACTGTATTCTCACAGGAGTCCCCCCAGGTTCATGCTTAGACAAGAGGTAGAGTGACAATCCCTGTCTACACAGAACATCAGCATTCCTGGAGATGAAAAGAGGTGCCTGTCTGAGGTGAATAGCTGGAACACTGCATCAGGAGTGTGCTTTGGAGGTGAAACACTTTGTTGCTAGCCTAAGCGAAAGCTGTGGTGACTCTCTCCCTTTCTCCTGAAAAGATCTCAGAGCATTTTGCTGAGAACTCCCTAGCCACCTCATTTAAGGCTGGGACCTCTTGCCCATCATTGGAACATTGCATTTACCTACCTGTTTAGCCACAGTCAGTTTTTATGCATGTGCACCTCCTACTGACTCGATGCCTCAACTCTTCAAAGCAGTGAATAAGATACCAGGCAGGAAAATATTTTTAAGTGTACACCACTAGGGAATAAGTTAAGCGTCATAAAACCTCAGCTATTCCAACCTCACAAGAGACATTGAACCTACTCCGGCACTTAGTACACCATTATTAAAACCAGTATCTGAGAAAGCTAAAGTTTCTCTACAACCAAGGAACTCATACAGAGTCTTTGCTACTGAAGACACCCAGAGCCAAAGCTAGGTGAAAATAAACAATAATCAATAATGTGCCATCCTCAAGGGGAAAAAAATAGGAAATTTAAAAAAAAAACAGTCAAGGTAGTAACAAGAGGAGGATCCAAGATGGAAGATTAGACATAACTCCAACCCACAACACCCAGCGAGAGAGACGCAGAAACCCAGAGATCTAGCTCCAACCAAGGTACCAGGAGCATTTCAACAGGTCTGGTCCGAGGGTGAGCAAAGCCCACTCAGGGCAGACCGAGGTGGGGAGGGGTGCTGCTTCACCCAGAAAGTGTATCTGACTGGCGAGTCGGAGGCTCCACCTCTGGCGCTCGGTCAAGATACGGTGCTCCCCCCAAAGCTGAATAGGGGAGGGACAGCGGGGATCCGGGGGAGCTGGGGAGGGATAGCCTGCGGAGAAATGCCAAATGTGGGTGAAGGGGAGGAAGGCAGCAAAACACATTGCCATATGTGTACCTATGCAACTATCTTGCAAGTTCTGCACATGTACCCCAAAACCTAAAATGCAATAAAAAAATACACTGAACAGGGGATCTTTGCCAGTCAAGTACCAGGAATTACAAATGCGGAGTTGAATAAGAGTCTGCAGACTGAGCTATTACCCCCTCCCCTTGCCCAGAGAGAGAGGGAGCTATGAGCGGTAGCAGCTGGGCAGCCCCTACCCAATGACTGGAGAGAGACGAAACTGAAAGGGAGAGACAGCCGGATGCAGCTGGGCAGGTCCCTACCCTCCCCTACAAATCCTAGACAGCTGAAGCTCTGACTCTAGTGGGTTGTGTAGCCAGTGCCACAGTCTGAGATGAACCCTGAATGATCCAGCCCCGGGAGGAAGGGCACAACCCACCACTAGTGGGGTGGAACTGGGCTATGTGTTTTAACAAAAAACACAGGAAGCCTACATAGCAACGGGAGGGGGTTCTTGACAACCCAGCAGCCCCTACAGGTCAGCAGAAGAAGCAGGCCTAATATCCCAGCATAAACAAAAAAGACACAGGAAACTTCCTAGAAACCCAGTAGCGCCCCCACAAGCAGACCTCAAGTGACCTCATCAAGCAGCTCTCTGACACCACAGACAGGTACATCCACAAAGATGGGAAAAAAACCAGCCCGAAAAGGTGAAACCAACAAAGATCAGAACATCACTTCTCCTTCAATGGATCACAACTCCTCAACAACACAGGATCACAACTTGACAGAGAAGGAGTGCAAAGAAATGACAGAAACAGGATTCAGAAGATAGTAATAATAAACTTTTCACAGCTAAAGGAACACATTCTAACTTAATGCAAAGAAACCAAAAACCTTCAGAAAAGATTAGACGAAATGCTAACTAGAATAACCAGCTTAGAGAAGAACATAAATTACTTGATGGAGTTGTAAAACACAGCACGAGAGCTATGTGAAGCAAACACAAGTTTTAATAGCTGACTGGATCAAGCAGAAGAAAGGATATCAGAGACTGAAGATCAACTCAATGAAATAAAAAGAGAAGGCAACACAAGAGAAAAAAGAGTGAAAAGAAATGAACAAAGCCTCCAAGAAATATGGGATTATGTGAAAAAACCTAATATATACTTGATCAGTGTACCTGAATACGTTGGGGAGAATGAATCCAAGCTGGAAAACATGCTCCAGGATATTATCCAGGAGAACTTCCCAAGCCTAGCAGTCCAAATTTCAAATTCAAGAAAAACTGAGAACTCTACAAAGATATTCCTCAAGAAGAGCAACCCCAAGGCACATGATCATCAGATTCAAAAGGGTCGAAATGAAGGAAAAAATGCTAAGGGCAGCCAGAGAGAAAGGTCAGGTCTTTCTCTGAGGGAAGCCAGTCAGACTCACAGCAGATCTCTTGGCAGAAACCCTACAAGCCAGAAGAGATTGGGGCCAATATTCAACATCCTTAAAGAAAAGAACTTTCAACGCAGAATCTCATATCTAGCCAAACTAAACTTCCTAAGCGAAGGACAAATAAAATCCTTTACGGAAAAGCAATTATTGAGAGATTTTGTCACTACCAGACCTGCCCTACAAGAGCTCCTGAAAGAAACACTAAGCACAGAAAGGAAAAATTACCAATCACTGCAAAAGCAAACCAGTTGGCAAAGACCAAAAATGCAATGAAGAAAATGAGTCAACTGATGAGAAAGAAAACCAGACAGTAACAAAATGGCAGGATCAAATTCACACATAACAATATTAACCCTAAATGTAAATGGCCTAAATGCCCCAATCAAAAGACACAGACTGGCAAACTGGATAGAAAGTCAGAACCCATCTGTGTGCTATATTCAAGAAACCCATCTCACATACAAAGACACAAATAGACTCAAAATAATGGGATAAAAGAAGATTTACCAAGCAAATGGAGAACAAAAAAGGAAGGGGTTGCAATACTAGTCTCTGATAAAATGGACTTCAAGGCAACAAAGATCAAAAGGGACAAAGAAGGACATTACATAATGGTAAAAAGATCAATCCAACAGGAAGAGCTAATTATCCTAAATATATGCACCCCAACACAGGAGCACCTAGATACATAAAGCAAGTTCTGAATGACCTAAAACTAAATTTAGACTCCCACACAATAATAGTGGGAGACTTCAATACTCCACTGTCAATATTAGACAGATCAACGAGACAGAAAATTAACAAGGATACCCAGGACTTAAATACAGAGCTAGACCAAGCGGATCTAATAGACATATACAGAAAGCTCCATCCCAAATCCACGGAATATACATTTTTCTCAGCACCACATTGCACTTACTCTAAAATTGACCACAGCATTGGAAGCAAATCACTCCTCAGCAAATGTAAAAGAACAGAATTATAACAAATGCTCTATCAGACCACAGAACAGTAAGACTAGAACTGAGGATCAAGAAACACACTCAAACCCACACAACCACTTGGAAACTGAACAACTTGCTTCTGAATGTTGACTGGATAAACAATGAAATGAAGGCAGAAATAAAGATGTTCTTTGAAACCAACCAAAACGAAGACAGAACTTACCAGAATCTCTGGGACATCTTTAAAGCAATATAGAGAGGGAAATTTATAGCAATAAATGCCCACCAGAGAAGAGAGAAAATATCTAAAATCAACACCCTATCATCAAAATTGAAAGCGCTAGAGGAGCAAGATCAAAAAACTCAAAAGCTAGCAGAAGACAAGAGATAACTAAGATCAGAGTAGAACTGAAGGAGATAGAGACACAAAAAAACCTTCAAAAAATCAATAAATCCAGGAGCTGGTTGTTTGAAAAGAACAACAAAATAGACAGACTGGTAGCCAGATTAATAAAAAAGAAGAGGGAAAAGAATCAAATAGATGCAATAAAAAACAATAAAGCAGGTATCACCACTGAACCCACAGAAATACAAACTACCATTAGAGATTACTACAAACAACTCTACTCACATAAACCAGTAAACCAGGAAGAAATGGGTAAATTCCTAGACACTTGTACTCTACCAAAACTAAACCATGAGGAAGCAGAAACCCTGAATAGACTAATAACAAGGACTGAAGTAGAGGCAGCAATCAATAGCCTACCAATCATTAAAAGTCCAGGTCCAGATGAGTTCACAGCCAAATTCTAGCAGATGTACAAAGAACCTGGTTCCACTCCTTCTGAAACTGTATCAGACAATTCAAAAACAGGGAATTCTCCCTAACTCATTTTATGAGACCAACATCATCCTGATACCAAAATCAGGCAGAGACTCAACTAAAAAAGAAAACTTCAGGCCAATATCCATGATAAACATTGACACAAAAATCTTTAATAAAATACTGGCAAACAGATTGCAATAGCACATCAAGGCTTATCCATCACAACCAAGTAGGTTTCATCCCAGGGATGGAAGGCTGGTTCAACATATGCAAATCCATAAACATAATCCATCACATAAATGGAAACAAAGACAAAACCACATTATTGTCTCAATAGATGTAGAGGAGGTCTGATAAAATTCAACAGCCCTTCATGTTAAAAACTCTCGATAAACTAGGTATTGATGGAACGTATCGTAAAATGATAAAAGCTATATATGACAAACCTACAGCCAGTATCATACTAAATGGGCAAAGGCTGGAATAATTGCCATTGAAATCAGGCAATAGACAAGGATGCCCTCTCTCACCATTCCTATTCAACATAGAATTGGAAGTTCTAGCCAGAGTAATCAGTCAAGAAAAAGAAATAAAGGGTATTCAATTAGGAAAGGAGGAATTCAAACTCTCTCTAATTGCAGATAACATGATTGTATATCTAGAAGACCTCACTGTCTCAGCCCCAAATCTTCTCAAACTGATAAGCAACTTTAGCAAAGTCCCAAGATACAAAATCAATGTGCAAAAATCACAAGCATTCCTATATACCAATAACAGGCAAACAGAGAGCCAAATCAAGAGCAAACTCCCATTCATAATTGCTACAAAGAGAATAAAATACCTAGGAATACAACTAACAAAGGATGTAAAGGACTGCTTCAAGGAGAACTACAAATCACTGCTCAACGAAATAAGAGAGGACACAAACAGATGGAGAAACATTCCATGCTCATGGTTAGAAAGAATCAATATTGTGAAAACGGCCATACTGCCCAAAGTAATCTATAGATTCAATGCTATCCCCATCAAGCTACCAATGACCTTCTTCACAGAACTGGAAAAAACCACTTTAAACTTCATATGGAATCACAAGAGACCCCACATAGCCAAGACAATCCTAAGCAAAAAGAACAAAGCCAGAGGCATCACACTGCCAGACCTCAAACTATACTACAAGGCTACAGTAATCAAAACAGCATGGTACTGGTACCAAAACAGAGACATGGACCAATCGAACAGAACAGAGACCCCAGAATAAACATCACACATCTACAACCATCTGATCTTTGACAAATCCAGCAAAAACAAGCAATGGGGAAAGCACTCAATGTTTAATAAATGGTGTTGGGAAAACTGCCTGGCAATGTGCAGAAAGCAGAAACTGGACCCCTTCCTGTCACCTTACACTAAAATTAACTCCAGATGGATCAAAGATTTAAACATAAAACCTAACACCATAAAAACACTAGAAGAAAACGGAGGCAAAACCATCCAGGACATAGGCATAGGTAAGGATTTCATGACTAAAACACCAAAAGCAATGGCAACAAAAGCCAGGATAGACAAATGTGATCTAACTGAACGCCAGAGCTTCTATACAGCCAAAGAAA
>CM052649.1:88701304-88802375 GCA_028533165.1 Leontopithecus rosalia
GGGAGTGTAAATTAGTTCAACCATTGTGGAAGACAGTGTGGTGATTTCTCAAGGATCTATAAATAGAAATTCCATTTGACCCAGCAATCCCACTACTGAATATATACCCAAAGAACTATAAATCATCTACTATAAAGACACATGCACACGAATGTTCATTGCAGCCCTGTGTACAATAGCAAAGACCTGGAACCAACCCAAATGCCCATCAATGATAGACTGGAGAAAGAAAATCTGGTACATATACACCATGGAATACTACCCAGCCATAAAAAATGATTAGTTCGTGTCCTTTGTAGGGACTTGGATGAATCTGGAAACCATCATTCTCAGCAAACTGACCCAAGAACAGAAAGCCAAGCACTGTATGTTCTCACTCATAGGTGGGTGGTGAACAATGAGAACATGTGGACTCAGGAAGAGGAGCATCACACACAGGGGACAGTTGGCGGGGGTAGGAGAGGGACAACAGTGGGTGGGGAGGGAAGGAAGGATGGGGAGGGATAACATGGGGAGAAATGCCAGATATAGTATACACCTAAAGTAAAATTTTAAAAAAAAAGTCAAATCAAAATTAAATTCAAAAGTAATTACAATGGTCTACGCAAATGAAAAAGAACCAGTAAAATAATTCTGGAAATATAAAAAAACAGTTATATAACACCCCCAAAAGATCACACTAACTCTCCAGCAGTGGCTTCAACCCAAGATAAAATCGTTGAAATACCAGATAAATAATTCAAAGGGTTGATTACTAATTTACTTAAGGACATACAAGAGAATGTTGAAAACTAACATAAAGAATCTTTTTCTAAAAAAAAACTAATATAAATAAAAAATTTAAAAGAGGTAGATATACTAAAGAAAAATGTATCGTAACTTCTGAAAATAAAAGAAACATTTAGGGAACTACAAAATGCAACTGAAAGTATTAACACCAGATAGACCAAGTATTGAATTTCAGAGGTTGAAGACAAGGCTTTCAAATTAACCCAATTAGATAAAAAAATGGAGACAAAAGAATTAAAATAAATGAACAAAGTCTCCAAGAAATATGGATTTATGTACAATGGCCAAATTTAATCATTATAGATGTTTCTCTGCAAGAAAAAAGCAAAATATTTGGAAAACTTTTTGAGGGAGGAACTCAGAAAAATTTCCCTGGACTTGCTATAGCTTGTGACTTCCACATATAAGAAATGTAATTCCTGGGATACTCACTGCACAAAGGACAACACCAAGGCATATAGTCATCAGGCTATCTAAAGTCAATGTGAAGGAAAGAATTCTAAGAGTAGTGAGATAAAAGCATCAGGTAACCTAAAAGCTGCCAGACTAATAGTGGACTTCTCAGTAGAAACTATACAAGTTAGAAGAGATTGGGGTACTACCTTCAGTCTTCTTAATTAATTTATTTTTATTATACTTTAAGTACTGGGGTACATGTGCAGAATGTGTAGGTTTCTTACACAGGTATACACATGCCATGGTGGTTTGATGTACCCCATCATCCCATCATCTACATTAGTTATTTCTCCTAAGGCTGTCCTTCCCCTAGCTCCATACCTCCTAAACAGAGTAACTGTCAGCCAAGAATTTTGTATCTGGCAAAACTAAATTCCATCAACAAAGGAAACATAAAGTCTTTCTTTGACAAGCAAATGCTAAAGGAATTTGTCACTTAAGGCTAGCCGTACAAAAAATGCTAAAAGGAGTTCATATTCTTGAAACAAAAGATTAATACACACCAGAATAGATAACTCCTGCAAGTATAAAATTCACAGGACTTAAAAAACAATAACACAATGCAGAAAACAAAGTCACTATGTAACAATCAATATGATGACTGGAACAGTATCTCACATCTCAACATTAATGTTGAATATAAATGGTTTCTATAACCCACTTAAAAGATACATTGTCTGAATAGATTTTTTAAAAATCACAAACCAAATATCTAATGTCTTCAGAAGACTCACCTAACATATAAGGATCCTTGTAGAGTCAAAGTAAATGGAGGGAAGAAAAATTTTTCATGCAGATAGAAACCAAAAGTGAGCAGGAATAGCTATTCATATATCAGACAAAATGGATTTCAAACCAATTGTAAAGAGACAACAAAGGGTAGGAAGCAGGACTAGTTTGCAGCACCTACTCATACAAGCATAGCAGTGTGGAGACTTCCTTCCTTTGAAGGAACTGGATCACCATTACAGGCTCCCTGAGACGCCAAAAAACTGTGAGTCTGCTTGCTTTCTCAACAGGGAGGCTCACAGTCTGGGGCAAGTTCTCGGCCTTGGTCATCAACTGCTAGAAATACACTTGGTGCTGTTGAGGGGGAATGGTGGGAGTGAGACTGGCCTTTTGGACTGTGGGTGTGTGTGCCAGTGGGATGAAGCCTGTGACTAATGGCTTTCCCCTACTTCCTTGATAACCTGTATAAATCAGCAAAGGCAGCCATAATCCCCCTTGGGAATATAACTCCATTGGTCTGGAAACCCACCCCCAGCCCCACAGGAGCTAAAGAGAGCCCTACCCAAAGAGCTTATGAGCTCAGATATGCCTATCCCTGTCCCCACCTAATGGCCTTTCTCTAAAGGCCCTTGTAGCCAGACAATGGTCATACTCTCTTGGGAGCCCTACAGCACTACCCATCACCTGGGAAACCTGATTTCTTAACCACGTGTCCCTAGGGCAAGTTTGTATCCTCACTGTAGGACTGAAGCTGATGCACTTTTGAAAAGCGCCTCCTCCTGGCTGCAGCCCAACAAACATAAAGCCAGCACACTGAACAAACACAACCAAGGACCCTCACAGAGTCCACTTCATTCCCCTGCTACCTCCACTGGAGCATGTGCTGGGATTCATGACTGCAAGACCTGAAGACAGATCACATCACAGGACTCTGCCAGCACTCCCCAATACCAACTTGGACCCCAGTAGCTCCACTGGGTGGCTAGGCCCAGAAGAGCAAAAAAAATTACGACAGTTCAGCTCTCAGGAAGGCCCATTCCTAGGAAAAGGGAGAGAGCACTACCTCAAAGGAGCAGTCCATGGAACAAAATAATCTAAATATCAGCCCTTGAGTCCCAGATCTTCCCTCGGACATAGTCTACCCAAATGAGAATGAACCAGGAAAGCAATTCTGATACTATGACAAAACAAGGTTCTTTAACACCCCCAAAAGATCATACCAGCTAACCAGCAATGGATCCAAACCAAGCTAAAATTTCTGAATTGGCAGAAATACAATTCAAAAGGTTGATTATTCAGCTAACCAAAAAGCCATCATGGAAAAGTGAAGTTAAACTAAAACAATTCAAAAACATGATACAAGAAAGGAAAGTTCTTCAGTGAGATAGACAGCATTAATAAAAACCAATCACAACTTCCAGAAATCAAGGACACACTTGGAGAATTGGAAAATTGAAAACTGCAGTGGAATGTCTCAGTAATGGAATCAAACAAGTGGGAGAAAGAAATTCAGAGCTCAAAGACGAAGCTTTTGAATTAACCCAATCCACCAAAGATTAAGAAAAAAGAATAAAAAATAAAGCATCCAAGAAGTTTGGAACTGTATTAAAAGTCCAAACCTAAGAATAACTAGTGTTCCTGAGGAAGAAGAGAAATCTGAACATTTGGAAAACATATTTGAGGGAATAATGAAGGAAAACTTCCCCAGCTAGAGAACTACACATCCAAATACAAGAAGCTCAAAAAACACCTGGAAAATTCATTGCAAAGAGATCATTGCCTAGGCACACGGTCATCAGGTTATCTAAAGACAAGACAAAGGAAAGAATATTAAGAGATGTGAAGCAATAGCATTAGGCAACCTATAAAGGAATGCCTATCAGATTAATAGCAGATTTCTCAGAAACACCCAACAAACTAGAAGGTACTGGGGCACTATTTTTAGCCTCCTTAAACAAAACAATTAAAAAGGCAAGAATTTTGTATCCAGTGAAACTAAGCTTCATAAATGAAGGAAAGATCCAGTATTTTCCAGACAAACAAATGCTGAGAGAATTTGCCACTATCAAGCCAGCAGTACAAGAACTGCTAAAAGGAGCTCTAAATCTTGAAACAAATCCTCAAAAGACACCAAAACAGAACATCCTTAAAGCATGAATCTCACATGACCTATACACCACCACCACAATGGAAAAAAATGTATTTGGGCAAAAAATAGCATGATGAATAGATAGTACCTCACATCTCAAAACTAGCATTGAATATAAATGTCCTAAATGCTCCACTTAAAAGATACAGAATGGCAGAATGGGTAAGAAATCCCCAAGCAAGTTTATTCTGTCTTCAGGAGACTCACCTAACACACAAGGAGTCACACAAACTTAAGGCAAAGGAGTAAAAAAAGAGTCTATGCAATGGACACCAAAAGCAAGCAGGGGTAACTATTCTTATATCAGACAAAACTAACTTTAAAGCATCAGCAATTTAAAAAGATACACATTGTATAATGATAAAAGGACTAGTCAAACAGGAAAATGCCACAATTATAAATATATATGCATCTGACACTAGAGTTCCCAAATTTATGAAATAATTACTACTAGACCTAAGTAATGAAATAAACCAAAACACAAAAATAATGAAGTACTTCAATACTCCACTGACAGCAGCAGACAGGTCATCAAGACAGAAAGTCAACAAAGAAACAATGGACTTTAATTATACCCTACAACAAGTGGACTTAACAGATATTTACAGAACATTCTACCAAACAACTGCAGAATATACATTCTATTCATCAGCACATGAAACATTCTCCAAGACAAACCATATGAAAGGCCTCAAGTCTCAGTAAATTAAAAAAAATTGATATTGTATCAACTACTCTCTCAGACTACAGTGGGATAAATTTAGAAATAAACTCCAAAAGGAACTTTCAAAACCATGCAAATGAATTAAAATTAATAACATGCTTCTGAATCATCATTGGGTAAATAATAAAATCAAGGTGGAAATTTAAAAACTTTAGACTGAATATAGTGACAGAATCTACCAAGACCTCTGGGATACAGCAAAAGCAGTGCTAAGAGGAAAGTTCACAGTATTAAATGCCTACATCAGAAAGTCTGAAACAGCAAAAATAGATGATCTAAAGTTACCATCACAGAACTGAGAAACAAGAATAATCCAAACCCAAACCTAGCAGAACAAAAGTAGTAATAAAGATCAGAGCAGAACATTGGTACAAACAAACAAGCAAAAACAATACAAAAGATAAATGAAACAAAAAGCTGGTTCTTTGAAAAGATAAACCAACTTGATAAACAATTAGTGAAATTAACCAAGAAAAGAAGAGAGAAGATCCAAATAAGCTCAGTTAGAAATGAAATGGGGCTGTGCGTGGTGGTTCACACCTGTAATCCCAACACTTTGGGAAGCTGAGGCAAGTGGATCACTTGAGGTCAGGAGTTTGACACTAGCCTGGCCAACATGGTGAAACCCTGTCTCTACTGACAAAGCAAACATTAGCTGGCCATACTGGTGCATGCCTGTAATCCCAGCTACTCGGGAGGCTGAGGCAGGCAAATTGCTTAAACCCTGGCAGTGGTGGTTGCACTGAGCCGAGATCACACCACTGCATTCCAGCCTGGTGTGATCTCGACAGAGCAAGACTCTTTCTCAAAAAAATAAAAATAATAAGAAATGAAATGGGAGATGTTACAATTGATACCATAGAAATACAAAAGATTGGCTGGGCACGGTGGCTCAAGCCTGTAATCCCAGCACTTTGGGAGGCTGAGGCAGGTGGATCACGAGGTCAAGAGATCGAGACCATCCTGGTCAACATGGTGAAACCCCATCTCTACTAAAAATACAAAAAAATTAGCCAGGCATGGTGGCACATGCCTGTAATCCCAGCTACTCAGGAGGCTGACGCAGGAGAATTGCCTGAACCCAGGAGGCAGAGGTTGCGGTGAGCCGAGATTGCGCCATTGCACTCCAGCCTGGGTAACAAGAGCAAAACTCCGCCTCAAAAAAAAAAGAAAAAAAAAAAGAAATACAAAAGATTATTCAAGGCTACAATGAACACCTTTATGTATATAAAGTAGAAAACCCCGAGGAGAGAGATAAATTCCTGGAAGTATACAACCCTCCCAGATTGAACCAGGAAGACACAGAATCTCTGAACAAACCTTTAACAAGTGGCAAGACTGAAATGGTAATTTTAAAATTGCCAACCAAAAATAAAAAAGCCCAGGACCAGATGAATTCATAGCTGTATTCTATCAGGTGTTCAAAGAAAATTGGTACAAATCCTATTCACACTATTCCAAAAAACAGAGAAAGATGTAACCATCCTTAAATCATTCTATAAGGCCAGTATCACCCTAATATGAAAACCAGGAAAGGACATAATGAAAATCAGCAGACTAATATCCCTGATGAGTGTAGATGCAAAAATCCTTAACAAAATACTAAATAACTAAATCCATACAGCATATCAAAAAGATAATCTACTATGATCAAGTGGGTTTCACACCAGGGATGCAGGGATGGTTTAACATACGGAAGTCCATAAATGTGATAGACCACATAATCAAAATTAAAAACAAAAATCACATGATCATCTCAATATATGTGGAAAAAGCATTTGACCAAATCCAGCATTCCTTTATGATTAAAACCCTCAGGAAAACTGACAAGAGGGAACAAACCTTAAGATAATAAAAGCCATCCATGACAAACCCATAGCCAACATTATACTGGATGGGATAAAGGTGAAATCATTCTCCCGGAAGACTGGAACAAGACAAGGATGCCCACTTTCACCATTCCTATTCAGTATAGTACTAGAAGTCCTAGCCAGATCAATCAGACAAAGGAAAGAAATAAAAGGTATCCAAATTGGTAAAGAGAAAGTCAAACTGCTTGCTTGATGTTATGATCATATACTTAGAAAACCCTAAAGACTGAACCAAAAGGCTCCTACAACTGCTAAATGAATTCAGCAAAGTTTCAGGATACAAAATTAATGAACACAAATCCATAGCTCTGCTACATACAAACAGTGACAAAACTGAGAATCAAAAAAAAAAAAATTTAAATACTTAGGAATATACCTAGCCAAGTACGTAGAAGACCTCTACAAGGAAAACTATAAAATACTGCTGAAAAAAATCATAGACAACACAAGCAAATGGTAACACATCCTGTGCTCATGGATGAGTAGAATCAAATTGTGAAAATAATCATACTGCCAAAAGCAATCTACAAATTCAGTGCAATTCCCATCAAAACACTGCCATCATTTTTCAAAGAACTATAAAGAAAATATCCTTAAATTCATACAGCAACAAAAAGAGCCCATATAGCCAATGCAAGACTAAGCAAAAAGAACAAATCTGGAGGCATCGCATTACTGAACTTCAAACTGTACTATAAGGCAATAGTCACCAAAACAGCATGGTACTGTTTTAAAAATAGGCACATAGACCAATGAAACAGAACATGGAATCCAGAAATAGAGTCAAATACTTAAAGTCAACTCATCTTCAACAAAGCAAAAAAAAAAATGTGGGGAGAGGACAGCCTATTCAACAAATGGTGCTGGGATAATTGGCAAGCCACATGAAGAAGAATGAAACTGGACTCTAATCTCTCACCTTTTACTAAGTCAACTCAAGATGGATCAAGGACTTAAATCTAAGACCTGCAACCATAAACATTCTAGAAGTTAACACTGGAAAAAAAACCCTTCTAGACATTGACATTGGCTTGGGTAAAGACTTCATGACGAAGAACCCAAAAGCAAATGCAACAGAAACAAAGATAAACAGATGAGACTTAATTAAACTAAAAGGCTTCTGCATAGCAAAAGAAACAATCAGCAGAATTAACAGACAACTCACAAAGTGAGAGAAAATCTTCACAATCTGTACATCTGACAAAGGACTAATACCTCGAATCTATAGGAATTCAAACAAATCAGCAGGGAAAAAAATCCCATCAAAAAATAGACTAAGGACATGAATAGACAATTATCAAAAGGAGATATACCAATGAACAACAAGAATATGAAAACATGCTTAACCTTACTAATTATCAGGGAAATGCAAATCAAAACCACTATGTGATACCACCTCATGCCTGAAGGAATTATCATCATTCAAAAAATCAAAAAATAAGAGGTATTAGCAAGGAAACCGTGGAAAGAAAACACTTTAATACTGTTGGTGGGAATGTAAATTAGTACAACCAATATGGAAAAGTGGAGATCCCTAAAAGAACTAAAAGTAGATCTACGATTTGATCCAGCAATCCTGCTACTTGGTACCTATCCAGAGGAAAAGAAATCATTATATGAAAAAAATACTTGCAATGCATGTTTATAGAAGCACGATGTGCAATTGCAAAAATATAGAAGCTGTCCAAATGCCCATCAATGAATGAATGAAGAAAATGTGATACATGCACATGTGCACATGCACACACACACTCACATACATACACACCATGGAATACTACTCAGCCTAAAGAGGAATGAAAAAATGGCATTTGCAGCAACCTGGATGGAACTGGAGACAATTATTTTAAGTAAAGTAACTCAGGAAGGGAAAACCAAACATCATATGTTCTCACTAATAAGTGGAACTAAGCTATGAGGAGGCAAAGGCAAAAGAAAGATACATTAGACTTTGGAGATGTGGGGGAAAGGGTGCAGGTGGGGAGGCATAAAAGACTACACATGGGTATAGTGTACACTGCATGGTTGATGGGAGTGCCAAAATCTCAGAAATCACCACTGAAGAACTTATTCATGTAACCAAACACTACCTGTTCCCCAAAAACCTATTGAAATAAAAAAAATTTTTTTTAAAGATTTAATCTAAAAAGACAACAAATACCATTATGTCATGATGAAAGGATCAATTCAACAAGAAGAAATAACAATTCTAAACATATATGCACCGAAGTCTGGAGCTCCCAGATTCATAAAGCAATTACCACTAGATCTAATAAAAGAGACAGATGGCTACACAATATTAGTTGAATACTTCAACACTCCACAAGCATTGAACAAATCATCAAGGCAGAAAGTCAACAAAGAAACAATGAACTTAAATTGCCCTCCAGAACAAATGGACCTAACAGATATTTACAGAACACTCTAAGGAAGAGGTGCAGAATATGCGTTCTTCTCATCAGCACACAAAACATTCCCCAAGCACATGATGTAGTTTAGATGTTTACCCAGTATCACTGATCTGCTTATTCAATCTGCCATAGCTTTTTGGTATACTTCTTGTTTTATTTTTTATTTTTTTGACGTAGGTTGAAATTGAAGATACATAACATTACTCTTGGCCAACATCCTAGCCTAGTGTCCTACAACCTCAAGAAAGGGATTTGATTTACAATACCATATTATTAACTATATTCAACCCACTATGCAATAGAACATCAAAACTTATTCTTTCTAATTGTAATTTTGAATATCTCTGCATAGCTAGAAGAGAGGAATTCGAATGCTCCCAACACACAAAAAAAGACAAATGTTTGAGGTGATTAATATGCTAATTACCTGGATTTGATCATTACCCAATGTATACATGCATCAACACATCGCATTGTACACTATAAAAATGTAAAATTATTGTCAATTAAAAATTTTTAAAAAGAACTTTGAAAAGTTTACAGAATACATATATATAAAACTATGAATAAAATTTTTATATGTCTAATTAGATATATGTAAGAAAATATCACTCAATTTAAGAAAATAAGCTAAGGGGAATAGAAACTGGGAATTCCAGTGTTAATATCTACATTGTTCCTATGTTTTGTTTAACAACATCTCTGTTCATCATGAATGACAGTCTGCCCCACTTTCTGGCCGCATCAGCAAAGTTCTAAGTTGACATCTGAAAATGTCATATGTGTGGGAGGTATGTGAGTGTATGCCACCTGAAAATTTGATATGTGTCTGTAGGGGGGTGGTGAGAGCCACAGAATACCACTAAGCCAAAAAAAAAAAAAAAGAATAAAATCATGTATTTTGCATCAACAAGAATGGTACTAGAGATCATTATCCTTAGTGAAATCACTCAGATACAGAAAGGAAATAGCTACATGTTCTCACTTACGAGTGGGAGCTAAACAGTGAGTATACAGGGACATACAGAGTAGAATAATAGACACTGAAGACAACAAAAAAAAGGTGGAAGAGGAAAGGTGGTGAGGTTTAAAACAGAAATTATTGGGTATAATGTACACTACTCAGGTGATGGGTACACTAAAAGCCCAAACTTCACCTCTACACAATACACCCATAGAACACAACCATACTTGTATCCCTTAATATATGAAAATAAAAAATTAAAGTAAAAAATATTTTTTAAAAAGATAAAAATTGTGAAATTCAAAGTTTCAAGTCCTTAGTATCTTTGATAGTCCTCTGATCCTAGGAGACTGTGAGACATCTGGAATAAATTTTAACTAAAGGTATAGCCTGGCACCAAATACAGCCAAGGTTAGTTTAAGTTAGTCAACCCAAGCTTGGCCAAAAACATGGGAGAAATAAATGCTGATCTGCTGTATGCCACTGATATTTCTATGGTTATTGGTTATGCCACATTATTCTAGCAATAGTTGATTAAGCAGCTAGGATCAAATCATGGAAATGCTTAACTAGGAGAATATAATAATGTGGCAGTTAATAATCTGTCTCTGCAACTAGACTGCCAGAGTTCAATATCCAGTTCTATTGTTAATAATCATGTGAATTTTGGCCAAATCAATTACCCTGTGTCTCAGTTTCTTCAACTGTAAAGTAAGAAAAATTATGGGGTATTTTTGAGGCTTAAACAAGTTAATCATTTAATATTTGAAAGTACAATATCTGGTACATACTAAGTACTCAACTAGAATTCACAATCATTATTCAATACAGGCATGAAAAGTTCAGCTTTTACTCAGCAGGCCAATAGTTTTTAAGTATATTTTCATGAAACATATTTGTTCTGTCAGCTGTTACTGCTTTCCTTTAAAATTCTGTTAGTCCTTTCCCAGTATGCAGATGAATTTAAGTAACTTGACACAAATTTCTCATTCTAAGAATTTTTTTTCCCTCATATGTTTATCTCTTGTGCTTGATAACTTGTTTGCAAGCCAACTGATAAGAAGTAAGTGAACAAGTATATTAAAATTAAGAGAAAAATTAATAAAAAATCAACTTAGTTTGAAAGATAATTTTAAATTGACATTTGTGCTCAAAATTGTACTTTGTATCACACAAGCAAAACAGAATATTTTCTCCTAGGAAAATTTTTCTTCATTCCTATGACAGGCTTCAAGATGTCATCATATAATGATGTTTTACAAATAATATGGTATTCTAAAAAGAGCAAAATAACTTCCAGGTATGTTGCCTGCTTAAGATCACTTTTCTTGAGAATTCGGTATCTCTGAAAAATCTGTTTGTTTCTTCTTGTTGTTTAGTTGGTTGGTTACTATAGGAAGAGAGATCTGAACTTAAAACGTTTATCTTGGCAGTAATATAGCCAGTTTAAGTGAAGGTAGAAAGCGCTGGGCACCAAATACGTTAGTATGTAGCCCTAAGAGCTCTAGAAGCCTATAGGAATGGATTAATGGAAAAACAGTTAGGGAAATGGACCGGATATGAAAATACCTGCAAGCAGGTAGTAAGGGAAAGGAAAGAGATTCTTAAACAGTATACCTGAATATTACTCCAAGAGCTTGTTAAAAATGCATATATAGTCCATGTCCCCACTTCCAAAAATTCTGTCTAGAATTTCTGAAATAGTGATACAGAATCTTCAATTTTAACAAATTGCCTTGATAATTTTGTTTTGGGTTGAGAGCTACATTTTGAGAAACATTAGAACATGCCTTTCTCTAATCATCTGGAAACAATAGTTTGACTCTAAGATTACAGAATCATTTTGCACTTTGCATGTCCCAGTTACTGCCAAGGACTGCTGCAGATGGGAATTTGGGGTAATGAATGATACCAAGGTTTTATGCCTGCACATCTGGGAGAATAATGCCATTAATCATGATGAAGACCACATGACAAAATCAGATTTTGGAAAGAAGATAATGCATGTTTTCCTTTTTTCTTTCCTTTTTTTGACAAGTTGGATGTTGGATGGTTTAGGGAGGTGGCATTAAATTCTAACTCTATTCCATTTTTTGCGGGGGCGGGGAGAGGCATTAAATATGAACTCTATTCCATTTGTAATGTGGAATGAAGTTCTGATTAAGCAAGATGGGAAATCACCAGGGCTACTTTATTACTGATAAATGCCATTTGGAAGCTAACATTAGGTAGGGTGTACCACAAATGAGCTTCTTTACACTGAAACTCAACATTAAGATTACTAATCCCTGCAATTCTTCCAGACAGAAGCAACTGCTTCACCCTCTCCCTGAAAGCAGCTAAAAGATACACCATCCTGTCTACTCTACCTAAAAGAGCAGTTTACAAAATTTGTAGTATAGGTTGCATGTTTCATTTTAAAAACACAATTCAGATTTCAAAATTAGTGTGATTATTATCACCACTTGAACCTAAGTTCTATGAAGCAAGGATCAGTCACATTTGTTCATTACTCAATAATCAGAATGTAATCCCAGCACTTTGGAAGGCTGAGGTGGACAGATCACTGGAGGTCACGAGTTCCAGACCATCCTGGACAACATGGTGAAACCCAGTCTCTACTAAAATATAAAAATTAGTTGGGCGTGGTGGTGTATGCCTGTAATCCCAACTAGTAAGGAGGCTGAGGCAGGAGAATCACTAGAACCCAGAAGGCAGAGGATGCAGTGAGCTGAGATTGCGCCACTGCACTCCAGCTTTGGTGACATAGTGAGACTCCATCTCTAAATAAATAAGATTAGGAACTCTAAACAATTTGTTGAATAAACACATTTTTAAAAGTTGGTAAATATTAATTTCTGACCTTGTTCAGATTTTTCGTTTGTTATTGCACAAATCGAAGTTCCATATTACTTAAGTCAAACAGGCAAGGAAAACATTATTGAAGATTACCGGCAGTCGGGAAAGGGGATAGAACTCTTTCTTCTAAGCTCAACTTAAAAAAAAAAAAAAAAGTAGTGGAGAGTTTTTAAGAGCTATGTTGGGAAGATCATAGGCTACCTGAGTTTGCTGATTGAGGTTACCAAAAAGGAAAAGTAAATTTTCTCCTCCATGAGAGGAGGTGGTTTTACGACTTGAAGGGAGAAGCCTACAGCGGATAGGCTCCTATCCTCCCACATAAAAGAGATAGCTATCTTCCTTGCTGATTATATTTCAAAGGCATGGCTTCCATAACCTTGAGATAGTTTTCAACTACAAAACTGGCCACAACTTTTTAAAAACATTTACATCTGAAAAGGAAAGCGGAAAAAATTACAGTGTGAAAGTTTTCTAAACTTTGTTTAGAAAGGGAGGCGAGGGACCCACATGCTTAAGGCTGGTAATCAAGCTGAGGGAAACTAAACCCCTCTGGCTTACTGCTTAAATGTGTTATTGCAGTTTGACACCAATGAATTCAGATTATGAGCTTCCATTCTCTCAAGGTTCCTGCAGGAGAGAGTTGCTGTATATATTACACAATCTATTTTTGGCTACTTACTTTGTTAATACGCATTTTCGACCGCTCCTCACTAACAGTGAAAAGAGCAGAGCTTCCAGAAAACAAGTCCTGGCGCTTTCCACAAGTGCGCGTGCGCACTCGGCGCTGATCCTCTGACGTCACAGAGGGCACCCGCCCCTACAAGTTGGCAACCGAAGGCGTCCTTAGCAGCAGTGGCCGCTGAGATGTACGAACTTCCGGTTCTCCCGGCAGCTGCAGCTGCCAGAGCCTCTGCCACCTGCCACGACCGGGCCTCTCCCTGGCGTTTGGTCACCTCTTCTTCATTTTCTTCTGCGCCTATGGTCCCTCTTGGAGCCAGCGTGGCGGGCCCGGCAGCCCCCGGGTGGTGAGAGAGCAGTCTGGAAACGATGAAGGCCTCGCACTGCTGCTGCTGTCTCAGCTACCTCTTGGCTTCCGTCCTCCTCCTGCTCCTGCTGCCCGAGCTGAGCGGGCCCCTGGCAGTGCTGCTACAGGCAGCCGAGGTCGCGCCAGGTCCTGGGCCTCCTGACCCTAGACCACGGACATTGCCGCCGCTGCCACCGGGCCCTACTGCTGCCCAGCAGCCGGGCCGTGGTCTAGCTGAAGCTGCGGGGCCGCGGGGCTCCGAGGGCGGCAATGGTAGCAGCCCCGGGGCCGGGCTTGAGGCGGAGGATCACGGAGGGAAGGCCGGGGAAGGCTCGGTGGGTGGCGGCCTTGCTGTGAGCCCCAACCCTGGCGACAAGCCCATGACCCAGCGGGCCCTGACAGTGTTGATGGTGGTGAGCGGCGCGGTGCTGGTGTACTTCGTGGTCAGGACGGTCAGGTGAGGCAAAGCCTCGGTGGGACTCCCCCGTGGGCCTGAGATGCGCAGGCCAGTGATGTCCTCCAGCAAGGCTGACTTCTGTGACCCTTTCCCTGTTCCCCAACATCAGGGGTTCCTGCCTAAGAATGTGACTTGACTGTCTTAAAGGCCTGTTACCTTTGGGGCAATTTAAACCTGCAACTACTTGCTACCTTTTGTTTATAAATTAGCGCCCTACCTCCAAATCTCTTCATCTGACCTACGACCCACGTCAGCCTCAAATGGCACCCTTTCTCTGAAGGGAATATAATCTTTATTCCCTTGAATTTGACAACTCTGCCTTGTAAAATACTTCTACCTTTCTACTCTACATTTTGCCAGTGGTCAAAATTTTGCCAATTAGAATGCAAAGTCTTTAAAGAGAGGATATCTATCTAGTAGGTTTGTGAGTCTTATAAATTTTTGTACAGTGCTGCCACTTAATAGGAATTTAATATGTATTTGAGTGGATTGATAGTAGTATACAGGTGCCTTATTATGGATATTTTATTTTTATAAAATTCGGGAGAAGAAAAGTTCTTCCTTACCATCAGTGTTTCCTAGTATTAGCCTTTAATCTGCCACGTAAGTAATTCGCTTATACCTAATTACTTGAGAATTACCTTCCTGAAGAGTTGGCAAAAAGACCAAGACCTCACGATTAGGAGAAGCCAGCAAAGAGACAAGGTGAAGGAAAGCTGTTTAGCAGTTTCCTTCATTGTAAAATAAGTGTAGAGGGTAGGTTTGCAGATTGTGCTGTTTTTTTGTTTTCCAAATTACTTCACCTTTTTCCCATAATTGTGATCTGTATTATAATTTAAAATATTTCTTTTAACTGATTATTTAAAGCAAAAGTTTCCCTTTAAACAAGTCATTATTATCATGAATGGAAAACCAACATCACTAGGCTGGTTAAAAAATAGTGTAAGCCAGAGGCTCTTGACATGTGGGCCAGGGAACCACAGAGGTGGGAGTTTCACTTAGACCTCTTAGACCTCTTCAGGGGATCTACAGTATTAAAATTGTTTTCAAAATAATACATGCTGTTAAAGGCCTTACAAATAGTTGATAGATATTGTTTCAGATTCCACATTGCAACTAACTTTTAAGAAACTGCTTGTCAAGTTTTGGTGTAGTAGTATGAAAAAGAAATAACGAGTAGTATATAAAAAGGCTATGAAAATGTTTCTTTCTATTACAAGTTTATATCCGTGTAAAGATGGAATGACTTTGTATGCTTCAACCAAATAACACATTACAAGGGATTTAATGGAGAAGTAAATATAAAAATCTGTTTCCTATTTTTGTTTCTATTTTTTACCAACTTCTATCACCTTAAGCCAGATATTAAAGGGATTTGGAAATAAAAATCTAAATGTCATTGTTTTTACATTTTTTTCTCTTTTGAAAATATAGTTACTTTTCATGGGAGTTATGTTAACCTGTAATGTGTTTACTCTTATTACTTTAAATCAGTTTATATGTATAGGTTTTCTCTGGTTTAATTAATATGTTAAAAGTTGATATGTATAATTCACATCAATGTAAGTTCTTTCAGGGTCCTGAGTAATTTTAAGAATGTAAAGAAATCCAAAACGTTTGAGAACCACGGGTATAAGCAATATTATTCAAGCTAGATAATGTTGGTTTACAAAGGCTGGTAAATCTGTGCTCACACTGTTAAAGAAGTTAGAAAATGTTCTGGAAGTGTTTAAAGCATATTACCACCAAATTGAGACTTACTTCTTGATATAAAGAAAGTTTAAAAGAATATTAAAACAAATTATTTTCCTCACTATATAACTAATGTTTAATGCTGTCTGTATATAGTTACTATAAAATGGATATTTAATGCTGTCTGTATATAGTTCCTATAAAAATGCATGGCCTCTTGAGTGTTGCATCTCTTTGACATATAAATTATGGGTGTAATGATAATTTGGTGGAGATATTCCTTGCTTGTTTTTCCTTTTGCTTCCACCTTTTTAATAATTTTAAATACACATATTTATTGCCATTGATTTTCTCTCATTATTGTTGTAAAACTTGGACAGATAGAGTCTTTCCAATCAGATTGTATTTGATGACTCAGAAACATGATGTGTGTTAACAGCCAAATTCTGAACTGTGGCTAATAAAAACTGCTTTCTTTAACCAACATCTAACACATTCATGCAGTCCCAGTCCTACATTTAGTTGGCTGCCTGGCATCCAAGGCTTGACTGTTGCTAACAGTGTCTGGGCAATGTTCAGAACTCATACTTTTTGCTTCCAGATTATCATTTTCTTCATTATTTTGGTGAATGCTCATTTTGGCTCCCATTTCAAAACTATGTGTGACAGTGCACTGAAGTTAGTTATTTGTGCCAAGGGAAAAGAATGGGCCAAAATCATTATTTTCTTAACTGATTTGAGGTGATGCGGAAAATATTTTACTTGTAAAATGTTATTACATTGAACTCCGGGAGACTTTCAAAGTGTTTTGTTTTCAGCTAATTCAGTTATAATGAATATGTGGGTAGCAATAACTTCCTTTTTGAGTAAACATTCCAAAGAACAGTCAGATTCTCCCTGTAAAATATATACATGTACAAGGAACACGGTAGGGACAAAGAAGATTTCCTAAAATGAACACTTAATCTCTATGAGAAAAGACTTGTCTGTTTTAATCTCCCCTTTATCCTCAGTGCCGAACATCATGTGCAGCATATGATGGGCACTGAATAAGTGAATGAGCACTCTTCCTCCATTATATTGCTGAACAGGTAGGTGGTAAGGATTTGGAAATTTAAGGATAATTGCTACTTACTGATAGAACAAAGAAATATGAAGATCTAAATTAATACTTCTATTTCTTTCCTCTCAGTAGGACATTCTCCCCACAGTTTTGTATAAGGCTGGGGGCGGGGACAAATCACTCTAGATGGTTGTTAGTTTGAGCATGTATTATAATTATATAAAAGCAATTTTTGTCATAATTGAATAATGATTCTTACCTTAAAAGCAGGGAATTATTTCCTTTTTCATGCCATGCCATTGCTGGTTTTTCACTTTTTATTCAGTTTGGTATATTGGTTTAACCCTCTACTTTTTTTAAAAAAAAAAAAAACCTCTATGCTCTTTAGCAAGTGTCTTTCCAATTTCACGAAAATATAATGCTCATGCTCATATGATAGAGATGAGCATGAAATTTATCATGATAGCCTTTATTTAAGCAGTCAATATTTATTCAGCTGACCAGTACTGGATACTGGGGATACAGTTTTGAGCAAAACAAGCATTTCTGCTTCCACAACCTCTAATAGAGGAGCAGAGGGGCATTAATCAAATAATCACAAAGATAAGTACATAAAGGATGCTATGAAAAGGCATTAAAATGCAGATCCTACTAATACATAGCATATAGGAAATCACATTATTAAGTTACTTTGAATGCTTAACCAACTCTGTAAACTAAGACACAACATTAGGTTTTTTCAAAGAAACATACTTTGTAATTGAAAGATTATTTTTAAGGTTTTGCTTACCATCCTAATAGCTGATAATTATTAATTGATAATTTATGTGTCAGATATAATGTCACATACTTTATGTGTATTTTCAAATTCTTGCAAAAACATTCAAAGTAAGTAATATTATTCTTGCTAAGGAAATTTAGGCTGAGCAAGGTTAGATAATTTGCCCGAGGGTGTGCGTGTAGTACCTGCTGGAACTTACCTAACATGTTCACCCATCATGCCACTTCCTTTAATCTTTTAAAGTAACCAATTTAAAGTGATATTGCACATAAAGATGGCTAGCTTATTTATGGAGAAAAATAAAGTGGATAGTATGTGCCCAGTGCCTTTTGGTTTAAAACATATGATTTTGTTGGATGTTAAACCTCCAAATTTTACTTTTTTAAAAAATGAGTTAACATTTATTGATTATTATGTTTGTGCCAAGGTGAAATAATTTAGTTTCCTACCTCAACGCCCTACATTCCTTCCGTCATCCAGAGATTTTCCTGATTTGCTAGACATATTTAGGGAATAGTAATATTTTAAAGAAAGATCTGTTAATATGGTCACACATATTTCCACCTTAGTGAAGCAAGTCACTAATGATTTATGCATATGAGTTTAATAACCATTTCTCTTTTGTCTTTTTACTTAATATGAGTTAAGTTTTTTCTCCTACAAGTCCTGTGGTTCTAGCCCTATTTTCAAAATTATAAAACATCCCTAGAAATCACTTAATTTAAGCAAAACCAGGAGTACTTTTGACTGTTTAACCATTTATGTATTGAATGACTGTCACTTATTGAGTAAATATTATTTACCACCTATTATGTGCCAGTACTAAGCTCTGTGATGAGGATTAGTAGTGCACAAGGAAAATCCCTGCCTTCATGGAACTTCCATTATAATTGTTTATATATCCTTAGAAACTGGAGTTTTCCTAACGTGTAAATTGTCCTGGTTTGCCATTATTTATTTAGCTAGGCAGTTTATGTTAAATGTTTTGTATATAAAGAGACCCAGAAACTTGGAAATGCATTTAACAAGTACAAGTTCTCAAGTAATGAGAACTTGAGAACTCAAGTAATGAGAACTTTTTTTTTTGCAATGAAGAAACTTCCCTTCACAAAATGTTTACTCATACACTTAAAATATTGTGAAGTATCAAGTTAGTTTGTTATGTGGTCAAGGGCCAAAATACCAAGATGATGACATAACTGACATGGGGATCAGTGTGAAGTGATAACACAGTGCTCTGTTTTTAAGTGATATTTGTTATGTGTGCAGTTCTAGGAGGTAAAAGTGAAGATGTACTAATTTGTTGGGGGTGCTGAGACCAGAGCAGTGCTCCCTAACCTTGCTCATATAATGCCACACATAGAGATTGATATATTTTTTGGGTAAATATATGAGACCACCTACCCTGATATTTGATTGATATATTTTTTGGGTAAATATATGAAACCACCTACCCTGATATTTTCCACCTGTGACCGTGCCTGGTGCTCTCAAGAACTGAGGAGATCTTTGTCTCACTATGTCAATAACCATTTGCTTGTATGGCACCCTGGCTGTGGAGATTTGTAGGGCAATACTGAATGTGGACTATGTAAAGTAGTTTGACAAGTTATCATGTATGAACTACCTTTAAACCCACACAAATCTGTTTCTGATAAATTTGAATGTTTTATCTCTCAAACTGTTTTGAGCATTAGGACTTCAAAGATAATTAAGACATCGTATTTATGATCAAGGAGCTTGTCTAGTGGAGGAGCACCACTGCTTTTTATGGTAATAAACTGAACTTTTGAGAATATGGCAAGAGATCAAGCTATTTGGAGAAGGCTGCTCTTGAATCTCATTCCCAGTGGACAAGTATAGTTGAAAAGTCACTTATGGCATAGCAAAAACTATTATATTCGTATAGAAGACTGAAATCTTAAATTCTAGTCAGCATGATCTTTTACAAACTTGACCTGTAACTGAATATGTTTTCGGTTGATCTTTACTTCTTGGATATATTTCATTTCACTCTTAACTGTGTGGCCAGGGAGAAGTATTAGATGAGAGCTATAGAAAGGGGCGCTTTTAAGAATGGACTATACAGTTTTGTTTAAATGCCAGTAATGGGGAAAGAGCCAGTACAGAAGGAAATATTAAAGATATGGGTGGGAAAGGAAGATTGAGAAGACAGGAATAAATAAAGCTCTTGCCATAGGACAGGAGAGAGAATCTCCATTGAAACGTTCCCATTTCCATACCTATCATTCTCTCTTACATTTTTTGCAATTTGGCTTCTAATTCTAGCACTCTAGAATTACTCATACAGAAGATGATTAATAACCACGTTGTCTCAGTTTCATGGATATTTTCCCCCTCTTTTCTGTAGCACTCAGTGTACTGGTTCTTACTTTGGCTTCTGAGACATCTCTTGAGATTTTCTTCTTACCTCCTTGAGTATTTCATCTCCAGCTTCTTCATGAATTTCTTGTTCCACGAACTCTTCTTCCTAATTAGGACTCTTGTACAACACTAATGTCTGGAGAGCAGGGTCTCTATCTTACTCATCTTTGGCCTCTAAAGGCCCAGTCTAGTTCCTAGAATACACAGAGATCCATTGAATTTTTGTGGAAAAGAATGATTTTCACCTCCCAACTGTCAGTGTTTTCTGGGCCCTTTCTTAAACTTTTTCTGCTTTCACTGTCCATGTTCCCTGGGTGATCCGTCAAAAATTATTTTCCTTAATGGCCACCTCTAAGCTGTTAATTGCTTTCTGAATTACAGATATGTATAGCCAGCCAACTTCTTACTGGATAGATGATTCAGACTTGTTTTCAAGTTTGAGCTTGAAACAATTATTTTTATCCCTGGACACACCTTGTTGCATGCTCTTTATAAGGTGAATAACACCATTATCTACACAATTTCTCAAACGAGAAACCTGAGCCATCCCATGTCTCTCTTTTGCTTACGATTTATGTACAGTCATCCATTTCAATTGCTAACTATTTCTTGACTACATAACTGCTTTGTGAGCTCAATTAACCTTCCATTAGTTTAGGTTCACATCACTAGGTTTCTGTGCAATTGTTTCTAACTTTTCTCTACTTCAACTGTCTCTTTTTCAATTTATCTTCCACACTGAATGGATGGTGTTCCCTCTGAGATGTAAATCTGTCATGCTATGTGTGTGCTTATAATCCTTCATTGCTATACTGTCCAATATGGTAGCCACTGGGTACAGGTGGCTATTTAAAAACTTATGTTAGTTGGGTACAGTGGCTTATGTTTGTAATCCCAACACTTTGGGAGGCCAAGGTGGGAGAACCTCTTGAGTGCAGGAGTTTTAGACCAGCTTGGGCAACATAGTGAGACCCTATCTATAAAATATATATATATAAACACATATATGTGCATGTATACATGTATATATGTGTATGTGTAAATACGTGTGTGTGTGTGTATGTGTGTGTGTGTAAACTGGGTATGGTGGTGCAGGCCTGTAAGTTCCAGCTGCTTGGGAGGCTAAAGTGGGAGGATCATTCAACCCTAGGATATCAAGACTGCAGTATGTCATGATCACGCTACACTACTGCACTCTACCCTTAGTGACAGAGTAAGACCTTGTCTCAAACAAACAAACAAAACCTAAGTTAGTGAAAAATAAAATGTAAAAATTCCAGTTCATTAGATACACTAGCTATATTTATTTTATTTATTTATGTATTTAGAAACAAGGTCTGGGTCAGCTCACTGTAATCTCTGCCTTCCAGGTTCAAGCCATTCACCCACCTCAACCTCCCAAGCAGGTGGGACTACAGGTGCATGCCATCACACCCAGCTAATTAATGTATTTTTTATAGAGATTTGGTTTTGCCATGTTACCCAAGCTGGTCTTGAACTACTGAGCTCAAGTGGTCTGCCTGCCTTGGCCTCCCAAAGTGCTGGGATTACATGTGTGACCCACTTCACCCGGCCGACTAGCCACATGTTATAAGCTAAATAATCACATGTTGTTAGTGGCAACTGTATCGGACAGAACAATGCAGAATATGTCCCTCATTGCAGAAAGTTCTTTTGGGCAGCACAGTTCTACAGCATTTCATGGGATAATGTTCATACTCTTTAGTTTAGTGTTTAATTACCTCCTTAATCAGATTCTTTCTCATCATTTTTTTTATTTTATATTGTGTTCCAGCCTCTAGTGCCCTATATTTTTAGGGAAGTACATTTTTCAAGAAGTGGAATTCTTTGTATTCATTCTTTTTTTCTTCTCTTGTTTAACTCCTGGTTGTCTTTGAAGATGAAACGGAACATGTACTCTACTGGGAAATCAAAGTGATATCAGACCATTTTGAGAATACCTGTATTATGACATTATTTCCAGTGGACTATAATAGTTGGTTCTGCTACACTGTTTGTTTTTTATGCCTTATTTAGAAAATAGTAGATTTTCACATTTTCTGAATTAATATCAAAAGGAAATTAGCAATAATGTATCAGGTTGGGCTTGGTTGCTTACACCTGTAATCCCAGCATTTTGAGAGTCCAAGGCAAGAGAACTGCTTGTGTGCAGGGGTCGAGACCAGCAACATAGCGAGACCTCATCTCTGCTAAAATAAAAAAAATAATAATAATAATTGTGGTGACCTGTGGTCCCAACTCAGGAAACTGAAGTGAATTACTAGAACCTAGGAGATGAAGGCTGCAGTGAGCCCTGTTCGCACCACTGCATTCCAGCCTGGGAAACAGATGAGATCCTGTCAAAAAAGAGAGAGGGAGGAGGAGGAGGAGGAAGAAAGAGAAAGGAAAGGAATAAAAACCAAAATAGTGTATGGGAAATCAAAAACAAAACATGTAAATAAAGATTAGAAATATGAGGTAGCTATGTGAGAGAGGTGTTAATATCAACCCTGCAATAATATAGTCATTTTAACTCATTCCAATTCCATACTGAAAACTCGTGATACATGCTTGTGCATAAAAGTCAATTGTTGGTTTTTTTAAAAAACAGGTATATATTATTTGCATGTATTTACCCAAGGTAATGTGCAGATAATTCATCACTGTATATATAACATGAATGCTGTCCTCAGGTTATTAGAGTACAACCAGAAAAATGCCTTCCCCTCTAATTGATAGAGGTTGAATTTAGGACAAAATGGAGAACCTAAATTGAGATGCTTCTGGTTAGTTATTACAAAGATTTTTTGAAAACAAAATCAACAGCATCTGAACATTGCTATCAACGGGTAGCAGTGCTCAGGTGGTAGTGCTGTATGAATACACTCCACCAGTGTATCTGGACCGATTGCTGCAGAAAGCATCTATTCTGACTAGATGGTCTTTATTCCCTGCCTGTTGTTAAATAGCTAAATATCTTGAGTATGACCTTTCCTCCTACTCTGCAAAGTTCTGTTGTCATGATCTCCAATGCCCATTGTAGTATTTTTCTTCTATATTATTGCATTTAATTTTAATTTTATCTTTGTTGAAGACTACATTTAAAAAATAACTCATTTGATATTTACTAAAATATGAGAAATATAGTAAAATGTTGAAATTGGGTTGAAAGATATGTTGGTAATTTGCATTGTTCAGTATGACATAAAAGATCTAGAGAAATACTTCAGTCATAAATTGAGAATCTTATAGTAACTTAAATTATTTTCTTAAGAAATCAGTTTTTTTCTACCACTTTCTTTGTGTTAAATAAAGAATATTTAAGTTTTCTTTATACTTTGGAATTAATTTTATCTATATATTTTTAATTAAAAAATAATTCCTTTAAAGTTTAAAAAAAAAAAAGAAATCAGTTTTTCCTTGGTGTTTTTGGAGAAATTTTTATTGGTATATTCTTTAATACTCCTTTTTTTCTGGAAGAAGAAATTGGTATAGAGTTAACAATTCATAGAATAACATGAAGATATTGACGATTATAAGATTTTGGTTGGCATGTAATGTCAATTCTTTCTGTTTAGCCGAACTGTATTATGTTTTTGTAATGTAAAAGTGGTAACATATAGTATAGTTTGATTTTAGTTATGTTGTAATTTTATGTATCCATCAGTCATCTCAATAGTAAAGCAAAACATCCAAATGATAAAAAATTGTCTCTATGTTTCTGTGCTAATTATATATATATATAATATGTGTGTGTGTATGTATAATTTTTCATACACACCTTTATTCCTCTAGTTAATTTGATAGTTTTAGTTTTAACTTTCTTTTATTACTAAAATCTATAGAACATTCACATTGTTAATATATTTTACGTGTTAATAAAATATGACGTAAGTATAACCATGTGTTATTATGCTTGTTTAAAGGAACTATTATTTTTCCTGTCACTAGGCATACTGTAGACACCTTAAATTTATATAGATATTTACAGAAAAGTTTATAAAATTATTTGATAAACTTTATCTTATTTCATTTGAGATATTTTCTCACTCTGAGGTGAATAGATAATTTTTCAAATTTGTAAACTGATAGGAGAAGCTAAGAATTTTAATCAGGATAGTACAAGCTACAGTTGAATAAACACCTTCAATCTGAATGGCTTTAAAATAAAATTTTATTTTTCCTTTAGGAAAATTCAGCTGCATATTTGGGCTATCCTCCAAGACAGTTGTCCTCCATGTTGTATCAGCAACTTAGCTGGCTTTAATGTTTGGTTTTGCCATGTCAACATATGTTCTTCACCGTTGTTGGAGCTTGGTGAGAGACACTAGCGAATGCACAGGAGCTTTCAAATGCCTTAACCTAGAAAGGAAACAGTTACTTCTGTTCATGTTTTATTGACCAGTCCTAGTGTTGAGCCTACTATGGGAAGTAAGTAGGTACTAAGTAGGGGAGAGAGGTCAAGATTTGAGGAACACTAATAATATCTACCATATGAAGTGATAGACCAAAGGTCATATTGCTGGAAGAGTACCCAAGCTCCTGCAGAACTTTTGCCATTTCTTCTATATTATTCAGTGAGTTCTTGAAGTGATTGATTGATTATATTTTACTCTTTCCTTGGTATAAATTTGCATCTTGCAAAATAGTAAAACAAATTTCTGTTGAGCCTGGAAATAATACACACTTAATACTTTTACCATTAGCTTGATCTGCACAATCTCCCTGTGTTGTCCTGTAAATTGTATGTACTATACCAGATACACATTGATACCCATTGCAGAGCTATCCTAATTCTTCAAAAAGTAATGCTGCCGCAGATAATCAGCAAAATGCATCTACTCTTTAATTGCCTGTTCTTATTTTCTTCTCATTGTCCACTGCTTACTATGTATATATTTTTTTCTATTCCATAGCTTCTGGCTTCTCTGAGTTTTTGCTTTCTTGTGATCTATGACTCATCATTATCTTTATTCTATATACTATCATTTTGACTGCTTTAGTCTTTATCACCCATTAAAACAGCCTCATGTTTATGTTTGTATATATATGTGCATATTTTCTTCCATATTGACTTCCTAAACTTGGTATTCCAATTGGGTTATTTTATCTTTATAGGCTAGGCCACATCATCCCTCAAATCTAGCCTAGGGATTGACGGTCCTAGTTTAGAAAAGTGCTCATCCCAGGCTTATATTAGTTACTGGTGGAAATAGGCAATTTTTCATGGTAGAAAATATGAGTAACCATTGCTGCCCATTCATAAAAAAGTATGAGTGGAGCAGTTTTTCTGAGAACTAGGGGCAGTGGATATGACAGATTCCATGATGGCATGTCTTACCCATTGTTTTAATAATTTTTCCATATTTTTTGGTGAAATCCTAATGTATAAGCTAACTAAAAGCAACATTGCACTGATTGGCTGCACCTCCACAGAAACCTAGGACACCAAAGAGCCCAGTTTGAAAACAGTCATGTTCTTCAAATTGGGCTGCCAAATCTCTGAGGAAAGAATGTGGTGGAAAGGATGTGATGATCTACAAGGAGATAAGAAAACTGTGCTAGGCTGAGAAAATTAGTATAAAATTAAGCTATGAAAAGTTAGTGGGCTTTTTTGTGTCAGTGTTATTTTAGACTGAAAATTGTTGAGAAAACATTTGATTAGTTTGTTCAAAGTGGAGGGATTGCTAACAGAACCTGTCTGAAGATTCTTAAAGAGTGTCACAAGGAAACATACATCTAAGTGACATAGGAGAGTAATCTGGCTCAGAGAAACTCAGATGTTAATTGTCCTTATCAATTAGGAGGTATTTAGCTATAAACAATATATCCAATTAAAAGTGAGTTAAACACAAAGAAATATTTTGTTGTTGTCATTTACTTATCATGTGTGTGAACAGGTCGAGGTTTGATTCAGTGGTTTTGGGAGATGATTAAGAATTCCGTATTTTGGCGAGGCGCGGAGGCTCACACTTGTAATCCCAGCACTTTGGGAGGCCAAGGCAGGTGGATCACCTGAGGTCAGGAGTTTGAGACCAGCCTGGCCAACATCCTGAAAGCCCATCTCTGCTAACAATACAAAAATTATTCCAGTGAGAATTGTGTGAACCCAGGAGGCAGGGATTACAGTGAGCTGAGATCATGCCACTGCACTCCAGCCTGGGCAACAGATTGAGGCTTTGTCTCAGAAAAATAGTGATAATTCTGTAGTTTTCTATTCTTACTTTTCTATAGGATGGCTACCTCTGCTCTAAATAACATATTCTCACACAATAGTATCTTAAGCAGGAAAGAGAGAAACGACCATGAAAAGAGGCCTTCTCTATGCTTTTGTTTTGTTTTGTTTTGTTTTGTTTTGTTTTTTAATCAGGGAGAAAAATCTTTCCTGGAAACCCCATCACCAGAGACATCCCCTTCTATCTCATTTGTCTGAACTGCTTCATCTGCTTACTCCTAGACAATGACTAGCAAAAGGAAAATTATATTTTCATGACTGGTTTGAATTGATTATTATAGCCATTATGTACTCCTTAGGGCTGGGCTCAATTGCTCTCTAAACAAAATCATGTATCTGTTAAGCCAGAAGAAAAGTTGCCTCTAAATAAAGCAGATTCTATTACACTGATCAAAATTAAGAGAGAGACTCATCAGAACAACAACTAATCAAAACAACATAATTGTATTTGTTAATGTAAGTAGCTGCCAAGTTATTATTTTTTACTACATAAGGATGAACTAGACAATATAGCTCAACTAAAACAATTATCTAGGCTGGTATAATGTGAGATAGTTGTTTTGAGGGGTCAGTAGACTGTTTTGTGACTCACTTTGTTCAACTAATTTTGTGACCTTGATTAAAATTACTTAGATTCCTTAGGAATACTTTTTGTCTCAATGTTTTAAAACTCAGACTCAGTAGTCAAATTACTTATGTATGGATCTTAGCTCTACCATTCACTGTCCCAAATGTAATTTTCTGTAATTTCTACCTTTCTATGGATGAAATGAGGCTACTTAACCTGTAGGATTGTTATGAGGATCAGATAGTGTTTATGAGCTGTTTAGCTCAATGCCTGGCATATGTGCATGCACAGAAAACATCAGCTCTTCATTATCAGATGTTTTCGTATCTAGAATTGCAATTCTAATTTATCTGGGGAGTTTTGCTATACTGTTTTTAATAACTCCATCTCATAAACCATTGCCATTATTATTTTTATTTTTATACTTTAATTTTCTCACTTATAGAAGCTTTAAATACATATGCAAATAATGTTATGCATTATAAATATGTGTAAATTTGTATTATTTATATCTTAAATCTCTATGTATTTTTATATATGTATATTTATCTATATGTATACCTGTGTGGTACCTGACTGCTAAAGCTATAATTAGCAAGATGGTAGATCTGATGGGGCTGTAGACAGCATCAGTTTAAGGGGAATAAAAGGAGATTATAGGATAATTCGGGAAACATTAGTTATAGAACCAGTGAGAGGCCACAATGGATGAATCTTGGCGTACTGAACTGTAGATAGGACTTCAATGTTGATTGTGAAATAAATCCATGCTGAACTTTTAGAAATGGAGGTCAGAAGAATTATCAAGACTCACATCCTGAGATTTAGGGCCTAAAAGGGAAAACAAAGAAATCCATGTAAAGACAAAGAGGAGAGATGACAAGGAAACTGTGCTACATACTCTCATATGGCATACTTCAAAGCCAAACTATATAACAGTGATTTAGGATTTACTTTACCTGAGAGTGTTTGCCAATATGCCCTCAAACAGGAGACAAATCTAAGCACAGAACTGATTGTATGTACTTAATTACAAGGAGTTGGGAGAGAAAAGTTATCTATCAAGGAAAACAAGGTTGCAGTGTTCTGAACATGCATGAACATGCTTTTGATTTTTTTTTTCACTTTTGGGTGTTAGCAGTGAGCATTTTACTAGAATTCAGCAGTAGCCGGATACCTCGTTGGAGGAAACTTCTACTTAATGATGCATGTGGTCAAGATTGTGGTAGAGGAAAGAGCTTGATAACTGTCATGCTAATAGAAAGGGCTTTAAAAAATAATGAAAAAATGCTAAAGGAATTCAAAATACAGTAGTTTGTGAACTGCAACATAGAGTCACATACATTTTAATAGTTCCCTAGAATTTACATCAAGGTCACTAACTATAATCCTGAGAGATTAAAAAGAGACTTTTTAAAAAATCTCATTATATTCTGTATAAGAAGGCAGGACTACCTTTAGCATTGAATATGGCTCCATATAGAATGCTGAGTAGTTAAAATTAGAACAAAAATCCAGTTTGGCTATTGAAAGAATAGTTATTCATAGTGTTTATGAAGGAAAACTGTGTTTTTAGAATATGGTAAATTTACATATCCAAAGGACAAAAATAAAACTACTCAGCATAGGATAAAAGCTAAATATTAGTTATTCTTGTTAGGGTAGATTATGACCAGACCTAAAACATTCTAATGAAATCTTAGAACTCCTGATGTGAGTACATGTTTAATATATTTAAATATTCTAGTACTTTTTTTTTGTCCTGAGTCAGAAAACTGTTGACCTACAAAGGTCTATATTAGGATTTAAAGTTTGGCTAGCTTCCTTAGATTTTGTTGTGGTATGTATCTGGAAATATTCTTTCAGGCTTCTTTTATTCCAAGGTGATGATTTACATATACAATTTTAGACATCTTTTTAATGCAGAGAAAATAGAAGATATATTGTGAATATACATATTTTAGTCAATTTAGCAGTATTTATCAGTCATCGACTTTATGGCAGAAGTTGTGTGGTGTGGCTACTGTGGTGAATAAGAACAGATACAGCTCCTGCTCTCACAAAACCAAATGTCTAGTAGGGATGACAAATAGTTACTTAGATAAGTATACAAATGAACTTTTCATAAGCACTTTAAAGGATATTTACATAGGTTCAGTGGAAGCCAATAGTAGAAGTCTGTGACCTAGTTAGATAGAACAGAAAAGGGTTTGAGAGGAAGTGTATTTAAGCTGACAGCTGAAAGATGAACAGGCATTCACAAAGCAGTATTGTGGTAGGTGGGAGAAGAGTGTGAGGACAATGGCAGAGAAAGCATGGAAATCTTGAGGGACTGAGAGAAGGCTGTGTGGCTGAAGTAGAGAACCTGGAGTGGAATGTGGAGCGAAGAACAAGGTGAGGCTAAAGACGAAAGTTTGAACCATCCTGTGATCATCTTTGTAGGCCATATATTACAGACTCATTACTTGATGCCGAATAATAGGAAACCACTGAAGGTTTTAGAGGATGAAGGGAATGTTATTGAGTGACCAGAGTAGGTAGAGATAGTGAATTAGGAAACTATTTTAGTCAACAGAGGAAGACATGATAGGATAGCCGTGGTATGGTGAAGCAATATAAATGAATTTAAATGTTTCTTAGGAAGTACAATCAATAGTTCCTTGTGATTATGGCAGCCATGGAGATACACGGATCATACCTCCTTTCAAGAGAACATGCTACAGGAAGTAAAGTTGGTTGACATCCGCCTGCTGTCACAGATTTGGATCCATCACAGCATTCATGCCAGAGTAGTAACTCCTAAGCTTGTCCCTAGCCGATGACTGAGTAGAGCAGAGCCTGGCCATCCTCACTAACAGGGAACTCCTCTAATAGGCAACCTTTGCTTACAGGCATGCCACTGGCCTGGTCAAGACTCTTTCAGAAGTGCACTGAAAGCTACAGCTCTTTCTAGCTGATCATCCTTCCTTTCCACTCTTTCATAGGTGTCAGACCTATATCACCCTTTGTGGGATCTCCTCACCTTCCCTTTTGTCTCTTATTCTCCACAGGCCCTTCTCTAATACATCTCTTGTATTCTGTATTAATTTGTTAGAACCATTGCAAGAAAGTACCACAAGTGGAGTGGCTTAAACAACAGAAATTTATTGTCTCACAGTTTTGGAGGCAAGAAATCCAAAATCAAAGTACTGCCAGGGCTGGTTCCTTCTGAGGTCTGTGAGGTAAGGATCTCTTCTGGGCCTCTCTTGATCTTTTCAATGACATTTTCATGTTCACATGGCATTCTGCCTGTGTGCATGTCTATCTCCAAAATTTTCCTTTTTATAAGGATATCTTGGATGAGGGCCTGCCTTCATGATCTCATTTTAACTCGATTACCTCTATAAAGTCTATTACCTAAAAATAGATCCTATTTCTAAATAAGGTCAGGACTTCAACATATGAATTTTTGAGGAATAATTCAAGCTGTAACATGCAAACACACTCCTTATTAGTGTCTGATTCTTGAAGAAGTTGGACTGACAACTGATGGATTGGATGGTGGAAATGGGGAATAAAGATGAGATTGATGTCAAATTCATCAAAAGAATTTTTACTATGTGTCATATATTCAATTGGGTCGAATTTCCTGATGTATAGACAACTGCAATTGTGATTCACTAATATTTATTCATTTATATTTCAATGGTAAAAAAAGTTTCAAATTTATTTTTGGTCACTAGTTCACTTTTTTCTAAAACTAGTCAAAACAAAAATCTTGTTTTAGTTATAGATTATTATTTACTCTGTTTCATTGTTATGTCTAACCACACAGGGTAGTGTATGTGTCTGTGTGGTAAATAATATATTCCTCAGTCTAGTTTTAAATGTACTAAAAAAGAAATTAAGAATTATATTACCCTACAGATGCTCAGTTAAAAAAAAACAGGGAAAAAATAAAATCAGGTAGATATAGCAAGTTACAACAAACTTAAATCAAACTAGATAGATGTATCAAGTTACAGCAACTTATATTGATCGGTGTTCTCCCTTTCATAGAGCAGTGAAATGAAATGGAATTTTATTCTGTTTGTTTATGTGTCATCACATATTTTTACATAAAATTTTATCAAGCTTACTTTTGTGGTTTAGCTTTATTTTGATACTCTAACTTATATATATGTTATTGGAAGAGAAATAGTTTTTACCAACCCGAATATATTGGAACATTAAGGAATCTGCATCTATATTAAGGCAGCTATTTGAATATTAACTTGAATACCTAGAAAGTGTCTGACCAGGATAATTTGTCTGAGCATACCATGTGATGAGTGAATGTAATTTTATATGAGTAATCATGTAGATATTTTCTTTTGCCTGCTCAGGCTTTTGAACTTTCCTCTGTAAACACTTATAGATAAAGTCCCTATTTTTATTTTCATGAGAAGCTGGCAAAATTTGTTTCTGCATTTCCAAATGCATTTACTATGTCTAGTAGAAAAGTGTGCATATCTATGTCTGTATCTACATGTGTGTGTATATATTTGTAATTGTCAGCACACGTATAGATGAGTTTGGGTGTCACGAGCTTAATAAAGACATTCATTTGTAAGAAAAGAACTGTGGCTATTAAAATTGCATAGATATTAAAGCTCTTTTTCTTTTGTTAAAAAATAATGTACAATGCATATTAAAAGACAAAGTCCCCTTTTATATTGCATTTTAGGTTTTGGGGTACCTGTGCAGAACATGCAAGATAGTTGCATAGGTACACACGTGGCAGTGTGATTTGCTGCCTTCCTCCCTTTCACCGACATCTGGCATTTCTCCCCATGCTATCCCTCCCCACAAAGTCGCCTTTTTACTTAAAATGTTGGTGTATTTTAATGTATGTTTTATTTTACACTTAGTGTTTGTTAGTATTTTCAGTAGTGTTTGTTGAATCACCCAAATTATTTGAAAGCTTTATAATTGTTTTTTCCTTCCTTGAGATAAATCACCCCATATAGTAATATGGTGTGTGTGTTATATTTGATGTTTTTATATGGCCATGTAGCTATATGACCACATAGTTATGACTGTCTATATCTTTGGACTGAGGAAAGACATTTTAAGAGAAATTACATTTCAAGTTTAAATTTTATTTAATAATATGCAGTATTCTTGACTTATTTTTAGATGAGTCAGTACATATACTAAAACAGTAAATGCGTTTAAATTTGAACTGCATCACCCATTTACTTGATGCTGAACAATATTCTATTTTTGTATATGGAATAGATTCTAAACAATAATCCAAACCTTTTTCTAAATAGTTTGAATTCATTTTTAGAAGATAGTATTTACATACACAATTAAAGAACAGTATAAGCTAGAATAAAATTAAAGGTCCAAACCAATACAGTCAAATGTTTAGGCTATACATGGATAGGGAAAATAGTATTATTAGGCAAACTAGTTTGACCACTCATTGAAAGATTGGAAATCATTGAAGGTATGGTGAAAACTTTGGATGTAGAGAAGACCATCAGATGAGCTAAATGTTGAAGTCCTTAAGCTCTATGTTCATCATTTTTTGTTTTAAGACTTGCCAACATGTCCTATGACTAACAATGACAGGTTAGCATATTTACTGTTTGATATGTATGACCTGGGAGAATCTAGTTTATTTCCAAAAAACAATTTCACATGGCACTAACTTCTTTTTCATTGACTAAAATTGTCAGAATGTTTGGAACCCTTATGGCTTTGAAGACTGAGCAAAAGACTGACAAACGGAAAGAGAAATTATAACTCTCAATATCCTTAACTTATGTTGCCAACTAGTTTCACTCTTATGTAATCATTTTTAAAATCAAATGATTGCATGCAGGTATCATTAAATCATATGGTTCAAAAGCACAATAGTGAACTAACTTCCCTATATTTTTCTATTTCTTTTTTCTTTTTTTTTTTTTTGAGGCAGAATCTTCACTCTGTCTTCCAGGCTGGAGTACAGTGGCCCCATCTCAACTCACTGCAGCCTGTGCCTCCCGAGTTCAAGAGATTCTTTTACATCAGCCTCCCAAGTAGCTGGGATTGCAGGCACACACCACCACGCCTGGCTGATTTTTGTATTTTTACTAGACACAGGGTTTCACCGTGTTGGCCAGGCTGGTCACGAACTCTTGACCTCAGGTGATCTGCCCACCTCAGCCTTCCAAAGTGCTGGGATATGAGCACTTTGACTCATATCCCAGTGGCATGAGCCACCATACCCGGCCTATTTTTCTAGTTCTACTTTCCATAGTCAATGATTTTATTATTTTTTTCTTTGTTTGTTTGCTAATTACTTTTATGAGTCTCAATCAGAGGCTGGCAAAGTATAGCCCAGAGGCCAAATTTCTTCTGCTGATGTTTTTGTAAGGCCTAAGAGCTAAGAATGTCTATCTATCTATCTAGCTATCTGTCAATCTATCTATCTGTAGATTTTTAAGGGTGGTAAACAAAATGAAAATTTAGATGAATACATAGCAGAATGTGTCATACAGATCGTCAAATACTATCTAATTTTTTACAGAGGAAGTTTAGACCTCTGGTCTACTTGGTGTGTGTGTGTGTGTGTGTGTGTGTGCGTGTGTGCGTGCACATACACACACACACACACACACACATATACTTAATGCAACAACTAAACAGTTTCTCACCATGAAAGAATGAGTACTTTTTACTTCATACTGCTTCATTTTGCTTCATATGTGTGCTTCAAACTGCTTCATATGTGTGTGTGCGTGTGTGCACACACACACACATATACTTAATGTAACAACCTAAACATTAATTTCTCACCATGAAAGAATGAGTACTTTTTACTTCATACTGCTTCATTTTTGCTAGTACTAATATTTATTGACTCTTTTATTGGGTACATTTGTAACTTTAAATACGATGCTGAACTCTGTTTCCTGTTCCATCATTTCGTGTGTGTATATATATATAGCTCTGATATATATGATTGATAGAAGTTTTCTTGGTTTCTGTTCATTTATACTTAGTAACATTTTATAAATTTTAACACTGAGACCAGGCAGTTTATATCCAGAAGCTAATACCATACCTGATGCTTAGTAAGACTCAAGTATGTGTTCAAGGTATTTTTCCCCCCGCCCAGGGGCTTCATTGTCATGTTTGAACAGGCTCACGTTGCTCTTTACAGTTGATATTATAGCTTAAATATTTCTTGTCCCACTTACTATGTCATGCATAGTAAATCAGAATTTATGAAAACTAATTTTATTTGTGATAACTTGCTGAAATATTTTCTATTTTGTTTTTAAATTCCAATGGACACTCTTGTGAAACACATTTTCCTATGTGTGGAGTTGAAGTTATTGCATTGGAGATGATTTAGGGATTCCTTTCAGGGTCATGGTTTCGGATTGCCACGGTAGAAGTCACTCAGACCTTCAGTAATTAATTGAGGAACATCTTAATTGATACATCACTGTACTAGAAAGTGGTTATACAGTGGTGAATAAAGCAGTTTTGGTTGCTGCTCATATAGCACTTAGTGGGAGAGACAGGTGAATAAACAGCACATAGACATATACATCTGCACGTAGGAATGCAAATTAAGGTAAATGATTTGAAGGAAAAGAATAAGTTATTTGAGACACAAACTGGAAGTAGGGCTCTAAATCAAGAGATTTCATAAACACAGCTAATAATAACAAATGTTAAGTACCTTGAATCTTTTCAGTTTCTCTAAGGCAGTGGTTCTCAAACTTGAGTATGCATCAAAAGCATAGAAATGTTTGTTAAACACAGGTTTCTGGGCCACATCTTCAAAGTTTGTTGTTCACTAAGTCTGGGCTAGCCGTGAAGATTTGCATTTCTTATAAGTTCCTAGATGACTATTATTCTGCTGATCCAGAGAAACACACTGCAAGGACCACTGATCTCAGATAGTGGTTTTAAATCACATTGGAATCACATTTAGAACCTCAACAAAATATTGATATGTAATTCTTCTTGCTGTGCTTTTTGATTCAGTTATAGCCTAAACATGGGGCTCCAAAAAATACCCCCAGGTAATTCTGGTGTATGGCTAGAGTTGTGAGCTATCAGTCTGGGAACATGGATATGCATACAGTTTCTTAGAGGGGCATCTTCACAGGGGTAGGAAAGCATGGAGGACATGGGGAAAAGGCTGGAACAGGATGCTTCAATAAAGTACCTGACCTAAGCCTTTAAAAATTGAGGCTTGAAGTATGGTACCTAAACTAAGGCTTAAAAGTTATTTGTCAATACCATCAGTTGACACGGGGAGAAGAGAGTATGTCAAACAGAAGAAACAGGTGATGGCACATAAACATGTAGGAGTAGGTTTTGTTTCATGAAGTTTAATCCCAGATGGTAAATTTGTTGCATATATAAAATGTAACCATTCTGATATTGAGTGCTTTCTATGTCAGAAACAGAATGAAAATTTATTTTAATTTACAAATAAACATAAACTAAGGATCCTCTATGCCATATTAAATAATTTTTATTAATTTGTTATATTTAATAGGATGAGAAGAAGAAACCGAAAGACTAGGAGATACGGAGTTTTGGACACTAACATAGAAAACATGGAATTGACTCCTTTAGAACAAGATGATGAGGATGATGATAACACATTGTTTGATGCCAATCATCCTCGAAGGTAAGTATTCCAATAGTTTAATTTCATGAATCTGGAAGCAAGACTTGTGAAGTAAACTGAAGAAGTAAAGTAGACTTTCAGTTAACAGTTTATATTCCAACACAGATTTTCTTCAGTTCTGTTTAATGAAGTTATTTTTCCTGTCAACCCCATAGCTCACATTCACATTGTTTTGCTGAAATAGATACCATCTCAAAACAATTCTTAAAAATTTATTTTCCTTTTCTTTAACTTTTAAGTTCAGGGGTACAAGTGCAGGGTTGTTACATAGGTAAACTTGTGTCATGGGGTTTTGTCATGCAAATTATTTCACCACCCAGGTATTAACCCTACGACCCATTAACTTATTCTTGCATTTTGTATTTGTGTGTGTGTGTGTGTCTGTGTGTGTGATACTTAGTAAATTTAGTTTCCTTTTTGTATTCTGAAGATACTTTGTTTTTAGTTTGGGTTCTAGTGTTGTGTAAATAGTGCTGCCTTGCCGAATTGGGGGGGCTAATTGTTTATGGTCTGATCATATAGCTGTAATATCTATACTGAGATCTATTCTCACTAGGTGTTAAGAGCTTTCCTAAGAGGTTTGGATAAATAAAATGACATGAATGTAAAATAAATGCCAATGCAAATAGAATGGGGAACAAAGGGCAACAAAGATTCAGCCTAATAAGGAAAAACATATTGGAATACAGAGGGATTACTTGGGTGAGGGGGAATTAGAGTCCAGAGTCAGGTACAAGTGCAGAGAAAACAGAAATCTTGGGAATACAGAAAGGATGATGACTCAACAAAAATTGGACTATTAAATCCTGTATATCTATATCTACATCTGTTTATCTATACAGCTAAGCTGTTTATACACACACACACACACACACACACACACACAGGAACTTTTAGTGATGCTGGTCATTTATTCGTTTAAAAAATATGTTCATCAGTTATACATTTTAATAGTATTACAATCTGGATAGGCAAACATGAATAAAACAATTGTATCTGTTAATTAAGAACTCATTTTCAACTTAAAGACACATGTAAGGTGAAAGAAAAAGGACAAAAGAGGATATTCCATGCAAATGGTAACCAAAGAAAAGCACAAGTTGCTAAATTTATATCAAACAAAATAGATTTTAAGTCAAAAACTATCTCTTGAGACCAAAAAAAAGATCATTACATAATAAAAGAGTCAATTCAACAGGATGATATGACAATTAGTATGACTATATCACAGCACCTAAATTATAAAGCAAATATTGACAGATCTGAAGCAAGAAATTGACAGCCATAAAATAATTTAGGGGACTTTAATATTCCACTTACAATAATAAATAGAATATCTAGACAGAAAATCAATAAAGAAACCACTGACTTAAACAACACTATAGACTAAATGAACCTGACAGACACGTACACAACTTTGCACCCAACAGTGGAAGAAGTCACATTCTTCTCAAATGCTCATGGGATGCACTCTGGGATAAATCATGCTAGGTCACAAAAAAGTCTTAGCAAATTTAAGATGATTGAAATTATTCCAGGTATCTTTTTCAACCTCCATAGAATAGAAATAGAAATCAATAACATCAGGAAAACAGGAAAATGTATAAATATTTAGAAACTAAAATATATAGTTTGAATATAACTCCAGGCCAAATCTCACGTCAATTGTAACCCTCCATGCTAGAAGTGAAGCCTGGTAAGAGATGCTTGGGTCATGGAGACTGATCACTCATGGCTTGGTGCTGTCCTCATGATAGTGAGTTCTCATGAAATCTGGTTATTTTAAGTGTGTAGTACCTGCTCCTCCTTGCTCCTGTTTTTGCCCTTTGAAATACCTAATCCCATTTCTTTTTTTTAATTTTTTTTTTTTGAGACTGAGTTTCGCTCTTGTTACCCAGGCTGGAGTGCAAGGGCGCGATCACAGCTCACCGCAACCTCTGCCTCCTGGGTTCAGGCAATTCTCCTGCCTCAGCCTACCCAGTAGCTGGGATTACAGGCACGCGCCACCATGCCCAGCTAATTTTTTTGTATTTTTAGTAGAGATGGGGTTTCACCATGTTGACCAGGATGGTCTCGATCTCTTGACCTCGTGATCCACCCGCCTTGCCCTCCCAAAGTGCTGGGATTATAGGCTTGAGCCACCACCCCCGGCTTGAAGTACCTAATTCCATTTCATCTTGTACCATGAGTAAAAGCTCCATGGTACCTCCTCAGAAGCCAAACAGATGTCAGCACCATGCTTTTACAGTTTAACCATAAGCCGATTAAACCTCTTTTTGTTATAAATTGCCCAGTCTCAGGTATGTCTTTATAGCAATGAAAGAATGGACTAATACACTGAACAACACACTCTTGAGCAATCATTGGGTCAAATAGGAAATCAAAGGGAATTTAAAAATTTTAAAATACATGGCATTACAAAAGTTACAGGATGCAGCAAAAGCAGTGCTAGGAAAGTTTATAGCAGTAAATGCCTATGTTATGAAAGAAGAAAGACTTCAAATAAACAACCTAGCTTTGCCCTTTAAGAAAGTGGCAAAAGAAAAATAACCCTAAAACAAGGAAAATAATTAAGATTGTAGTAGAAATACATTAAATGGAGTTGAGAAAGCCAATGAGAAAAATAAATGAAATTAAGATTTTGTTTTTAGAAAAGATAAAGAAAATCAATAAACCTTTAGCTAGACTAAGAAAAAAAGAAAAGGCTCAAATAAATAAAATTAGAAATAAAAGAGAAGAAATTACAATGGATGCCTCAGAAATAAAAAATAAATGGCATGAGACTATTATGAACAATTATATGCCAACAAATTTGATAACCTAGAAAAATGGATAAATTCCTAGAAACGTACAATCTATGAAACCTGAGTCAAGAAGAAATTCAGAGTTCAAACACACCAGTAACAAATAAGGACATTGAATCAGTAGTCAAAAACATTCCAAGAAAGAAATTTTCAGGACCATATGACTTCATGGGTAAATTATACCAAACATTTATAGAAGAATTAATACCAGTCCTTCTCAAATTATTCTGAAAAATAGAAGAAGAAACACTTTAAAACTCATTTTATGAGGCTAGTATTTCCCTAAGCCAGACGAAGATGCCATAAGGCAAGCAAACTGCAGGCCAATAGTTCTGATGAGCAGAGATACAAAAATCCGCAGTAAATGCTAGTTATCTAAGTTCAACAGCATATTAAAATTATGATACACCATGACTAAGTCGTATTTGTCCCTGGAATGCAAAGATCTTTCAACACATGCAAATCAATGTGATAGAACACAGTAATAGGTTGAAAGAAAAAACTACAAGATCATATCAGTAGACACAGAAAAAGCATTTGGCAGTGCTACTCACAGAGACAAATGGGGTTACATCAAACTAAAAAGCTTTGGCACAGCCAAGGAGATGATCATCAGAGTGAAAAGAAACTTAAAAAGTGGGACAAAATATTTACATTATTATAAATATATATGTGTATATATGTATGAGTTAATATCTAACATTTATAAGGAATTGCGCATATATATATATGTATGTATGTATGAGTTAACATCTAAAATTTATAAGAAAGGCATTTAACTTAGTAGCCAAAAATCTCAAATAATCTGATTTTAAAATGGGCACATGACATCTTTTTGGGAATGTAAGTTGGCACAACTGTTAGGGAAAACAGTATAGAAATTCCTCAATAAATTATGATTTAGCAGTTTTACTGCTAGATATCTATCCAAAGGAAATCAGTATTGCATAGAGAGATCTGCACACCCATGTTCACTGCAGCATTATTCACATTAACCAAGTTGTGGAAATAACCTAAATGTGCATTGACAGATGTATTTGTCCATTTTCATACTGCTTTGAAGAAATATTCAAGAAGGGGAATTTATAAAGAAAAAGAGGTTTAATGCACAGTTCTACATGGCTGGGGAGGCCTCACAATCATGGTGGAGGCAAAGGAGGAGCAAAGGCATGTCTTACATGACAGCAGGCAAGACAGCATGTGCAGGGGAACTGCCCTTTATGAAACAGATCTCGTGAGACTTATTCAATATTGTGAGAACAGCATGGGAAAAACTCGCCCCCATGTTTTAGTTACCTCCCACCAGGTTCCTCCCATGATACTTGAGGATTATAGGAGCTACAGTTCAAGATGAGATTTAGAGGGGGACACAGCCAGACCATATCAACAAATAAATAAATTTTAAAAGTATGAGATGTATATGTATGTATAATATATATAATTATATGTATAATACACTATTGAATATTATTCAGCTTTAAAAAAAGAAAATCTGGACATTTGCAACAACATGGATGAACCTGGAGGAATTCATGCTTTGTGAAACAATCCATACATAGAAAGACAGATATTGAATTATCTCATTTATATGTGGTATCTAAATAGTCAAGCTTATAGTAGTGAATAAAAATATGGGTTGCTAGGGGCTACAGAGAAGGAAAATACGAAGATGTAAGTCAGGGGGTCCAAAGTTTTAGTCATGCAAAATGAGTAAATTCATTTATGCAAGACGAGTAAGTTATGCAAGATGAGTAACTTCTTAATGGACAACAATGTGAATACAGTTTACAATACAATACACTATTGCATATTTTTAAGTTTTCTAGGAAAGTAGATGTTAAGTGTTCTTGCTACATACAAAAATATGGTAATCGCATGAGGTGATGGATATGTTGATTAGTGTGATTGCAGTGATTCTTTCACATAGTGTATGTATATCATAAAATCAAGGTAAACACTTTAAGCATACCCAATTTTTATTTGACAATTCTACATCAGTAAAGACGGAAAAATAAAAAGTTCATGAAACAGTTGTAATCTATGCTAATCATCAATTCTATAGATCATAAAAAGTCATTTTGAAAATTGTAACACAAGGGAAACTTTGATTACGAAGTTGTGTTTTGAAGATTACTCTGACTTTCATGGGTTGAAGGAGACCAAAATAAAGAGTAATGTGACAAGGAATAAAAGTAGTTAGATGGTGCAGATGCATAGGATGACTTGCATTACAGGAGTCAATTATTTAAGCAGCTTTGGAAGGTATTAAATTACCTTCCTTAATTACCATCTTAACCAAGATATAGGTGTCCTGTTTGAGAGTGAAAGAGTGAGAATTGGTTATAATAATCATAAGGCATGTTTCAGGGATAAGAATGAAATCATCTTGAGTTTTTTAATAATCTGACCCAATTTACTTAATAAGAAAAAACTTTAATATATATCTAAATAAACTGACAGGAACAGTGCATTTCTATTTACCTATTCATTCATTTATCCAACAAATGAATGATGTAGCACCTATTTATTTGCCAAGCACTGGTCTAGGTGTTTGAGATACATTCGAGAGCAGAACAAAACCAAACAAAAAAAATTCTCACTTTGTGAAGTTTGGCTGTGAAAAGATGAGTTAGAGAGGTTAACAATTCATTTTTCATCATTAGTTTTCCTTCTATACCTATCTGATGTTTTTCTTCAAAGAACATGTATTTATGCATTACTTTTAAAAAAATTCTTTTTGTCTGGAAATAATTTTAAACTTACAGAAAGTTTACAAGAATAAAAACAGTACAAAATATTATATGCTTGTTTTTCAGATGTATTAGTTCTTAGCATTTTATCCTATTCTCTTAAGTGTTCTTTCTTCTGTCATAATATATATACAGAAGAATTCATACCTCTCCTTTTGTGTTTATCTGATGTTCTGATGTTTCCTCATAATTAGATTCAGGTTCCTCATTCTTAGTTGAAATATTTTTTAGTTCATGCCGTCTCTTAAAGGTATCATATCTGGAAACACCGATGTCCATTTCTACTTCATCTGTTTAAGCTTTGTCCAATTTCTCCACTCTGTTGATGATTTTTCCCCTCCATAACTAATAAGGAAACATTTTACAATCATGGAAATACCCTATTTCTCATCTGAATTTCTCCCTATGTTTAACAGCTATTCATCACAATTCTTGCCTAATCTAATCTTCATTATGTAACTTAGAATATAATTAATTCAAACTTAATTATTTCTTTTCTGTTTACCAATCAGCATTGACATTCTTCTATAAGCAAAAACCTTCCCTTCTTCCTTATCCTCAAAATGTAATGGTGATTTTCTCTCTGTCAGTTGTTCATAATTCATTGCTGTACTTAATTTAGTGCACATATGGTTCCAGATGTGGTCAATGGAAGCTTCTTCAAAATGGTTTCTGTCCTTGTAATTCGGTCCCATTTTTTTTTTAAGTACCTTACTTTCCAGCCTCATAAGATCATCTAGGCACTTTTGGACTCAGCCTTGAAATGAGGCATTTCTCCGTAGAGCCCTGGTTTCTTTAAATGGGCACTAGGTAAAGTCTTTGGAACTGGGTTGAATTTGTTTCTGGACCTTTCAGCACACAGTTCCATTAAATGTATGTGTATATACATAAATATACCTGTGTCCATCTGCTTTCATATACATACATATGTGCATACTGTAGATACTATTACTTCTTACCTCCCATACCAGTTTATCTCTACTGGGTTCTTGTTTGCCTTCTTCCTTTCCATAATTGTGTTTTTCTACCGTCATGAGATCTCTGGCTTCAATACTTTAACTAATTCGTTCAGTCTTATAATAAAACTGAATTAGTTTCTGAGTTTCTTTGCTTATTAAAGAATTGCTTTGCTTAAAAAAAACTTCAGTCTAAAAACATTTATGAAAGTTTACAGTTTTCTCCTCACAGTTCCATCATGTCCAGTACTGAGGGTATGTAGTCAGATACTGCGTTCATAAATAATTTGGCTTAGTTATTTCCCACACCCCTCTTCAGTGTGTTCATAGTAGTCATTTGAAATATAATTTAACTTATTGTAGTTTGCTTTCTGTTTTAGGTTTCCAATTCCTTTCCTATTTTTATTTTTTTATATGAAAAACACTAGCATGCTTCCAAAAGTTAATAACTATACAGAAAATTTAAACACACACAAATATATACAGACACACAAAAAAGTTCCCGTCTCTCGTGTACCTTCCACTCTCCACTCCATTCATCCTACCTCATCCTTTGTAGATAATCAACTTCATTATTTTCTTTTTTTATCTTCCCTGTAGTATTTTTTATTTTGGTAAAAGTTGACAGAAATATGTATTTCTTATGTTTCCCTCATTTCTTACATAAGATGTAATATGCTATATATGCTGTATTATACTTTTTGTTGTATTTGATATTTTCTGTAAGTCATACCATATGTGTATGAATTATACTCACTATAGAGTAATATGTAGCTATAAGTCATGCCATATACTATGCCATATATATATATGAACATATATGATACTATTTGGAGCTACATATTACTCTTTACAGGGTAATATATATATAAATTTACAGCTCTATATTACTCCAAAGTGGCTATAGCATAATAACTATGGTTTTTTCAATCACCTGTGGTTTGACATTTAGGTAGTTTTTAGTCATTTTGTAATTATAAATAGTACTGCAATGAATAACTTTATGTAAATGTATTTTTGTATTGTTGGAGGCATATTTTAAGAGTAAATTTCTGGGAACAGAATAATGGGTCCGATAATGTGAACTCAGTTCTAATAATGAGGAATTGAAGGTGCCTGTAAGATGATATCCCACTGGGCAGAGCAAGTTGGATAGATTCATTCTTTCGTTAACAGCACTGATTAACTATCTACCCTGTGCCCCAGGCACTCTACTAAGCTCTGGGATGCATACAGTAGTGCACAGAAATGGACAAAATGCTGAGACTCATGCATTTAAAAATCTAATGGATATACATAGGCCCACAATACAGAATGAAGGAGTCTTAGATACAGAGTTGGGGTTCACAGTTTTTGGTTTTTGACTAACTCGAGAAGAATGCTCTTCTCTAGATCAGATTTACTTTTCACGTTTAAAAATGAGCAATAAGGATGGATATTTCAGGACACAAAGAAGCAAAGAATGGTCATACAGTTTTTCTATTTTCCTTTTATTCTCTTCTTGAAACAATAAGAAACATCATTTAAATTACACTCACACTGATTCTAGACCTCTGTGCAATTTTTTTCAAGGTCTAAGCACAGAGATCTGGAATCAGTGTGAGTGTAATTTGGGGAAGGTGGCCACATTTCTACCATGTAACAGCATTTTTAAAGAGGTGTGAGAAGAGGTGAGGTGTGTTTATTCCTATTACCTTCTGTGGCTTAGAATTTACTTTCTATGAGATATACATTCCAAACACCATTACTTTATTTGAAGAAGGACCCCATCTGACTTTTTAATTTAATGGGCAGAACCCTATCTGATTTTTTAATGTTAATTAAACATGCATTAAGCTATCAATTCATTAAACATTTTACAGTTATCTTATGTGAAAGCTGCACATTGATCTTACTGTGGCTTATTTTAGTAACAAATGATACTCATGGTTAATACCATTTTTCCCCCAATAAATTGGAAAAAAAAAGTCTATACTTATGTGAATATATATTATAAGATCTTTTTCAGCCTTGAAAGAGGAACTTAACCAAGGATTTCCCAGAATAACCATATAATGCCGACATCCTAATTCCCTAGATATTATAAATCAGTTAAGTTACATGACAAAGATGACCAAAGATTGCAGAGGGAATTAAGATTGCTAATAGGTGGATTTAAAAATAGTTGGACATCCTGGATTATATGCATATTATATATCAAGTTATTTTGATTGCCATAGCATTGTAGAAAGAAGATATTAGATAGGGCTAGCCCCAATATTAAGTAGAAGGTTAGCTGTCTGTTTTTTTGGAGATATTGTTTGTCAGCATAAATGAATTTCCTACTATTTCTAGATTGCTAAGAGTATTTATCATAAATGGTGTTGAATTTTGTCACATACTTTTTCTGCATGTACTGAAAGTGATTGTTTTTTGCCTTTCAGTCAATAAATATGCTGAATTTCATTGACTCAACTATGTCTTTCAAAAATTTGTGTAACACTGCCGTTGTTTCTGCCTTCAGTATTTGATAGAACAAATGACTGAAATTGTTAAGGGAATGAACTTTTTTATTGGATGGTAAAAGTTCTTTAATAGACATAGAGCTATTCAGATTTTCTATTACTTCTTATGTAATTGTAAATTGTTTTATCAAGAAATTTGTCCATAAAATACTGGATTTTAGAAAACAAGTGGTAAATTATGTGCATAATTTTCAAATAACTGATTTTCCTTGTGATTATTTAAATACTTAAGTATATACATATATATTCCAGTAAATACAAATATATAAAAATATTGAAATATATATTTATGATTATATATTACAAGAAATATACTTCAATATATAAAGTATATTCTTATATGTGTGTGTGTGTGTGTCTGTGTATACACACAATTACTTTACTGTTACTTTATCATAAAGTAATAGAAAGGTCAAGAAATGGCATCTTTTACCATTGTTATTTTTATAAATAAATCTACTTTCAATAGCAAAGATTGCTACAATTTCATGCAATGGATAGAGTAGGTTTTACAACCATTTTTACAACAAAGTCTCTTGTGGCTATGGTTACATGTGTTATATGTTGCTACACTGATTATATATTAGTCACATATTTTGTTAACCACAGCAAATTAAAGTCTGCCATCAAAGAATATCAGGAAACATAAAACTGTTGCATTTTGGATTTTACCATTGAACTGAAAGGATGATTCCCTTACTGACTCTGATACTCCTGATGGATATTTTTTAGAACTGTTGGAATTTTTATAGAATTACTTTAAAATATCATTGTCAATACACCCAAGCCCCAATATGATTTAATAAATAAATCAGTTCAGTAGTATTCCTGCTGATGGAAGTTATATTAATCTGTCTAATTAAATGTAGTAAAGTTTATTCAAGTTAAGTTTTTTTCTTAATAGAATGTGACGTTTCCTATTAAAACAACACTTGAGCCAATTTAAAACTCTCTGAAAACATCCTAAACACATGGTTAAGACAGTCATGTATAAAACAATGATTTTTTTTTTTTTTTTGAGACAGAGTTTCACTCTTGTTACCACCCAGGCTGGAGTGCAATGGTGCAATCTCAGCTCACCGCAACCTCCGCCTCCTGGGTTCAGGCAATTCTCCTGTCTCAGCCTCCTGAGTAGCTGGGATTACAGGCATGCGCCACTATGCCCAGCTAACTTTTTGTATTTTTAGTAGAGATGGGGTTTCACCATGTTGACCAGGATGGTCTCTATCTCTTGACCTCGTGATCCACCTGCCTCAGCCTCCCAAAATGCTGGGATTACAGGCTTGAGCCACTGCGCCTAGCCAACAATGATTATTTTTGTTTGGTTAATGAACTCTATATATGAGCACAATGTACTACTGAATTGAATTCTAAAGGACAAAGAAACATACAGTTCCACAGACTTCCAAACTTACAGTTTTTCATTGCAAACTCCATCTCCCAGGTTCAAGCGATTCTCGTGCCTCAGCCTCCTGAGTAGCTGGGATTACAGAGATGTGCCACCACACATGGCTAATTTTTGCATTTTTAGTCGAGACAGGGTTTCACCATGTTGGCCAGGTTGGTCAGAAACTTCTGGCCTCAGGTGATCCATCTGTTTCAGCCTCCCAAAGTGCTCAGATTACAGGCGTGAGCTATCATGCCTGGCCTCAAACTTATGATGACTTGGTCCAGCATTCACTCTTGAAGTAAATATTTTATTGAAATTACCAAGTCATATTTCATCTATCTTAACTTGTCTAACAATAGAGTTTTAAGCTTTACTTCTATTCCTGTTTATTTCTCTCTTGTTATAATTCTTCACCCAAATTTGACTCTTATTGAATAAAAATTAATAAAGAACCTATATTCTACTGGGGAGAGCGGGGATAATATTCAAATAACTAAAAGAGCAGAAAAGAATATCTAAGTGGTGTAGTTTTTCATAAAAGAGAACTTTTATTTCTGCCCTAAACAGAGTGAAGTAACAATTGCAGGAAGAGTGATTGTGACAGCTGCTTGTTAATAAATACCTATATTAGTGCAGGATGTATCAGACATTATGCTAGGATCCAAATGCACTGTGAAATCATTAAAAACATTTCTTGCAGAGTAGTTCCCATTTCTCTCATTGGAAAGATAGGAAAACTGAGGCTTAGTTCAAGTGACTTCATCTGCAGTATCCTGCAATTAATCTCATTCCAGTTGTTTAATATTTGTTTGATTTATACATAAAGAGGATAATTCTAATTTCTGTTCATTCTGTCTTCTATACTACTACTTGTATTACTGTTAATTTTTGAAATACAGACTCCTAAAGTAAAGCATATAAGTAGTATGATTTGTCTGCCTTTTCAGTTATAGTACAGAATCTAATTAGTCTACAGTATAACTTTTAACAGTTGTTGTTAGATCATCCCTTACTGGTGCTGTCTTCATTGTTTAAGTGTTTTTAAAATTAGTTCCTCTTCATTTTCCAAATTGTATCCACGAAATAACAGGAAGCAAGTCATTTCCAGAGAGGCAAATGAATTTCCTTGCTTACAGTTTTACAAAAGTAGCTTTTTGTAGTCAGCTCTTTCTAAGAGGGGTGTTTTTAATGTGGCCTTAATAACATCAGTAGATTGTTATTGGTCATTAAGATGTGTGGGGTAATTATTTTCTCTGTTTCTTCATATTAGATTGAACCATATGAAATGCCAATATATGGTTTAATATAAATTTCCTAAAGGAAGTGCATTTTGTCATGTAACAGAATGTCACAGATAGAGGCCTCTCCAGGCACAGAACCTCAGGGCTCTTGTGTCTCTACTCTCTGATTTCCTTGGTTTTACTCATTGTTCTGTGTTGGTTTTATTCTTAGGCTGATAAGAGGATTATGCTGGCAATTCCTATAATTACAAACAGATGTTAACTTTAACTGGAAGTTAGGGGCACACTCTTCTATGTCTCTTTCTTAAAAATGAGAAAGGTTTCCCCAAGGTCCTCCAACACAGTTGTTTTTTATTTTTATTTTTTCACATCATTGTCCAGAATTAAGTTATGAGATCATTCATAAACTAAGACCTGGGGAGGAAAATGAAGTACCATGATTATCTCAGACTTATCAGTTGAGGTGGAACAGATATTGAGTAGCTAACCACCATTCCACCAACTGTGTCTTGCATGTTAACTTCTGAGGTTCAATACAATCAAATGGGGAAAAAATTGTATGTATCAGAGAAAAAATAGTTTGTGCTGCTTGATTAATATAACTTTTCTTGAATGTGCTATTGTTATCCTAATTTTGTTAATGATTAGGGATTTTTTTTGTTTAGTTGCTGAATCATTTTTCACAAAAGAATTATAAAATTGAAAAACAAATCTCAGTTCTTAGTAAACTGTTAGTAGAGTTTTCAGCTTTCCAGACAGAAAAACTGATGAGGAATCAGAGGCCACATATGCTGACTAAAAATTATTTCTTTTCTCAAAGCAAAATGGAGATAATTATAACCAGTCTCAAGAAACACAGTCTAAAAGAATGCTTTACAGCATGAAACAATAATTAGAAACAAGCACGGGGAGAAATGCCAAATGTGGGTGAAGGGGAGGAAGGCAGCAAAACACACTGCCACGTGTGTACCTATGCAACTATCTTGCATGTTCTTCACATGTACCCCAAAACCTAAAATGCAATAAAAAAAAGAAACAATATCTTCTTGCTATTTTGTTTGATTTAGTGAAATTATTTTTAAATTACCCTAATTTGTTTATTATACAATGTGTGCTTGTATCAAAATATCACATGTATCTTATAAATATGTACAACTATTATATATCTATAATAATTAAAAATCAAAATTAAGTTTTAAAATTATTTTATAATTAGTTTAAATAATTATTATTTTATAATGATATAAACTAAAGGACATTTTGACAATCTTGGTAACAGCTTCCAAAAGCTAATATGTCTGTCATTTCAGGTTATTGTAGTAATCTCTGCCAAGTATGTAGTTTAATAAGCCCTAAATTTGATTTTTGGCTACTGCTGTTATGCTTCATTAAATATACTATTGTATCGTATGTGTTGATTACATTTTGTGCTCAATGTGGTACTTGGCCATAAAATATTTTCTGGTTATTAACATGAGTATATCAGAATCAGATTGCAGATTCGATATAAGTGTTTAGTGAGAAACCCTCATTAAGGTCTTATTCAGATAGTTATCAATTTGAAAATACTATAGTTCTAATTTCTAAAACACTGTCTTAACTGTTGGGTATAATATAGTATCAGAATAAGCACTAATCTTAGTCAAAGTAAATAGAATATAATATTTTATTAAAGTACTCATATTTACTTTAGAAATTTCTATTTTAGTTTGTCCCCTGGTATGTTACTAGTTGGATAATTCTTATATATTTATTCTCTTAAAGGGAACTTTGCTGTGTTTGTCATTAAACAGGTAACAAAAAGCTTTCATATAAATTCTTTCTGTGAGTTTTACTTTTCTGTGGACATTGAGCCACAGGAGAAAATTTGCCTTGCTCCATTAACAATTAGACATCACAATGTGCTAATTTGCTAGCTAGTTACCATATGTGGCTTTTGAGCGTTTGAAATGCTGCTAATGCAGCTGAATAACTGAATTTTTAATTTTATTTTAGCTAATTGAAATTTTAATTCAAATTACCAGATGTGGCTAGTAACTATTGTGTTGGACATTCACAGTTCTAGAGCAAATGTTTGGTTGATCTAGTTTAAATGAGTTCTATTAAATGACTGCTCTCACAGAACAGATGTATCACAGGTTTTTACTCATATAGCAGTTGACTTATTTAATAAAACGGTTGCGACTTTAGTTTTAGATTTCAATTCTTCTGTAATTATTTGGATGGCAGAATTTTTTTATTTTTAAAATTTACTTTGATTAAAAACTCAAAATTATGAGGTACAGTTTGACGTTTTCCTATACATATATGCCATGGAATGATGAAATAGCTAACATATTCATCATCTCACTTACCTATCATTTTTCATGGTAAGACACTTGAAAATTTGCCTTCTTATTTTCAAATATGCATTATTATTGACCATAGTCACCCTGCTATGTAGTATATCTCAAAATCTATTCTTCCTATGTATCTGAAACATTGCACCCTTTAATAACAATTCCCCATTCCCTTCCTCCTAAATACAGCAGCCTCTGGTAACTGCCATATATCTCTCCACTTCTATGAATTCAACTTTATTAGATTCCACATGTAAGTGATATGCTGTATTAGTCTTTCTCTCTCTCTCTCTCTTTTTATTTTGGATTGCAGAAACTTTAAGGTGTAAAGTGGGAGGGTTGGACTTGGGAGGGAGAATATTACCAACCGTAGATGGGGTTGAAGGACGACATGAAAACCAGGACCTCAGGTTTATGGGAAGAAAAAGTCCTAAATGCAATTATTAAGTGTTAACTTTTCCCAGCACTCTCAAACAGTGTACGTTATCTAAAATTGAAAGACATTATATCTTATTTGAAAGGACCTGAGAAGAATAAAACTCCAAGAGTCTAATATTTGCAAATTCATTTAAATGAACAAGCAGTGACGATACCCTTGACTGCATTAGAACAGTTTGTCTATTCAAACTGAATTTGTATTTGTAGCCATTTTGATACTTTAAGTTTATCTGTATCAGCTTTAAATTATCCTTAAATGTCTGTTATGTTTTTAATTGTGTCATCGTGTGCTATATAGAGGTAGAACATTCTTGAAGCTTGGGAAATAATCAAACTGAGGTTTCCATGAAATGTATTAATACCATATACTTGCTATGCCTCATAGAGAAAGATTTTATGGGGTAGGATGGGATGATGGTTTTTTACTACAAGTAATAGTAAACCCTGTGTTACAGAGACTTAAAAGTTTTTCTCATGTCATAAGAAGTCTGCAGTGATTGGCTCCTGGTATTAATTTAATGGCCTTTTGATTACAAGATCTAAATTTTCTCAAACCTTTCCTTATGTTTTTCTTTTGCTGGTTATAAGGCTGATGTAGTTTCAGCCATCACATCTGTGTTTTAGGCAACAAGAGAGTGGAAAACAAGAATCCATACAACATCTGCCTCTGTATCTGGAAATCAGAATTTCCAGTCCTTCACACACATGCACACACACACACACATGAACATTTTTATTAGTGAACAAAAATAAATATTTAGTAGGTAACTTATAGTATGTCACTATTTGACTCTTCAAAATATTTTTTGAAGGTTAAATTTGTCCACTGATAAAAGAGAAATATTTGGGATTGGAGTCACTGAATGAAGGCATGAATTCTAAGGCATTATTATTCATGACTAGCAGAATAGAGTATAGTTATACTAGTAGAATGTCTTGTATTTTTAGTATTTTATAGTCTATTTATTTGTAGAAGAAATAGAAATTCATTGCTATAACCAGAGTAGCATTGTTTTTTTAATACAGTGGAAGTTCTGTAAATGATAGAAAACTGAGTATTTGACATAGGATCTAATCTTCAGATTTCAGTGAATAAACCTTCCATAACTGAGAAGTATTATGATAAAATAAGGAGTAACAGAGCATAATCATATACACTTAAGTGCTTCTTGAGCACCTGTTATTGACTGAATGCCCTTAGACCATTCTCTTGAATCTTGATTCCTCCTCCTTACCAAGTTGCCTGCCAAATAATGTATTGGACTGCACTTTTAAATCTTTCCCAGTTTTTAGTCTCTGTAATTGGCCTTTTAATCTTGAAGACTACCCTAAAAAGACAATCCTTAATCTTAATTGAAAACTATTTAGTTTATCCAAAACCTCAACAAAAATCCAAAAAACTTGAGAATGTCCAGCAATAACTGATCAAGATGACACTAGAATTCAGGCTTCCCTTCTAGGCCAGAGTTTGTTGTCCTCTGAATTGTTTCCAAATTTTATTTGTAGTTTTGCAGTAATAAATAAGGAGATTATGTTTTTCTTTTTTAAAAATGTATTTTTTCTATTTTTTTGATTCCCATCATCTCATTCAGTGCCAACCAATATTTCTTACAGTTAATAAAAACTCAACACGTTTGGTGATTAAAAGAATGAATGTAATTTTAAAAATATTTGTACCTATTAAACTTAGCAGCATGCATAGCCCAATGTGTTGCATACCTATTTCAAATACGTTGAAAGCCATGAAGGCATTAAATGTTGTGGTTACCTATGTTTGTTTTCATGTAAGACTATATATTTGAAATAGATTTACGTATACTCATAATCCATTTCACTGCCATAGAATGTAGTTGAGCAAGAATATAATTCTTAGTTTTTCTTCATTTTACATTATAATGGTGGAAAACTGAACTTTTCCTATTCATTTATTTTCTGCTTAAGTTTTGTCAATTCAGGATGTAAATATCATTAGTAAAAGATTCTACCCCTTTTTCCTCCCCTCTCTTCACTTGAAATCGGTCCAAGTTCTGTGAAGACATACTTCATTATTTATTTAATCTAAGACACCTTTAATTTTAAGTACATCATTAAGAAAGAAAAGAAATAGCTGTCAATTAAATTGTAAAATAATCTGGTGATATTTTTAAATTATACAAGAATCATGCACACTAGCCTCTCAGTACTTTTTCTCTGTGCTTTTCTTCTAAAGAATTTGGCTTTAGAAGAACTGGTATATGCAACTATATACCAGTTGCATTGCTTGGTATATAATAGTTTCTCAAAACAGAAACTAGCAGAGTTTTCATTTATCTGGGGTATCTTTTATCTTAAGAGATACTTGTTTCTTGGCAAGAATGAATGGGATTCATGCCATTGTTCAGTGCTAAAGAGTTTACTATTCTCTTTTATGTCATTCTATTTATTAAAAAAAAGAAACTTGCTTCAGTGGTGATTCATGAAATAAACTTTTTGAAGGTATTTTAAACCTCATTAAATTCATCCTTATAATACCAACAATGCATGTAATTCCCTCAAAGTGACAACAATGCAAAGAGCTTTAATCCACACATACAGGCAATAGCATGTACATAAGAACTGCCAGCTGTCTGACAACTATTGATAGATGCCATCAATTGAAAGATACATCTGATGTTCAGAGATGTTAAAATGTGAAAAATATGTGTCTGCTAAACTATGAAATATAGTACTGTTCATAGGAGAGGTCATACTTGCTGTATTAGTCAGGGTTCTCTAGAGGTACAAACAAATGGATTACACACACACACACACACACATGCACAGAAATTTATTAAGTATTAATTCATGCAATCACAAGGTACCACAATAGGCTATCTGCAGGCTGAGGAGCAAGGAGAGCCAGTCCAAGTTTCAAAACTGAAAACTTGGAGTCTGATGTTTGAGGGCATGAAGCATCCAGCATGGGAGAAAGATGCAGGCTGGAAGGCTATGCCAGTCTCTCCTTTCACATTTTTCTGCCTGCTTATATTCTTGCCATGCTGGCAGCTGATTCGATTGTGGCAACCCAGATTAAGTGTGGGTCTGCCTCTCCCAGCCCACTGATTCAAATAATAATCTCCTTTAGCAACACCCTTACAGATATACCCAGGATCAGTACTTTGTATCCTTCAGTCCAATCAAGTAGATACTCAGTATCAATCATCACACTTGCAGTCTTCTATCTTTGCTGGCCACAGGTGAGGGATGGCTTGTTCTACTTGGTTTTAGAGAACAGCCTCTATCCCTGCTATTCTTGCCAAAAGAGCCTCCTGTTAACAGACCAACTAGTATTATACTTTGTACTTCTGGTTCTGTCTGCAGAGTTTTTTGTTTGTTTGTTTTTGTTGTTTGTTTTGAGATAAATTTTGGCTGTTGCCCAGGCTGGAGTGCAATGGCACGATCTCAGCTTACTGCAACCTCTGCCTCCTAGGTTAAAGCAAATCTCCTGCCTCAGCCTCCTGAGTAGCTGGGATTACAGGTGCCCACCACTAAGCCCAACTAATTTTTTGTATTTTTAGTAGAAGCGAGGTTTCACCAAGTTGGCGGGGCTGGTCTCAAACTCCTGACCTCAGGTAATCTACCCATCCTGGCCTCCCAAAGTGCTGGGATTACAGCCATGAGCCACCACACCTGGCCTGCAGCATTTTTTTTGAGTCAACCAGTCTACCTTCTACACTTGTATAGCACCTCTCCAGGGAATAGGAATCCTTAGCTATTTTTCTCATACCATGTTAATGCTTCACTTTTTTCAAACTGCTTTGGGATTCCTGAGAAAGAGCAACTGAGGGACAGCGAAACAGATTTCACTTGAGTAGGTAGCAGTTGAGTTACAGTTATTTTTGAAAAGCTATGTTAATCAAATAAGAGCCTATGAAGGCCCAGCATGGTGGCTCACGCCTGTAATCCCAACACTCTGGGAGGCTGAGGTTGGTGGATCACTTGAGGTCAGGAATTCAAGACTAGCCTGCCCAACATTGTAAAATCCCATCTCTACTAAAAATATGAAAATTAGCTGGGCGTGGTGGCAGGCATCTGTAATTCCAGCTACTTGGGAGGCTGAGGCAGGAAAAATGCTTGAACCCAGGAGGTGGAGGTTGCAGTGAGCCAAGATCATGCCACTGCATTCTAGCCTGGGCAATAGGGGGAGACTCCATCTCAAAAAAAAAAAAAAAAAGAAAGAAAGAAAGAGAAAATAGCCTATGAAAAGGGAGAAAGTTGCCTGTCAAGCAAGTTGAAAATATAAGCCATGGAAAAGCCCTGTTGGGGAATATGTGCATGCTTTCTCTATACAGTGCAGGATATATGGTGGAAACATACATAATTTATGCACTGTGCACTGCACCCCAACCCGGGCGACAGGGTAAGACTCCATCTCAAAAAAGAAAAAGAAAAGAATAGACCTGTAAAAAGAGAGAAAGTTGCCTGTCAATCTGAGTTGAAAATATGATCCATGGAACAGCGTGTTTGGGAATGTATGTATATTCTCTGTAGAGTGTAGTGTATATGGTGTGGTCAAGATAAACTGTTAGAGTTGGGGCCAAATCTGGAAGATCATGTTTAAAAAAAACAAAAACAACAACAACAAAACCTTCCTAAGTGTTTGGGTTTCATCCATTGTAAAAATGCTCATAGATCATCAAATGCTTTTAAGTGAAATTGTCACATTTATATTCTAGAAGATGATGCTGGTAACCTTGTGAAAGATGAGTTACAGTTTGGGAAAAAAAATGAAGGTCCAATATTTTGAGGTCATTTCAGTTGTTCAGGTGACAGGTGTCAAAGCTGAGGCAGAGGCTAGTTTAGCAATGTAAGGAATTGAAAAACCTTGACAAGATAATGTTACTATGCAATACTCAGGACATGAAAAGTAGAGATGACCTCACTGCTCCTACAAAAAATCTTGTAGATATTCCTTAGGGTCTCATGTATGGTCAAGTTCAAAAAGCTAAATGGGTAACATTATCATTATTTGAGTTAAGAGTATACTGCTTAATGCTGGAAGAGAATTGGCTTAATTCTTGATGAATTAAAAATATTTTCAATTGGGCATAAAGAGAAGAATGCCTTCTTCAGATTACATTTGGTTTGTCGTAGAGTCATGCCAGCGACGGAGTGGGGAGTGGTGGTTCCTATAGTAGATGTTGAACAGCATGAAAACATCTAGAATGGAATTCTGAGGAAATTCCCACTGAGGAAATGAAATACTCAAAATGAAAGAACTGGTCATACAGTCTTATAAATATAAACTGGTTCAAGAAAATGTTGGGCACAATCTATATGATCAGTAGATCATAATAGACAGTTATGCTTATTTGCGTATGTTTTGAGGTTAATTATGAGTCTCAAAATACATTTCTGAAACCATACTTTCACAGACTCTTTATGTGGTAGGTACTTTTCTATTCGAAAAAAATCTTGTAGATATTCCTTAGGGTCAGATATACGGTCAAGTTCAAAAAGCTCTTTAGTGATAGAATTTGGATTAGGTTCTAGTCATTTTGAGTTCTTATCCTAAGTTATGAAACTGCAAGTTTGATTTTACAGATTGACTTTTTTTTCCGTAGTCCACAAATTTATTATCAATATTATCGGTTTCAAGCATTAAAAGGATAAGAGCTGTGCAAAAGAATTCTAAGTGTTATTTTTAAAATAACCTTCAGTATATTTTTAAAGGATTAAATTTACTTTCAAAGTAAAAATATATTAGAACCTCAGTAGCTTATACTAATTATTCAGAGAACTATTACAGATTGCTGACTAAAGATTCAGAAAAGACAAGATGAAAAAGCATTATTTGTTTTCAGATGTTTTTACAATGAAGTTCTAAATGTTGTGGATGATTATAAAGGAAGATAACTGTTAAGTTTGCAAAATCTGTACATTTTGGGTTTTTTAATTTGGTTTGATTGAATGCTTTTCCTTATGATGGCTCTTACTAGCAGGAATTTTTTTGGAAGGCAGGACTTAGATTAGTAGTAAAGTAAGTTTTATAATTAGAATTAAAATCTATAAAAATATGGGTGTTTAAAATATATCTCAAAGCTGAATTAGAAACATTGTATTTGGAGGCAAGTAGACCACTTCAATGCCTTCAGTGTTGAATTCATGGGGTTCTTTGAGGCCAAAGGCATTGCCCAGTATTAAGAGAACTTTAAAAGTCAGTCCCTTACTAGCAATGTACTTCCTGATTTCAGGAACAAAGCATCAGTGGAACCAGTCCAGAAAAAAGAATTTTTATTGTCTAGGTCTTCTTGTACATCTGAAAGATTGGCAGCTGGTGTTTATCTTTTCCCTTCAATTCTTACTGGTTAGCAGCTTTGTATGTAAGGGCAATCCTGATCAGAAACTCCACCGCATTTCCACAAAAGGGTTCTGTTAGTCTGTCCCTTCTGTCTTAAATCATACTGCTCACTTCTCTTACATACTAATATGTGTCATTTGTGGCAATTTTTTTTCAGAATAGGGCACTTTCATCTGTATTAAAAACTGTTTAGGCAGATGTACTTTCTCCTCAATGATTTTCTCAGTGATTTCTGGGAACTCTTGTCTATTGCCTCTTGGTCAGCAGAAGCTGCTTCTCCTTTTATCTTGATTTTTTTTTTAAGCCACACCTCTTTCTGAAATCATTAAACTATCTTTTGTTGGCATTAAATTTTCCAGCTTTAGATCTTCCACCTTCCTTTTGCTTTATATTATAGTATAATGATTTTGCTTTTTCTCGAGTTATGTTAGAGTCTGTAGGTTTGCCTTTCTTATAGCAATCATGTATCCGCATAAAAGCTGAATTTTTAATATAATATAAAAAGTTATTTGACCAAAAGTACAATGATGTTGTGCCTCCTGATGAAGCTGCAGTGACAGTTTCACAACTTTTTCTTTTCCTTTTTTATAGTGATCCTCAGGATGGATTCATTTTTCTTGAAATGGCAGGCAACCCGCTGCAGACTTCCATCAACAATACATATCAAGCCATCCAACTTTTTTTTTTAATATTGTGACTCTTTTCTGCCTCCAGCAGATGCAGTTCCTGCATCACTAGTGGCATTTTGTATGGGTACCATAATGTTATTCAAGATTTATGATATTACACTAAATGCAATTGAAACTATGCAAGAATCATGAGAGATCACTTTTACTGTAGTACACAATTTACTGGAGATACAAATTGCCCATGTGGCGATGATTAGTGTCACATGGTATTTTAAGTAAATACCAACAACACTTGAGCTCACCATAATAATAACTAGAGGGGACTGTGAAATTACTACGGTAGTATACTATGTACTACAGTTAATTTTATGCAGTTATAATATTGCATCCTTACATTTACTTACGTATCTCAACTACAAATAGCACCATGTACAATCTGTGCTTATGTGCATAAATTTTGATAAATTTTAAGTTTATAGTAGATTTATATATATGTTGTGATTATAAGTAATAAAATAGACCAGCATCTATATTTATTTTATCAATTCATGGCATACATCTTTCTTAATTTTTTAAAATATTTCTTTTTTTTGAGATGGAGTCTTGCTCTGTTCCCCAGGCTGGAATACAGTGCTAACTGCAGCCTCCACTTTCCAAGTTCAAGTGATTCTCCTGCCTCAACCTCCTGAGTAGCTGGGATTATAGGTGTGCGCCATCACACCTGGATAATTTTTCTATTTTTAATAGAGTCGGGCTTTCACCATTTTGGCCAGGCTGGTCTTGAACTCCTGACCTCAAGTGATCTGCCTGCCTCGGCCTCCCAAAGTGCTGGGTTACAGGTCTGAGATGCTGAGCCTAGACTTTTTTGATATTTCTAAACTATGTAGTTTATTGTGATATTTTTCAAATTCTCTCAGATCTCAAAAAAACTTTAGAATGTATTTATTGAAAAAAAACCTGCACATAAGTGGTACCATGCAGTTCAAACTCATGTCATTCAACGGTCAACTATATTGTATACTTAAGTCAACTAAAAGTCATTTATGAATATTATATGAGGGAAAGCTTTATTGTGAATATAACATAATCTTTACTCACAGTAGTTAAATATAAAATTCCTTTAAAAAGTTAGAATTTCTGTTCTTGTGTCAGTTTGCTGAGAATGATGGTCTTCAGGTTCATCCATATCCCTACAAAGGACACGAACTCATTGTTTTTGATGGCTGCATAATATTCCATGGTGTATATGTGCCACATTTTCCCTCTCCAGTCTATCATCGATGGACATTTGGATTGGTTTCAGGTCTTTGCTATTTTAAACAGTGCTGCAGTGAACATTCGTGTGCATGTGTCCTTATAGTAGAACGATTTATAATCCTTTGAATATATACCCAGTAATGGGATTGCTGGGTCAAATGGAATTTCTGTCTCTAGGTCCTTGAGGAATCGCCACAACCAGGTACAGATGAAGGGGAGGAAGGCAGCAAATCAGGCTGCCATGTGTGTAACTATGCAACAATCTTGCATGTTCTTCACATGTACCCCAAAATCTAAAATGCAATAAAAAAATAAAAATAAATTTTAAAAAAGTTAAAATTTCAATTTAAAAGATAATTTTTGAAATATTCTAGACAATTCATGCATGTTTTATTGGTGTTCTTTTTAATAATTTTTTAAGACTACATAATTTGATTATATTCTTTCTTCCTCTCTAAATATTTCTGAATATTTTTAAATGTTTTTAAAGTGTTCCAGAAAGGGCGTTTATATTATTATTTTTTCTTTTTCTTGCAGATAAGAATGTGCCTTTTGATGAAAGGACTTTATCTTTCTACAGTGAAGAGTGGAATTTTTATGTTTAAGGAATAAGAAGCCACTATATCAATATTGGGGGGGGTATTTAAGTTTCATACGTTATAACAGCCTTTAATTTTTTGTTGCAATAAATAATGTATTATTTTATAATATCTTTATATGTATAGAAATACTCTTAATAGGCTCAGAGATGTTGGGGATAAACTATACTGTAATAGTTTATCAGTTTGACAATTACTATAAAATGGTGTTTTCTGATCAGTTTTTGTTTATTGCTTACCATATGATTGTAAACTGTTTTCTTTTATGTGTTAATTAGTTAATGCTAATTATTTTTGCTGGTATCATATGTTAAAAAGCTGTAAATTCCAACAACCAACTGGTATGTAAAAATAATTTAAAATTTCCTTTACTGAAAGATATTTTCCATTTTTTGTGGGGAAAAGCAAAATTTATTACTTTGTGTTGGGGTTTTTAAAATATTAAGAAATGTCTAAGTTATTGTGTGCAAAACAATAAATATGATTTAAAATTCTCTTAAAATGGTCCAGATAATGTGTTTATAAAATAAACTTAAAGACTATAGAATTAAAAATTAATATATATCTTTGTAAGTGATTTATTAGAAAATCTATCAAAATGTTTTTCTGTTTTAGCAACTACTATGTGAAAGTAATGTATGTACTTTGATTAGATATTTCAGAAACCTGTGAATTTCAAAGCCATATTATATATTTACTGTGCAATAAGAGGTAAATATGGAAATAATGGCATAGTTCAAATACTTGACTGTTTTATGCAACGGGAGATTTAGGAATTAAAGTAAACACATAGACTTTGGAGTCAGATCTATATGCAGAGACCAACATCGGGATCTCTGAACAATTATTTAACCTCACTGAGATTCTATTTTTCACATTCTAGAAGTTAGAGGAGAATTTATAGGAAAAGCTGGGTCATGAACTCTGTTGCTTACTAGGACCATGGAAGTAATTTAAATATGCATGTAAGTCAGGATAGGCTAGGTCAGAGAGAGTTAACATATGGTTCCAAATCACAGTGGGTTGCAAAAATGATTTATTTCTCACTTCTGCTACATGTTTGTTATGAACTCTGATTCTGCTCTTTGTTAATCTTTTCTCCAGGACCAAAGATGTTGGGAAAACCTCTGCCCCAAATATTGGCTCATAACTAAGCATCCAGACATAATGCAGCACATGCTAGTTCATTAGGTTCTGCCTCAAGGTGACAAATTTCAATTTCACCTATATTTTATTGGCCAAAACAAACCTTAAAGCTATATCCAAGTTCAACAAGGCAAGGATAGACAATCCTCTAGCAAGGAAGTAAATTGGAGTATTTGGCCATCCACAATGCAAAGTTACTTTTACCTGTGTGCCAACTGACTTTCCATAGTGAATCAAGTCAACATGATGACAATGTATATATGTATAATGTATGAGCAGGGACTAAACTGGAAGGTATTTCTTATTCTAAAGGAATCGGCCTCTCTTCAGATCTCAGTAATAGTTACCATGAGAAAATACTTGCCTGTGTTGTTAACACTTAGTTTTTAACTTCTAAGAGAAGTCAAGCCTCTAGATATTGTATATGAAATCTCCCTATTTTAAAAGGTTATTAGCACAGAACACATGTTTGGATTCAATTTGGCCCCATACCTCACATTTTGTGACATGGAAAAAATCATATACTATAGTATCTTGGAAATAATTCATTTAATAACTGCTGTCATTTATAAGCTAGCTTTTTCATTAACACTAATTAGAAGTAAGAATCAAAGAATAAGAATTCTGATAAGGCAACTTAAAGGATTATTTTCATACTTTATTTCATTACTAATCAAAGAATAAGAATTCTGATAAGGCAACTTAAAGGATTATTTTCATAAATGCTCTCCAAGTTGCTTTTAAAGGGGATGTTGCCAAAATGTTTTCATCACTGGCACCAACTTAATTAGAAATATACCGTTTCTCTAGATGACTACTTTGAAAAGGATATCCTTCAATTGGACATGGAAATTTTGTCATGTTTGTTAAAAATGCCTTTATTATTTTTATATAGTCATCCCTGTACTGCAAATCTAGTTATAATTATCATAATAAGCCACATTTTTATTAAAGAGCCAGATAATACACTACAAAATCACTTACAAAGCTCTTATGCTGAATTTTAGCTTCTTTGGTTACATACCAAGCATGGTGATGAAATTGTTAGGATTTTTACCTAAAACCCGAAAACTCTATATGTACCTTTAAAAATAACTGGTGATAACTTAGATATAACAAAAACATGCTGTTATTCTCCTTTCCCATTTGGTACCTCCTTTTAGTGGTATTATTGGTTTTAGCCAAACCTAGGAGTTAGAGATTAGTAGAGCTGGTATAGTTCAGTCTACAGCTCAGCAGGAGAAAAATGGGAAGAAAAAATAGGTTTTGGAATAACTTATAAGTGTTCTTTTATGCTTGAAGTTTCTGACCAACCCACTGTTTGTGGAGGTAGAAAATCAAGTAGTGTCTTTCTGCCTACCTTCTCTTAATTATTAGAGAATAATAATTTGCTATGGAAACAAACCCTTTTGCCTTGGCTGAGTGGTCAACCTGCACCTCATCAGACTCTAGTTGGTGGTTAAGTTTCATTATTTTACCAAGGATATAGCTCACTATCCTTTATCACCTATCCTCTCTTTGTCTTTTTTTCTTAATGTTTTTTCTTTGGTACTTCAGTTTGAATTATATTCATTTTAATTTACTCATTATAGTCTTATCATTTTTACCTTATTTACTTTTCTATTTTCTAAAATTATCTAATGACTTCCATTAAGTGAAACAATAAAGAAAATATAGTTTGTTTTCTCTTATGTGGAGAGGTGAAAAATAGCTCATAAGGAAATAAATTAAGGGATGAAGGCAGTGGAATGATCCATTCCATAAAAATGGGCAATTAGAGTAATTATTTCCCTAAATACCCCTTTGGCTATCACATCATTTTGAAGGACGTTTTTTTAAATAAAGAGCTTTATATTCTGTACCTTAGAAGAATCAAGCAAAAAGTATGCTCAATACCAGTTTTGCTAAGATGTATGTTATTTCCATTAATTCTCACCATTTCTTACATTAGAAGTTGAATATTTTAAATACATTGTCTTTAACATATTTTGTCTGTCTATGCCAGTCACATGTTACATGTCAGTAGGTAAAGGCAGAAGAGAGGGAATTTGGGGAGGAACTGTCTCTAAAACGTTCATGTCTGGCTGGTAAGAAACTACGGCTGCTGCATCTCAAAAGATCCCATTGCAGATCCACAGTATAGGATCTGTAACCAGGTGTTCTGGCTCCATTTTTGCATCAAATTCTAGTATATGTGTTTATATTTGCACTTCATTCTTACTTATTATGCAAGTTCCTGTAGTACCCATGCCATATCACCAGGAATATGTTGAAATCACTCAGCTGGTTTTTCTTAAATAGGCTTTTTGAAGCAAAGTAAGCAAAATAGCTCTGATAGTTACTTCACTTAATCTGCCAGGGTTCTTTTTTAGGTGAAACTGGGCCCGCAGGTATTATTATTTACCTAAAGAGGAATGGAAGTTTATTTCATCCTCTAACTCTTCTCAGTCCCTTACTGGAAAAAAGTTCTTGAGATAGCATGCAGCTTTGGCTGACAGCTGACTTTTTCTAATTCTTTGTCTCCAAAGCAGGAAGTATGAGAATGTTTTAAGCTCCAGCCTTTGGTTCTTATTCCCTTGTTTTATGTATTTTGCTTACTGAATATATTGTTATTCATCTGTGCATGATTGAATATGTTGTTATTCATCCATTCAGGATCCAAGCCCCCTTCCTAAAATATGAAGTTTGAGACCAGCCTGACCAACATGATGAAACCCTGTCTCTACTAAAAATACAGAAATTAGCCAGACATAGTGGCAGGCACCAGTATTCTCAGCTACTTGGAAGGCTGAGGCAGGAGAATTCCTTGAAACCGAGAGGGAGAGGTTGCAGTGAGCTGAGATTGCACCATTGCATTCCAGCCTTGGCAACAGAGTGAGACTTCCTACTCCAGTTATTATTTGTTTGTTTGCTTGCTTGCTTGTTTGTAACGGGATAGATCGTGCTCTTTCAGCCAGCCTCACAAGTAAATGCACCTTTCCACCTTCTAACTGGACCCACAGACAAATTTTTTAACTCTATTTTCCCAGTACTAGGAAACTTACCATGAGCCAAAAGTTTCTCACAGATAAATAAGCTAATGTTTAGGTACACTGTTCCCAGTGTAGTCAGAAAGGCCAGGAAGTCTGCAGATTTACCTGTTTCCAAGCAACAGATGTGACTTTTGATTAGTTGTCCTTGACTTGTCAGATCTGCAGTACAGTATACCTAGAGCTATGGATTTAACAAATCCTAAATCCTAAGGTAAAATCAATAGGTATAATCTTTCAGAAAAGGCAAACTCTGCATCATTTCTGCTGATAATTATTTTATTCTTAGACTACAGCTAGATTAGCTCCAAAAATAAGCAGTCCAGTTATTTGACTTGTATTTTCTAATGAATTTTAGTATCCCATTTCAAAATATGTGAATTATTTTAAAATATCACATACTTGTATTATTTTAACTTTCTACAGGTGAAGTAGCCTTTTGTGGATAAGGTAGCTTCATCAATTTTATTTCTTGCATCCACAGCAATACTTATTGCTTCTGATTTAGTTGATAAGCACTAAACATTATTCCTAACAAAGGCACCTACAATGAATATCTGTGCACAGTTTATTTACCTTTACCTCTTTTTTGCTGACTTTGTATGAAATTATATCTAAGGACTTGAAAGCCAAAAAACTGTTAGCAGAACCAAAGGGACTCTTCTAGGGGTGCTGAAGAGCAAGACAACTTGTGTAGGAGAAATGTCATGGGACCTAGTCTATGAAAATATATATATATATATTCTTAATAGATGTGTACTGGTCCAATCCTATGGATTCATGTTATATTCCCATAAGGAGTGGCCTAAATATCTGTAACAATTAGAAAGCTCCATGAGTGATTCTATTGTAACTCCAAATGGAGAACCTCTGTTAGTGTGTAGATAATCACACTGTGATCTAAAGCAGAGTTCAGAGGTGACCATACCTTATGTTAAATTCTGGCTCCATTATTTTTCCAATCTTACTTACCTTCCTTGCTTCTTTTTCCACAGTCCACTGTTTTCCACATACAATTAATGGTTAAGACTAATTGAATACTAGTGTGTTCAATGTTTTAGATTTGTTAATTCATTCAATCTTCACAATAACTTTGAGGCAGGGACTGTTATCCCTATTTTTACAAATAAGGATACTAAATCTCAGAAAAATTGCAGAATTTGCTCCAAATCAAACAGCTAAAAAGTAGTAAATGGCCTGCTAAATGAGTTCAGAAAATTTATTTTTGCCAATGGAAAAATCTCAGTTTGTTTCCAAAGAAAGGAAAAGTTTGTTTGTAAATGCATGTAAAATAAAAAATAATCAATTTGAGGAGGTAAGGAAATTGAGGCTCAAGGAAACAAAAAAAAGGAAAATTAGGTCACAGCATAATTTCATGATCTCAAATCTATAAGTTGCTGAAAATGTGCCATAAATTTCACTCAAGAGAGAGGCAAAAGCTGTTCAGTCACTACTAGTGAAGAAACCAGAGGAAATTTGTTTTCCAAGATTCTCAAGGAGTAATGTAAAGAGATTCTATGGCATAAAGTAGCGAACACTTTCCTCAATATATCTATAGTGATGCCAGAAAACTATCATGCACATCTTTCATATAACGCCTTTTAACACAGACTAGTGTGTCTTATACTAGATATACTTATGCTGCAATATAATCCAGTAAAATTCATTTCAGAGAAGCAAAATAATCCTGTTTGTATACAACCATTTAATAGTTTATATTAACTGAAGGGTAAATTTTAATGCTATTTAAGGCAGCCTTTCCCAAAATACAGTCTATGAAATAACCTATAAAAACAATCGCTATCTTTCCTTGGTTTCTCCGATATCCTCTTTCTTCATTTGTTTTTTTCTTCTCTCTTTCTCTTTTTGTTTGTATCTCCTCGTACTTATGTATCTCTTTGTCTCTCGTGTTTCTCCTAGATCTTCTCATCTTCACTCATCTTTCCCTGGTCATAACCACCCATTACTTCAGTTATGATATTAATCAAGTTTCAAATAAAACATTGTACCAAAGTTAAACAGGCAAGGAAGACTTTATTCAAGGTTGTTGCAATGATGAGATGCCAGAACTAAATCTAAACTCAACTTCTCTGGAACAAAAGGCAGGAATGGCTTTTAAGCACTGGGATGCCTGGTCAAAACGTACTGGAGAATCATAGGGCATCTGTGTTTGTTTGCTAATTGGCTTTACCCAATGGCAAACTAAACTTCTCACATCTTTATGATAGAGGGTAGTTTTGCAACTTGGCTTCAAGAAAATAGGAGCCAAGTTGTAAAACTACCATCTTTCATAAAGTGTCATAAACTCTATCATAGAAAATGTTGTTGCTACCTCCCTTGACATTTATTTAGACTTCAAAAAGGTGACTTTTTGGTCCTTGAGTAAAATATGCCTGTGTCCTAAATTTGTCAAGAGGCTTTAAAAACTATTTACATCTGAAATGTGCAAATAGTAAATTTATAATTATGTGGTCTAAGGCATATACTCAAAAAAAGCAAAAAAGTAGATAAGTGGCCACAAGTTAGACAGAAGCCTGTCTAAAGTTCAGTCAAGCTGAAGGGAACATTAATGCTGTTTTGGACAGCAGATTAATCAAAAATGTGGATTTCCTGAAATTTCATCTGATATTTAAGAGTGATATTTTCAAGCAGATATATATATATATACACACACACACACACACACACACACACACACACACACACACACACACACATATATATATACCTTCGAACCCACATGGATGGCCCAGAGATACCTCAAACTGATGGTCATTATCATCCTCATACAAAGTCTCTGTGTTACTAATCTCAGTGAAGGGCACCGACATTCATTCAAGTGTACAAGCCAGAAGTCAGGCAATCTTCCCTTAGCATCTCCATCACCTTCCATACCCCAAGCAATACCTTGTTCATATATGCATACAACCAAACAGAGAAATTATCAATAACCAATTAATTTTTTCAAATTAAAATTATTGGACATATATTCTTATAGGCTAGACAACTAACATCTCAGTTTTCCGTGTCTTTTGTTTTGTGGTGAAATGAACAGAAATGTTCTATGAGAAAAGTCCTTACTCTTCTACTGGGCACCATCTGAGCCAATTTCCAGATTGAATTGGGGCCTTCCATCCAGGCACATACACTAATTAGGCTCTCCAATTTCCATTAGAGAATTTGAACTCTATCTCCATCAAAGCATTTGAGTCCACCTTTAATCACACGTTATGTTTGCACTGCAAGATTTTATCAGCTTCATTTATCCAAAGCTTACTAGCAAAAGATTTTTATAAAGACTGGCAGGAGAAATCACTGACTCCCAATTTCTCTATATTCTTAATTTTATCCATGGGTTAATTCAGACTGCCAACAGCTGTGCAAGTCGACTACATTGTTTTCCTCTTGTAGAATTTCCTTTAACTATCAGTTATTAGGCCACTGCTGAACAGAGATGTTATCAAATATATAGCTATATACTATAAGGTTATATTTAACATGTTAGTAATGGGTAAGTCGTACAATATATCACAGCATATATCTTTTATAAGGGATTTTAAGCAATATTTTACTTCAGTATCAAAAATTTGGGGGTTTCCTTGAGCAGCTAGTTTTATTTTTAAGTTACATACTCTGAGGAGTTTGCAATTATATGGCTGGTTCTTTGTTTTGCCCACAAAACTCGGGAGATGAACCAAAAGCCCCTGTTTACCAAAGTACAAGACTGTATAATATCATTCTATGTATTCACTTTATCCCTGGAGTATCTGTTTGGTTATGTGGCTACATGTAACCAAAAACCCAAATAGGAGATTCTGTTTTCTAGTATCTTGAATTCAGGGAGTCTGTGGTTGCTAGTGCTTCTTTATAGTTCAGGTGATCTAGGCTCAAGGGTCTCATGCTTTGTTATTTTCCTTGTGATCTTAAGATTACTGTTCCAGCTTAACCATCCTGCCTTTGTTTGCAAAAGCTGGGAGGAAAGACCGAAAGAAATATGGTTGGCCCTTTAAACAGCTGTTTCAGGTTTCCTTTATTTCACATAAAATTCTTCAAAACTTAGTAGCTAAAAATATTTGTCATCATCTTTTCTTCTGTATATTGATAAAGCTTAACTAGCTTTCCTCACTTGAGATCTTTCATCTGATTACAGTCAGATTGTGTCTGGGACTGGAGTCATTTAAATATTCAGCTGAGCTGGAAGTCCAAGATGACTCACTCATGTGGCTGGGAGTTGATACTGGCAGTTGGCTGGGAGCTCAGCTGAAATTCCTGCACACAGCTTTGGCTCCTCATAGCGTGGCAGCTGGGTTCTGAGAGGAAGCCTCCCAATAGTAAGCTTTTAAAGTGTAAGTGGCAAGTCTTCTTATAATCTGGTTTCATTTGTTTGAGAATATTGCTTCTATCACATTCTAATGGTCAAGCAAATCTCTAAGATGAGGTCAAACTCACAGGAAGGAAATTAGATCCCACCTTAGCATATGAAAAATAGCATATGTGGGCACAGAGAAAGGATTCAATAGTAACTATTTTTGGAAACTATCCGCCACTGTCTGCTCTTTGGCTACCAGTATTCATGTTCTTCCCACATGAAAAATCAACTAAGATTTGAAGTCCAGGATTCATCATTCAAATGAAGTTCAAGGGGAATGAGGGTCCAACTTCTCAGGTACAATTCCTCAAGCATAGTTTATTTTTAACAGAAGAATTTTGAACCAAAGAGACAAGTTACCTGCTCAGTAGCACAATGTTATCTTCTCAACTGAATGCTCTATATTACAATGGTTATACAAGGCCAGTAAACTGGCCAAAAAAAAAAATGAATTTAAAAAAGACTGTGCTCTGGCAGGACACAGATAGCAGTCACTCAGGGATGGCAATTTTGAAGTCTAACTGAGTACATGTCACCAGTTCCTTGACTGGGGCTCAGTCCTGCCCCAGAGAATGTGTCTCTATGCCACTTGGCTCTGCCTTACAGGCACATGTCTTTGTGCCCTACACTTCCATTCTTTTCTATTAGCAACGGCCTGTGTTTGCTGTTATTTTTCTCATCCTACTTTCTCCTAGAAAAAGTTTGAGTCCCCAACGGCTCTTTTTTGAAAAAAATTCTGAACTGCCTCTCTGACTTTTAATTCAGTCTTAATGAGGTTCACACCATTAGACAAATGTTAGCCCCACAATTTATTCATCAGACAGGGTCCTCTTCATTTTAGAATTAGAGTCTTGATACTGTGAATTCACAGCCTGAAGATTCCTAGGAGCCCTGTTATCTAGTTGAGAAAGTCTTTAAAATACTCCTTTATATTCACAGATGCGTTTTTTCTGGTTGCAGCCCTGCCATAAATGTTTTTGAGGTGTCAGTAAAGGGTCCTCCAATCACTCTATTAAAATGAACTCTACCCTGATGTCATGTGTTACTGAAAAGACTTTGGGACTGAGTTTTACTCTGAGGATATTTCTTATTTTGAGAAAAATGTTGCTGCTTGGAAAACCTAGCGATGATAAATAATTCTATTTTTGAACACAGAAAGTCTTAAATCTTTTTCCCCTTAATTTTTCTATAAAACACTGAATATTGTCTTTTGAAAAATATCATTCTCTCTGTAAGTACCTAATGCTATGCATCTAACAGAAACCAACTGATACTCTCAACATTCTGTCTGGAAATCTCCTTAACCTGATACAGAATTCATTAGGACAATTTTCTATTTATTGCATTACTTCAGCATGTTATAAACTCTGACTGCTGTGAAAATAAACTTTTTTGTCACTGAAAGGCTTTATGAGACCTAGTCTCAGAAGCTCCTGAATGTAACTTCTGCTGTATTCCATCAGCCAAATTAGTCACAAAGACCTTCCCAGGTTCATGAAAAGATAAATTAAACTTCACCTCCTGGTGTATGATGGAGCATTTATGTAAAGAAAGGGAGGCAATTTATTTAATGCACTAAAGCGAAAATTTCCCAGAAATCCTCAGCACACTTTAACCTTTTCTTATTGAAAGGAATTGTTTCCTATTTCAGAAAGCGAGCAGCAAAGTACTGGAAAATATGACTTTCTGTGCGTATGTGTGTGTGTATGTGGGTTTGTGTGTGTGTGTGTGTGTGTGTGTGTGTGTTCATTGCCAAACCACAAACAAAATAAATAAGGAGTTCTCTTAGTGAGAAAGATGAAAACGAATATTTGAAATAGTGGAGGGACAGCGTGGGGGGGAGCAGGGGAGGGATGGCATGGGGAGAAATGCCAAATATGAGTGAGGGGGCAGAAGGCAGCAAAACACACTGCCACGTGTGTACCTATGCAACTATCTTGCATGTTCTGCACATGTACCCCAAAACCTAAAATGCAATAAAAATTAAAAAAAAAAAAGAAAACGAATATTTGATAGGAATCTAACAAAATTTTTCGTAGTTCATACATTGGCTAACTAACACTTAACATTCTTTAAACAGTCTTCTTTTAAATGATGTAACATAATTACCTCTTTTCCAGTAGAGACATCTCAAACTATCTTCTAGTTATGCCATCCAACTCAGAGTTCAAAGGGTGACCTTGGTGATATTTAATCTCAACAATAGAACGACTAGTAGTTTCTACTTGTCTGGCATTGTATTACCTAAAAGATAAAGTATCTATTCCTAAAACATGTACAATGTTTGAGAAGAAATAGATTAGCTATTTTGAGAAATGTAATCCAGTAAAAGAAGGGATTAAGCAAATATAGAGAGGTTACTGATCTCACATCTCTCTAATCCTGCTGATCAGGAACGACAAAGACTCCCTGGACCAACAGCAAAGTAAGCTCTTGGTCAGTCAGTCTTCTACTCCTTCATTCAGTTTCTGTGCTCCCTGGCTCTGTCCTCTGAGATGTTGTACAGATCTGATTCTTCAAAAGCCTGAAGAACTCTTGTACAGCCCCTAGTAACTACTTACTACCTGTAGTTGTGTGTTGGAAGAGTGTGGTGATTCTTTGGTAAATTTTTAAGTGGGGCAATGACAGTCATGAAAGTTTGCAGTCCAGATAGGGTGTTTGGTCACTATACAGTTCTGTTAGAGCATTTGTAACTTACTTGTATCTAGTCAGTATCCTGTAGGAATAACTATAGCTAAAGATCTTACCTAGTCAAAATATTTTACATTGAATATTCTTGCTTTATGATTGGGCCTTTATGTCCATTGTCTTGGGATAATTGAGAAATAATATACCTGGGAAGAGGCTAAACTCTTACTCTCATTTTTGCCTTCAGATGAGCTACATTTTCCTGGCTGCCTATAAGTTTATCTCTTGCTAAGTTTGTTGCTTTGCTATCTTTGTAATGGCTTCTATTTAAAGTATAAAATTGCCTTTATTCTTCCTTTTTCTATGTCTTCAAATTATAGGATTCTCTGGCAATATAAATGTCAGGCTGTGGGCAGAGAGTGCTTCCTTATCTAAGTGGCATTTCGCTCCGTCTGTGCTTGCAGGCTATTTACTTCTCACTTGGGTCCATCTTGCTCTTGTAGAATTTTCCTAATGGTGGCAATAGGAGCCAACACTAGCCAATATTCTAATCAGTCCCTACTCCTTCAAATAGTATACCTTCAGTCAGCATATATTTTGCTTTACAAAGTACATCAAGTGACAATTTAATCCAAATATATTCCATTGTATATAAAGTCCATTCAATTTTCTTGTGTCTGGTGTCCAAAACCAGAATTTTCATCTCTCCACTTTCTCCATTAAACTCCAATTTAGTTTCGGTTACTTGTAGCAATGTATTTCTAGCAACAGTTACTAAATCAGTTGAGGTATTTATTGAGACAACAATGCATTCTAGCTAATATAAGTAGCAACTATTATCTCTTAAAATCCTTAGATTGGCCAGAGACAGAATTGTCTAAAGGGACACATCTCTGCTGCCACACTTGTCACTTAACATTTGTGACATTAGGAACTGGATAAGGGAACTGCTACAGCTGCCCCTGAAAAAATAGACCTCTGTGATTAAAGGTGCCAAAGGTTCAGATCTCCCTGCCAGAGGCTGCCTCATTTTGCTCCATCAAACCTCTGTTTGGTATTACAAAGCAGTCTAGGGATTGCTGTTTTTAGCTTTCCAGACTCAACTTTACAGAAACACAAGCTTAAACATATGCAAGAATGGATGTTAAATAAGTGGATATGTAGAATTTGCCATATCTGGCTTCACTGTATTTTCTCTCCTTGTTGAAAAACAACATAATATAGTGACAAATACAGCATAATAGTTTCAGCACACAGACTTCAGTGACAGCCATACTTCACTAGCTGTATAGTTTTCAGTATTACTTATTTTTTATAAACCTGAGTATCCTCCTTTTGAAAAACTTGGATAAATCACCTAAATTATAAGCTTAATGGGAAGATAATAAAGGATAGCATGAAGAGTTATTAGTATAATACCTATATGAAGTAAATTCTCACTGAGTGATAGTTACTGATACATTATTTCTCCTTTGAAGCAATCTCCTTTGATTTTTCTCAATATAAAATTTTCTTGGTATTTATTTTGTAAAGGTACTTCAGACATTTTGAAATTTCTTCTTAGAATAAGACATGGTTTAAATAAACATAAATAATCCTGAGTATTAGAATATTGACAGGTAGCAAGAGAAGTTAAGAGCTAGAAATAAGAGTATCTCAGGGTAATAAAAGAGAGATGGTATCTCAGGTTATTCAGGGAGAGCTAGAAGAGCCTTTTTCTAAAAGGTGTATCACTTCATGTTTCTCTTTGAATCATAGATAAGGTAAGTGAGTCTTAGTCACTAATTTCACAAGTTTTCATTAAGCACCTTCTGTGTGCCAGTCATTCACACAGAGGGGAAAGACTGACATGATCTCCAACCACATGAAGCTTCTATTCTAGTAAGGAAGACAGACAATAAAGCAGTGTTTACTTTACTGTACTGTTTGGACAACAAAGCAGTGTATAGATGCAGGTAAAATCCTTAGATTATGATAAGTACTCTGCATAAAATACTGAGTTGCTTTGCCTGAAAAGTTTTGGCAGGTCAGGTTAAGCTACTTAATATTGAAATAAAAGGAAAGCTTTTCAAAAAATGCTTCTCAAAGAGGGTACATTTAAAATGAGACCTGTGGGAATAAGAAGAGACAGACATGTAAAAAATTAGTGAGAAATCATTCCAATGAATTGCAATCTCAATATTCCCTAGATGGTAAGTGATTCGAACTATAGCAGAAACTTAAAGAACACGAGGGTGCCTGGAGTTTAGTGAGCTATTGAAGGAAGTCTGGTACAAAACTAAAAGGCAATATGAGCCAGATTATGCAGGGTTATAAAGGTCTAGCAAAAACTTGTGGTTTTATTACAACTGAAATGGGAAGAGGAAGCAATGGAAAGACCTAGGGTAGGGTAATGGTGTAATCTAATTGGGGTTTAAAAGGATGCCTTTGGCTTTGGCTAGTGTATATATATATATATATATATATATATATATATATATATATATATATATAAAGACTGAAGTAAGTGGAGAAAATTGGAGAAACTATAACTAATTAGGAGGTTTTTGAAATATGTACGTGATGTATGGGACTAGAATGGTGACACATAAAATGGATTTAAGCGAATTATACCTGATATGATTTTGACATACAACGAACCAACTGGACCTATTAATAGATTGTGTGGGAAAGACAAAGAAAGAGGAGGAGTCAAAATGACTGCTAGTAGTTTTACAACAGTAATTAGCTAAATTGTAGTATACCCAACTGAACAGGGAAGATTAACAAAATATTAGGTTTGAGATAAATAGTTTCTCAATTTCCAGATTTTCGCTTTAATCGTGTTAAATGTAAGATTTTGGCTAGTGACTCATGTCTGTAATCCCAGTACTTTGGTAGGTTGAGGCAATATGGCAAAACCCCATCTCTACAAAGAAAGCAAAATTAGCTGGTTGTTGTGTGCATGCCTATAGTCTCAGCTACTTAGGAAGCTGATGAAGGAGGATTGCTTGTTACTGGGAGGCAAAGGTTGTGGGGAGGCAGAGATTGCAGTCAGCCAAAATTGCAACACTGCATTCCAGCCTGGGCAACAGAGCAAGACCCTGTCTCAAAAAAAAAGAGATTTGGATAAGATGGCCAAGTGATTATATCAAGTAGACAATATGGAGCTGGAACTCAGAGATATTGAAATATGCATCTGAATATTGTCAAAATGCCGTAGTATTTCCATCCATGGCTCTTGACTAGAGTTTTTTTTAATGTGCATTATCAACATAATGACAATATTGATCATGGGTACAAATTGAAATAAGCTAGGACTGTATAGATTTAGTTGTAGAAAAGATAAATTATAAAATATTTTTTTGAGAACCTCATCCAGAGACTGTGAATTCTTTATTACATATTTTTTACTAAGTAGGCTACAAATTGCAGAAAAAGAACTGTATGTATGTGTCTGTATGAGTAGTATGTGATTTAGGGGGGAAAAGTTATAAGAATAGATGAGATCACCTATTACCTAAGAATGTACATAGATTTAGAATGGTAGAAGGCCTAGAATGAGCTCCAAGAAATTTCTATTTTCAAAGGCATAGTGGAGGAAGATCCACAGAAAAATCTTTTAAAATTACTACTGACATAGGAAAATTAGCATAAGAGTAGTGATATCATGGGAGAAAAGAACATTTTTAAGGAAAGATAGAGTGGTCAACTGTATCAGAGATGGCTGAAAATTTCGATAATATGACATAAAACTATATATTGAGTTTAGAAATATGAAGGTTATCACTGGCCTTATTAGATTAATATCAATGATGGGGACATAAGCCAGAAAAAGGTAACTTGAAGACTGCATTTGACATGATAGAGGGACAATATAGAAATGCTTATTCTTTTCCATAAATGCTGGTGAAGAAATGAGACTCAGAGAAGAAATCAAAGTCCTTTATCAAGCGTGAGTGATGGGGATCTAGAATTCAAGTGAGGGGTTTGGGATTTTATATGAGTACAAACTTTTCTTAAGATATAACAAGAGGCCGGGCACAGTGGCTCAAGCCTGTAATCCCAGCACTTTGGGAGGCCGAGGCGGGTGGATCACGAAGTCAAGAGATCGAGACCATACTGGTCAACATGGTGAAACCCCGTCTCTACTAAAGATACAAAATATCAGCTGGGCATGGTGGCGCTTGCCTGTAATCCCAGCTACTCAGGAGGCTGAGGCAGGAGAATGCCTGAACCCAGGAGGTGGAGGTTGCGGTGAGCCGAGATCACGCCATTGCACTCCAGCCTGGGTAACAAGAGCAAAACTCTGTCTCAAAAAAAAAAAAAAGATGTTAACAAGAGAGAAGAAGAAGCTGGATGCAGATACTGATAAGACTAAAAATGGTAATAAAAGTGCGAGATTTTGATGAGACTATCAGTAGAGTGAGTGGAGCCATGAAATGGATCGTCTTTTAAAAAATGGATAAAACAGCAATTTGAGCCAGTAGGAAAGTAAAATTACCAGAAGAATGTGGGATAGTGAATAATGTCTATTCAAAGATATTGATCATAATTTGAAAGTGAAACCAGGTATGTGATTCCTTGCTGGTTAATATCTTGGGTTTCTCAGGATACTTTTGGCCACACATAAGACAAAATTCCAGACAACTTAAGCCATAAGGGAGATTTATTTTCTCAATCAAAACAAAGTCCCAACATTGTATTGTACCAGGGTTAGTTAAGTCAGTGATTCATAGTAAGATAAGTTCACACGGCTTTTTCCTGGTGTTGACTTTTCTATGACTAGCTCCCCTCATAGTTGCAAAATGCCTGCCACAGTTTTAGGAGACACATGCATTCAGCGTTTAGATAAAGAAGAGGGATCATAACACCATTGTCTCTGTGTGAAGAAACTGCTTTCAGAAGCCACATAGAAAATTGTTCTTTCATTAGTCAAAACAGTCATATTTTCATGTTTCAACCTCTTCCCAGTCACTGGATTAGGACAATATGATTAATTTAGTCCAATTAGGACCTATTTCTGGGTCTGAGTCAGCTTTGCCTAAATCACCTGGATATAATGAATCGTATGACTATAAGAAAAAAAAATGGAGTTCTATTTCACAGGAAATGGGAAATGACTGTGGTGCAGGCAATATGCTATTTCTGTTAGAGTTGGTTAAAGTACACTGATGTTTTGTCAAGTGAATGCCAAAGAAAAAAGAAGTGCAGAAGGCAAAGCATTTGTGAGTATTTGCAAGTGATAATAAAATGACTAGAATGTTTCTTTATAATAGAATGATTTATATTCCTTGGGGTATATACCCAGTAACAGGATTACTGGGTCAAATGGTATTTCTGTAATTAAGTTTTTGAGGAATCACCACACCATCTTAAACAATGGTTGAACTATATCCACTTCCACCAACAGTGTGTAAGTTTTCCTTTTTCTCCACAACCTTATCAGCATCTGTTATTTTTTGACTTTTTAATAGTAGCCATTCTGACTAGTGTGAGATGATATCTCATTGTGGTTTTGATTTGCATTTCTCTAATGATCAGTGATGTTGAGTTTTTTTCATATAATGATTGGCCACATGTATTATTTTAAATGTCCATTGATCACTTTTTAATGTGGTTGGTTGTTTTTTCTTATAAATTTGTTGAAGTTCCTTATAGGTGCTGGATATTAGACCTTTGCTGAATGCATGCATATGCTCATTGTAACACTGTAGAAATAGCAAAGGCATGGAATTAACCTAAATGCCCATCAGTGGTACACTGGATAAAGAACATATGGTAGATATTCACTGCAGAATACTATGTTGCCATAAAAAAGATGAGATCATGTCCTTTGCAGGGACATGGATGGAACTGGAGGCCGTTATACTTAGCAAACTAATCCATGAACAGAAAACCAAACATTGCACATTCTCACTTATAAGTGGGAGCTAAATGATGAGAACACATGGACACATAGAGGGGAACAACAAACAATGGGGCCTTTCAGAGGGTAGAGAGTAGGAGAAGGGAGAGGATCGGGAAAAATGACTAGTGGGTACTAGGCTTAAAATTTGAAGATGAAATAGTCTGTACAACAAACCCCCAAAACACAAGCTTACCTATGAAGCAAAGCTGCTCATGTACCTCTGAACTTAAAAGTTAAAAAAAATAAACATTTTCCATAAAAAATGACTAGAAATGGAATCTAAGCTGCAGAGAAAAAGAAATGTTAAAAAATGATAGTTGTGATGAGCAGTGAAAGTGGAGAGATCAATGGATTGGTCATTATTTTTTCATTTCTTTTTGAGGAAATCAAAGTATTATGCACTTGATGGGAATATTCCTAAAGTGAGGCTTTTGAATGGAAAATAACTTGAGGTTGTGAGGTATTTAAAACTGAGGTTGCAAGAATAGCCATATTAATAGATGTGATATAATTGTAGTTTTGATTTTCATTCCCCTGATGATCAGTGATTTTAAACGTTTTTTCATACACCTGTTGGCCTCTCTAGAGAAATACCTATTAAACTATTTGCTTGATTTTTAATTAGATTCTTAGCTTTTCTATTATCAAAAAACAAAAGACAGCGAGTGTTGGCAAGGATGAGGGGAAATCAGAACCTTGTTCACTGTGTAATTGTAAAATTGTGCAGTCGCCATGGAAAACAGTAGGGAAGTCCCTCAAATAAATAAAATAGAACTACTGGCCACATGCAGTGGCTCACATCTGTAGTCCCAGAACTTTGGGAGGCTGAGGCAGGTGGATCAGTTCAGGAGTTTGAGACCAGCCTGGCCAACGTAGTGAAACCCTGTCTCTATTAAAGATACAAAAAAATTATCTGAGTGTGGTGGTGCAGGTTTGTAATCCTACCTACTCAGAAGGCTGAGGCAGAAGAATTGCTTGAACCAGAGAGGCAGAGGTTGCAGTGAGCTGAGATAGTGCCATTGCACTCCAGCATCAGTGACAGGGTGAGATTCCATCTCAAAAAGAAAAAAAAAAGAAAGAAAAAATAGAACTATCTTATGATGCAGCAGTCCCACTTCTGGGTATTTATTCACAGAAATTGAAATCAGGGTCTTGAAGAGATAGAAACCCTATGTTCCTTTTGGGTCTATTCACAATAACCAAGTTGCAGAAACAAACTAAATGTCTACTGATGGCCGAATTGATTTTTTAAAGTGGTTTATACATACAAAAAATATCATCCAGTCTTAAAGAAGGAACTTCTGCAGTAGGCAACAACATGGATGAACCTTGAGGGACATTATGATAAACGAAATAAGCCAGCCACAGAAGGGCAAATAATGCATTATTCCACTTTTTTTAAAACTAATTAACAGAAGGTTGGGATCACTTGGCAATTTTTTTAAGAGAGAAGGAGAGAAAGAAAGAAAGAAAAGGAATAAAGGAGAGGAAGAGAGGAAGAAAAACAGGGTGAGAGAACAGGAATGTTGTTTTATTCTAAAAATGGGTATTGAAAACCTCTTTTATGCCAATAATTGTGCTTAATAATGGCCGATCAATACTTCATTTAAACCTATGAGTAGGTGTGATGTGATACTGATAAGAATGTATATTTTGTGTATTTAAAGTGGAGAGTTCTAAAATGTTTATTAAGTTTACTTGTTTCGGATCTGAGTTCAAGTCTTGAATATCTTTATTAATTTTCTGTCTCATTGATTTATCTAATATTGATGTTGAAGTCTCCCACTATTATTGTGTGGGAGTCTAGGGAGTCTGAGTCTCTTTATAGGTCTTGTGTAACTGGATGTTCCTATGTGTTTTCATTGTTCAACTTTTACTTATAACTGGGAACATGTGGTGTTTGGTTTTCTGTTCCTGTTTTAGTTTGCTGAGGATGATGGCTTCCAGCTTCATCCATGTTTCTGGAAATGACATAATCTCATTCTTTTTTATGGTTGCATAGTATTCCATGATGTATATATACCACATGTTCTTTAGCCAGTCTATCACTGATGGGCATTTGGATTGATTCCATGTCTTTGCTATTGTAAATAGTGCTATAGGAAACATACACCTGCATATGTCTTTATAGTAGAATGATTTATATTACTTTGGGTATATAACCAGTAATGGGATTGCTGAATTAAGTGGTATTTCTGTTTCTAGTTTCTTGAGGAATCACCACACTGTCTTCCACAATGGTTGAACTAATTTATATTCCCATCAACAGTGTAAGAGCATTCTTATTTCACCACAGCCTCACCAGCATCTATTGTTTCATGCCTTTTTTTTAGAAAGAAAGAAAGAGAAAGAGAAAGTGGGAGAGAGAACAGGAGTCTTGCTCTATTGCCCAGGCTGAAATGCAATCTAAAAATAGGTATTAAAAATCTCTTTTATGCTGATAATTGTGCTCAATAGCAGAGACAGGAAGAAATAAGGGAAGAAAATAACAAACAGCCAACCAACATTTAATTTAAGTCTGTGAAATGCTAGCAAATGCTGAAGAGTGATTTACTTCCAATTATGTGGTCACTTTCAAAATAGGTGTAATGTGATACTGAGAAAAATGTATGTTCTGTGGACCTGGGGTGAAGAATTCTATAAATATTCACTGGGTTTACTTGTTCCAGGTCTAAGTTCTAATCACAGATTTCCCTGTTGATTTTCTATCTCATTGATCTGTTGAATATTAAAAATGTGTTATCAAAGTCTCCCACTATTATTATGCGGAAGTCCAAACCTCTTTATAAGTCATTAAAAACTTGTCTTATGTATCTGGGTGCTCCTATACTGGGTACATATATATTTATAATTATTGACTCCTGTTGCTGCATTGAACATTTTAACATTATGTAATGTCTTTCTTTGTTTCTTTTAGTCTTTGTTACTACTAAAGTCTATTTTGTCAGAGATGAAAGTTACAACTCCTGTTTTGTATTTTTCTCTCCATTTGATTGGTAAGTCTTTCTCCAATCCTTTGTTTTAAGTCTTTGTGTGTCCTTGCTTATGAGGTGGATCTGGACACAGTGTACCAATGGGTTTTGACTTTTTATTCAATTTGCCTGTCTGTGTCTTTGATTGGGGCATTTAATCCATTTAAATTTAGGATCAATATTTATATTTGTGAGTTTAATATTGTCATTTAATGCTATCTGGCTATTTTGCCCATTGGTTGATATAGATTCTTCATTATGGAGATACTCTTTACCTTTTGGTAAGGTTTTGGGATGACTGATGCTGGTTGTTCCTTTCTGTGTGCAATGCTTCTCTCAGAAGCTCTTGTAAAGCAGGCCTGGTGGTGATGAAATCTCTGAGTGCTTGCTTGTCCATGAAAAATTTTATTTTTCCTTCATTTATGAAGCTTAGTTTTGCTGCATATGAGATTCTGGGTTGAAAATTATTTTCTCTGAGGATATTGAATATTGACCCCACTCTCTTCTAGTTTGTAGGGTTTCTACTGAGAGATCTGCTGTGAGTCTGATAGGCTTCCCTTTATGGGCAACCTGATCTTTCTTTCTAGCTGATCTTAGAATTGTCTCCTTTATTTCAACCCTGGTGAATCTAATAATTATGTGTCTTGGGGTTGCTCTGCTTGAGGAATATCTTTGTGGTGTTCTCTGTATTACCTGGAGTTGAGTATACTCCTGCCTTACTAGGTTGGGAAAGTTTTCCTGAATAATGTCCTGAATAATATTTTACAGCTTGGATTCATTCTCTTTGTCACATTAAGGTACACCTATCAATTGTAGATTAGGCCTTTTCACATAGTCCTATATTTCTTGGAGACTTTGCTCATTGCTTTTTACTCTTTCTTCTCTAGTCTTGTCTTCTCATTTTATTTCACTAAGTTTGTCTTTGACCTAAGATATCCTTTCTTCTGCTTGATAAACTCTGTGCATACTTTGTAGAGTTCTCATATTGTATTCTTCAGTTCCATTAATTCACTTATATTCCTCTCTAAATTGTCTATTCTCATTAGGGTTTCGTCAAACCGTTTTTCAAGGTTCTTAGTTTCTTTACATTGGGCTAGAACATGTTCTTTTACCTCACAGAAGTTTCTTATTATCCACCTTCTGAAGCCTAATTCTGTTAATGGAATGCACTCATTCTCCGTCAGGCCTTGTTCCCTTGTCAATGAGGAACTGTGATCCCCTGTAGAGGGAGAGGCATTCTGATTTTGGCTATTCTCAGCCTTTTTATGCTGTTTTCTTCCCATGATTGTAAATTTATCCATCTGTCATCTTTGTAATTACCGACTTTCAAATTAGGTCTCTGAGTGGACATCAAACTTGTTGATTCCCAGTGCTGGAATCTGAGCAACCCACTGCACTGGCTAAAACAGTAGCATTAAGATTCATGGTGCTTTTCTGCCCGGGAGTCTCCAGTCTGGCATCTCTCGAGACCCTTTTTCAATCAGCTGAAGGAGCAACTCTCCCTTCCCAGAGCTCCAAACATCGATCAAAAGGGGACCCAGTCCTATTTACTCTGCACCAAGAATCACCACACCGTGGCACCGGCAAAACTGCCATGCCGGCCACAAGAGTTGTGCTGGCAACCGTGGGGCTCCTCTGCTGGGAATCTCCTGGTCCATGAGCAACAAAAATTCATCTGAAAGTGTGGCATCCTCTCATTCACTGTGCTTTCACTGGGAGCTACAATTCTGAGCTGCTAGTAATCAGCCATCTTGGATCTCTCTCCTGTTTCATGACTTTATAACAATTGCCATCTGACTGACATCCTACTCCCAATTCTTAAACTAAAAATGGTAATAAATAAGCATATAGCACAGGAAAAACTGAAACAAAGATAAATCTTGTAAAATCCAAATAATTTTAAAGGACAGTTTCTATAAGACAAATAAAATACAAATTAAAGGTCAAAATATTTATATCCAATAAAGTTAGGTTTTCCAAGTTAAAGTTTATTATTTTTCATATGTATATAATTGTTTTTACTATTTTTTACTTCTGGAAAATTCAATAAATTTTATTTAAGTTGGCAATGACTTAGTGATTATATACTACATGGAGATTACTAGACTGACAAATTAGGAACTAAAAGTGAGAATTATTTGCTCAGCCCTTAAGGAGCTTGGATTATATATAGTGATTTAAAATAAATATGACCCAGTATTTTCTTTAGTTGTGTAAAAATTATTTCTATCATGTTTCAAATATATCTCCTTAAGACATAGATCAAAACAAAATTTTTTATTTTAATTTTCTTCTAGTGATATTGTGACCAAAAAAAAAATCTGATGATGATTCCAAACTAATTGTTTGCTAATACTTTTTTCCTACCCTCTCACTTGTTATTTCTCTTAGAGTTTTCCAAGAAATGTATGTTTATATGGCAAATTTTCTTCTACTGATTTATTGAGCAATTTGTTTCTTTCTTTTGTAGTCACTGAATTTTTCACACTGCTACCAACTTAATATAATTTACATATTTTATTGATTTACTTATTAATATCTATCAGGTCATTAATTAAACCATGAAGAAGTTGGCAAGTGATTTACTGCTTTGCTTGTAAGAGCCCATAGTTTTTGGCTCGTGGGGCATAATGGAAGATCCATCTGTTTCTCACATATATGCCACATGAACCAGCAGGCTCAGTATCCCAGATTTTAGGCCTGGAATGTTGTACGTAAGCATATGTATTAGTTTTGTTTGTTTGTTTGTTTTGCCAGAAACAGCAGAATGAACAGCTCACAAGGTAAACAATATTTTAATCATATGTTTTTAAGTATATTGCCAGTTATTACCCACTCTATTTTCACTGTGAAAGTCTGTCATTACCATTAAAGATTCACATTTTATCATGTTTTCTGAGATTAAAAATATTTATCATACAAATTTTGGAAATGGCAATTTAAGAGAACACAAATGTAAAACAACTTGATATCATTTTTGCATACATACATACAAAAGCTTACAAATACATAAACATATACGAACTGTAGTTTAAACAGATATTTTTTAAGTTTTAAAATTAAAATACATCTTTACTGTTGTGAATACTGCTGCAGTGAACATACTTGTGCATATGTGTTTATGACAGAACAATTTACATTCTTTTGGGTTTATACTCATTACTGGAATTGCTAGGTTCAATTGTAGTTCTGTTTTTAGCTCTTTAAGGAATTGCCACTCTGCTTTCCATAATGGTTGAACTAATTTACAGGCACAGGAATAATATATAAGAATTTCTTTTTATCTACAACCAGTGTCTGTTATTTTTTGACTTTTTGGTATATAGCCATTTTGACCAGGGTCAGATGATATCTCATTGTGGTTTCTATTTGCGGTTCTCTAATGACAGTTATGTTGATCTTCTTTTCATATGCTTGTTGGCTGCATGTATGTCTTCCTTTGAAAAGTGTCTGTTGAGAGAGAGATCCAAGATGGCCGATTAGCAGCAGCTCAGGATTGTAGCTCCTAGTGAAAGTGCAGAGAGTGAGTGGACGACACACTTCCAGATGAATTTTTGTTGCCTACAGACCAGGAGATCCCCAGCAGAGGAGCCCCAAGAGTTGCCAGCATGAGTCTTTTGGTTGACGTGGCTGTTTTGCTGGTGCTCTGGTGTGGTGGTCCTCAATGTGGAGTTTACAGGACTGGGTGCCCTTTTAGTTGGTGTTTGGAGCTCCGAGAAGGCAGAGTCACCCATTCAGCTGATTGAAGGGGGGATTAAAGTGGGGAGCCACACCAGGAGATTCCCAGGCAGAAAAGTGCCACGAATCTCAATGCAGCTGTTTCAGCTGGCATAGTGCCACCACAAAAAAAAAAACAGCAATTGGAAGTGCTGAAGATTAAGAGTTTCACAGCAAGCATAGCTGAACCTGGGAATGCTTAGCTCTGAGGGGGAGGGGCATCTGCCAAAGGAAAACAAAGAAATAGAAAAAACTTCATCACCAACAAGCTGGACGTCCACTCAGAGATCCAATCTGAAAGTCAGCAGTTACAAAGATGACAGGTGGGTAAATCCACAAAGATGGGAAGAAACCAGCACAAAAAGGCTGAAAATACCCAAAATCAGAATGTCTCTCTTCCTGCAGGGGATTGCAGCTCCTCATCAGCAACAGAACAAGGCCTGATGGAGAATGAGTGTGATGAATTGACAGAACCAGGCTTCAGAAGGTGGATTATAAGAAACTTCTGTGAGCTAAAAGAACAATTTCTAACCCAATGCAAAGAAACTAAGAACCTTGAAAAAGGGTTTGATGAAATGCTAATGAGAATAGACAATTTAGAGAGGAATATAAGTGAATTAATAGAGCTGAAAAACACAATACAGGAACTTCACAAATTATGCACAAGTTTTAACAGTCAAATTGATCAAGCAAAAGAAAGGATATCAGAGGTTGAAGACCAGCTTAATGAAATAAAGCGAGAAGACAAGATTAGAGAAAAAAAGGCTAAACAGAAATGAGCAAAGTCTCCAAGAAATATGGAACTATGTGAAAAGACCTAATCTATGTTTGATAGGTGTACCTTAATGTGACAAAGAGAATGAATCCAAGCTGGAAAATATTCTTCAGGATATTATCCAGGAAATCTTTCCCAATCTAGCAAGCCAGGGCAATACTCAACTCCAGGTAATACAGAGAACACCAAAAAGATATTCCTCAAGAAGAGCAACCCCAAGGCACATAATCGTTAGATTAACCAGGGTTGAAATGAAGGAGAAAATACTAAGGGCAGCCAGAGAGAAAGGTCAGGTTACCCACAAAAGGAAGTCTCTCAGACTTACAGCAGATCTCTTGGCAGAAACCCTACAAGCCAGAAGAGAGTGGGGATCAATATTCAACATCCTTAAAGAAAAGAACTTTCGGGGCCAGGCACGGTGGCTCATGCCTGTCATCCCAGCACTTTGGGAGGCCGAGGCAGGTGAATCACAAGGTCAGGAGATCGAGACCATCCTGGTCCACATGGTGAAACCCCATCTCTACTAAAAATACAAAAAAATTAGCTGGGCACAGTGGTGTGTGCCTGTAATCCCAGCTACTCAGGAGGCTGAGGCAGGAGAATTGCCTGAACCCAGGAGGTTCAGATTGCAGTGAGTTGAGATTGCGCCATTGCACTCCAGCCTGGGTAATAAGAGAGCAAAACTTCGTCTCAAAAAAAAAAAAAAAAAGAAAAGAACTTTCAACCCAGAATTTCATATCCAGCCAAACTAAGCTTCATAAGTGAAGGAAAAGTATTTTTTTTGTGTGTGAACAAGCAAGTACTCAGAGATTCTGTCACCACCAGGCCTGCTTTACAAGTTCTTCTGAAAGAAGCATTACACATAGAAAGGAACAACTAGTATCAGCTATTCCAAAAACATACCAAAAGTTAAAGAGCATCACCATAATGAAGAACTTAGAACAACTAATGGCAAAACAGCCAGCCAGTATTAAATAGTAGTATTAAACTCATATATATCACTATCAATCCCAAATTTAAATGGACTAATTGCCCCAATCAAAAGACATAGAGAGGCAAATTGGATAAAAAGCCAAAAGTCATCAGTATGCTGCATCCAGACCCATCTGACATGCAAGGATACACAAAGACTCAAAACAAAGGGATGGAGGAAGATTTCCAACCAAATGGAGAGCAAAAATAAATAAATAAATAAATATAAATAGGAGTTGCAATTCTCATCTCTGATAAAATAGACTTTAAAGCAACAAAAACCAAAAGAGACAAAGAAGGACATTACATAATGGTAAAAGGATCAATGCAACAAGAGCTAATGATCCTATATATATATGTGCCCAATGCAGGAGCACCCAGATACATTAGGCAAGTTCTTAATGACTTACAAAGAGACTTAGACTCCCACATAATAATAGTGGGAGACTTTAACACCATATTGTCAATATTAGACAGATCAATGAGACAGAAAATTAACAAGGATATCCAGGATTTGAACTCAGACCTGAAGTAAGTCATCTTAATAAACATTTAAGGAATTCTCCACCCCAAATACACAAAACATACATTTTTCTCAGTATCACATCACACCTATTCTAAAAGTGACCACAAATTTGGAAGTAAATTACTACTCAGCAGTTGCATAGCATTTCACAGGTTTATTTTCCTCCCTAATTCCTTTTTGTCTCCATTGTTAAGCACATTTATTGGCATAAAAGAGGTTTTAAATACCCATTTTTAGACTGCATTCTAGCCTGGGCAATAGAGAAAGATTCCCATTCTCTCTCCCTCTTTCTCTTTCTTTCTCTCTTTTATTCTTTCTTTCTTTCTTTTTCTTCATAAAAAAAAGAGAAAAGTGTCTGTTCACGTACTTTTCCCACTTTTTAACAGGCTTGTTTGTTTTTTGCTTGTTAACTTATTTGAGTCCCTTATACATTCTGGACATGAAGTCTCTGTCAGATGCAGAGTTTGCAAATATTTTCTCCTACTCTGTCGTTTGTTTCTTTACTCTGTTAATAGTTTCTTTTGCTGTGCAGAAGCTCTTAAATTTAATTAGGTCCCATTTGTCAGTTTCTACATATGTTACAATTGCTTTTGTTAACTTTATCCTAAAATATTTGTCAGGTCCTATGTCAACAACAAAATTTCCTAGTTTATCTTCCAGAGTTTTCATAGTTTTGGGCTTAACATTTAGATCTTCCAATAATCTTGAGTTGATTTTTGTATATGGTGTAAGAAAGAGGTCCAGTTTCAATCTTCTGAATATGGTTAGCTAGTTATTCCAGAACCATCTATTGAATAAGATGTTCTTTCTTCGTTGCTTATTTTTCAGCTTTGTTGAAGAACAGATGGTCGTAGGTGTGGAGCCTTATTTTTAGACTCTATTCTGTTCCATTGTGCATGTTTGTGTACCAGTGCCATGCTGTTTTGTTAACTGTAGCTCTTCAGCATAGTTTGAAATCTGGTAATGTGATGCCTCCAGCTTTGTTCTTTTTGGATATTCAAGCTCTTTTTTGGTTTCTTATGAATTTTAAATAGTATTGTTTTCTACTTCTGTGAAGAATGTCCTTAGTAGTTTAATAAGAATAGAATTGAATCTGTTAATTGTTTGGGGCAGTATGGCCATTTAACAATATTAATTCTTCTAATGTTTCTATTTGCTTATATATTCATCAATTTTTTTGAGGAGTGTTTTTTATAATTCTCATTGTAGAGATTTTTCCCTTCTCTGGTTAGCTGTATTCCTAGGTATTTTATTCTTTTTGTGGCAAATGTGAATGAGATTGTGTTCCTGACTTGGCTTTCAGTGTCAAATGTGAATGAGATTGTATTCCTGACTTGGTTGTCAGTTTGGCTGTTGTTTGTATATAGGAATGCTAGTAATTTTTGTACATTGATTTTGTACTCTGAAACTTTGCTAATGTTGTTTATTAGCACCAGGAGCTCTGGGGCTGAGACTTTAGGGTTCTAGGTATAGCGTCATGTAGTTTGCAAACAGGCATTCTTTGGCTTCTTTTCTTTCTATTTAGAATGAATTCTGTTCTTTCTTTGCCTGATTGCTCTGGAAAGGACTTGCAATACTGTGTTGAATAGGAATAGTAAGAGATGGCATCCATGTCTTGGGCTGGTTTTCAAAGGGAATGCTTATAGCTTTTGCACATTAAGTATTATGTTTAATGTGGATGTTTCATAGATGACTCATTATTTCCAGGTATACTCCTTCAATACCTAGTTTATTGAAAATTTTTAACATAAAAGAATAAAAGACTGTTGAATGCTATTGAAATTCTTTCCTGCATCTGTCAAAATGATCATGTGGTTTTTGTTTTTAGTTCTGCCTATGCAATGAATCACGTTTATTGATTTGCTTGTGTGGAACCAACCTTACTTCCAGGGATAAAGCCTACTGATTGTATTGGATTAGCTTTTTGATGTGCTCATGAATTCTGTTTGCTACTATTTTGTTGAGGATTTCTGCATCTATGTTCACCAAAAATATCAACCTGAGGCTTTCTTGTCTGTGTGTGTGTGTGTGTGTGTGTGTGTGTGTGTGTGTGTGTGTATGTTAGGTTTGGGTATTAGGATGATGCTGACTTCATACAATGAGGTGGAGAATAGGCCCTCCTCCTCAAAATTTTGGAAAAGTTTTAGTAGGAATGGTACCAGCTTTTCCTTGTAGAATTTGCCTGTGAATCCATCTGGTCCTGAGCTTTTATGGTTGGTGGACTATTTATTACTGATTAAATTTCAGAGTTTGTTATTAATTTGTTTAGAAATGTAATTTTCCTGATTAAGTCTAGGGAGTGTATCCAGAAATTTATCCCTTTCTTCTAGATTTTCTAATTTGTGTGCAGAGAAGTATTTATCTGGGGCTAGTAGTATCCCCTTTGCTGTTTCTAATTGTGCAACCTAGAATTTTCTATTCATATCATCTTTTATTAAAAGTAGACATAAAATAAATACATGTATAGGCAAAACACGATTAAGAGTTCACAGATGTGAGTAGTTTAAGGAAAAAATATTAAAAGATACACTTCAACCAGAAACAAAATGAATCCCGAAGAACAGAGTGGAAAGCAGGAAGAAATGATTAAAAAGTTACTTGGCAAACTATGTTGTTTAATACAAATAAGTTTAGGAAGAGAAGAAGATGGAAAAATAAACAGGAAGGAAGGTGAAATATATTTCTGTGCTGGCTTTGAAATTTATCAGAAAACTTTGAAAGTAAATACGTCTGTTTTATATTTAAGGTTAATCAGTAAGGTTAAAAATAGAATGTATAACTTAATTATGAGTAATAGGAAAAGGTAGGAGCTTATGAATTCAATGAAAGGTAAAAGGAAAATAATGTACCAAAGGCAGCATGGAACATAAACAAAATTGAAAAAGGATAAAGTACACATTAATATTAATATTCACAATAATAAAATATAGTCAACTCTGAAGTTGAAATTATAAAAATATAACTCTATTAAAAGTACGCCCATTGTAAAACAAAATAAAGTGACTGAAAATAAAAGGATGAAAAAAGATTCATTAGACAAAGATTCCAGATTCAAAAGTAAAATGGCCTTATCTAAAAAATATAACTTAAGGCAAAATAATTAAATAGAATATATGGAGTTTACTTAATTTTAACAGGAAAATATTGCCAATCATATACTTGTATGTACCTGAAAGCATAGCCTAGAGAAAATAAGGTAAAACTGGAGGTAATTATTTAAGGGTAAAATAAATTAACAACCATACCATATTTTTAATACCCATTTTTGAAAATAAAACTAAAATATAAGAAATATTATTTTCCCCTTGTCCAATATTATTCTAGATTGGTGATATAAAAAAACCTCTAACTTTAAAACAATTAGGTCATAGATGTGACACACTTTTTGAGGCAATGCTGGTCTCATACAAAGTAGCAGTGGTCTCCAACGATAACTCCTTCTCAAATAGGTAAGCAAGCAACAAAACATGAAGTCGTGCTAGAGATGCAGGCATCAGTAAAGGCAAAATCAATATTAGTACTGTAAATACTATCTGAATGCTAAACAATGGGCCAAAAATCAAGATGTAGGAACTATGGCTGGGACTTCTTAGTGAGAATATTCACCTGGAAAAAAAAAAAACAAGCAAAAGATTAAAGAGAATCTCCATGTAATTGGTACTTACCAGCTACCAGAAGTAGCTGGTGAGTTTCCGTGGGAAAGTTTTCCCAATTTACACCCACAGTACTTCCACAAATTAAGATAAAGTTACTAGCTCACACTCAAAGTTAACAAAACACAGGAGTTTTCACAGCAACATGAGTAATAGTAAAAATAAAGTATCATATTTGTAATACTAAGGGTTAAACAATGAGTAGTTTACAGCATGGGTCCCCAACCCCTAGACCACAGACCAGTACTGGTACATGGTACATGGAATTAGGAACCAGGTTGGGCTGTACAGCAGGAGATAAGTGGCTGGTGGGAGAGTGAAGCTTCATCATCAGTATTTATAGAAGCCCCCTGTTGCTTGCATTACTGCCTGAGCTCTGTCTCATATTAGCAGAGGCATTAGAGTCTCGTAGGAGCATGAGCCCTATTGTGAACTGTGCATATGAGGGATCTGGTTTGCATGCTCCTTGTGAGACTCTAGCATCTGATGATCTCTCACTGTCTTCCATCACTCCAGATGGGACAGTCTAGTTGCAGGAAAACAAGCATGGAACTCTCACTGATTCTACATTATGGTGAGTAGTATAATTATTTCATTATATATTAATATATATAATATAATATATATTATTATAATATTATTAAAATAATAATAATAATAGAAATATAGTGCACAATAAATGTAATAATGTGCTTGACTCATCTCAAAACCACCCCCACTCACCCCCTCCTTTACCTGCGAAAGAAATGTCTTCCACCAAACCAGTCCCAGATGCCGAAAGGTTGGGAGATCACTGGTTTAGAGGATTTATGAGGCTTTGCATAAAATATTATTAAATACAGTAATTATAATAAGAAATTAGACAATCTTTCTATAGGATTATAAAGAAGAAATAGACAATTACAAAGATGAGGGAGAAATAAAGATAATAGAAATGTATAGGCAAATTTGAATGAAAAATGGAACTGATAGAAATTGAAAGAACACAATATTAGAATAAGAAAATCAACAATATACTAAAATCACAGAATATATATAGTGGAAACTGGAAAATATATTTGAAGAAATTGCCCTGTTATGAAGTAACCTATTTTGGACATATTTAGAAAGTATATCTAACAAGATTTGCTCATGAATTGGAGACAGTTTATAAAAGAAAGAAAGGAATGAAGAATAACTCCAAATTGTTTTGATTTAGCAAATGGCAGGATGAAATTGCATTTAAAATAAAGTCGATTTGGAAGAAGGCTACCAATATTTCACTTCAAGACATGTTAATTTTGGTATATCTGTTAGACACTGCTGTTATCATGTAAGCAATTAGGAATATAAATCTGAAGATCAGAGGGAGAGTCAGACTGGAGAGATATCTTTAGGATATGTTTTGTCATCAGCTTATAGGTGATTATTTAAAGCATGAGCTGAAACATGAATGCAAAGGTCATACTGTATAGCACAGTTAGGTGAAAGAGAAGTGTCAAAGATCAAGTCCTGGGACACCCCAACACTGAAAGGTGATAGATAAAAGGGGAAGAAAATAATTGGAATGTTTTGAATAGGATGCAATTACATGTATAGAAATGTTTTCTGACAGGCAGAGTAATCTGGTAGTAAGAAAATCTGAGTTTGAGTTTAAGCTTTATTCTAATGGAGTAGCTGGCTATGGGCAAGTTACTTAGGCTAAAGGAACTCATCACTGGTTCTTCACATAGCTAGTCAGATCCAGTTATCTTTTAGGGTCAACTTAAATGTCCCTTCTCCAAAGACATCTCCCCTGTGGATTTTTAACCATCATCCAGCCAAGTTATTCCCTAATACCACTCTTGTTTATTTAATTAGCTATATGCAAATCCAGTTTAAAATTAGCCTGTATGTTTACTTATTAAATTTAATTATATGTCTTCTTCTCTCTCACCATCAGCACAGAAACGTGTACACCATGTAGGTAAGCTTTTTGCATCTTTCATTGCTTTTCCTCAATTTGTAGTGTAGTGTCTGGCATACAACTGCATCAATATATCATGAAGACATAAATGAATAAATTTCCCAAGAATGAGAAACACTGAACTGAAAACTTGCTTGTGTACCAGAAGACATTCTACCAGCTAAGCAAATTAATTCATATTCTTGGGTATTAAATATTTAGTATGCTGCTTAACAATCCTCCTCAATTTTCTGAAAGCCCTTTATGTTTTTAGAAGTGCCCTTTTCTGATTATTTCTGTCTTTTCTTCTGTCTGCTTATACACATTGAGTCCAGGCGTTTTAAAACATTGGTCAAAAAATTTTATATTATCTACACAGTAGAAACAAAAGTTCCAGAGAGGTTGCTAGAGGAATTCTTCCCCACACAATGCATAAGTATGCAAGTATGCCTGAACATGCGTGCATGCGCTCTCTCTCTCTCTCTCTCTCTCTCTCTCTCTCTCTCTCTCTCTCTCTCTCTCTCTCTCTCAAATGTTGTTCTTTGCATTCTGAAGCATGTCACAGACTGATAGGTTTGGATTACTGGATTACTTTTTTTTACCCATGAAGCCTTTCCATATACCTTTAGAATTGAAATGTTATTACATGCAGCATTATATCTAAATTCCTAAGGGAAATGCTTTGAATTATCCCTATCTCCTGTTCCCTTTGCCACATATATTTAGAATTGCCAAGTACTGGCTTTCATTTGGCAGATAACTATAACAAAGAAACTCTTTCTGTCATCTCTTCTGTTTTTGCTAATCAGACTCTAAATACACGGAGAAGCAACAGTAATAACTTTTGAATAATGAGATGTTATGAATTTACACATGTAAGCATTTGGTTTTCTGAGAACTTACAGAAACAGGAATTTTATCAAACTCTCATAAGCAGAAAGCACAAAGTTGTTTTTAAAAAAAGACAATTCTCACAGGAAGTCAAATCATTCTCATGGAAAAATTTTGCAGATTCTTAGTAGGGATAGTAAATGGCATATTTGCAGCTCCCTAAGTGACCACCCAGCCATATAAATTATTTAAAGACCACCACTGTGACTTTTACAGCTAAATAAAAACTGTGGACATTTGCTCTCTTTTGTCAGTGCCCTGAATTTATGATCTCTTCATATTCATCCTCCTGAATAAAGGAGATTTTTAATTATCCTGTGATTGATGGGTCTCTGCTTGTATTTATTAGAAATAAGCAATTGCAAGCTTGAAGAATCTTTGAGAATTTCCTTCTAGATTTTCTTTTGACAAATGTGTTGCATATTCATTTTTAAAAATTGTATCTGTTGTGATGAAAATATTGATTTTTAAAATTTTTACATTAAATCATTCAAGTTGTTATAATTATAAAAAAGACTTTATAATAGTATTATAAATATTAATACTTATATTAAATATATTTTTATTTAAGAGTCTATAATTTTCATTGAAAATATTTTACAATTAATTTACATTTAATTTATCTTCCTCTATAGTAATGAGTTTTTAGAAACCAGTATTTGTACCAGTACGAAATACACAAGTAATTTTGAATTTATCCTATAATTAAGTGTTAAACATTGTGTAATACAGATATTAAAGTTTATGACCTTCCATTTTGTGGCAAAGTAAAAATTATTACAAGTGAAACGTCTCATATTTACCAAGAAATTGATCAATATATCTTAGAAATCACTTATTTTCTGAATATAGGCAATACAATGATTTGCATTTGTTGAACATTTATATAGTTATATGTTTATGTTTGTAATCTATTCTTTGTATAAATGTAAATATTTTTATCATTTTTTAGTGATACTGTGGATTCACAGATTTTTGTGTATCAATGTTTCATCTTGTCACTTACAATGCTTTAATTATTTGAAGTGTGGCCAGTAGGAACCTTTGTAAGCTGATTTTGTGTCCTTTTGATAACCTTCTCCATTAGGCTCCCTGGTTTTCTTGCACAGCAGAAGTTCCAGGTTTATGTTGTGTTTTCTCTGATATACTTTTGGAATGTGTCCAAAGTTTAATTTAGCAGACCATATGGAGTCCAAACTTTGGGTATGTAAGTTATAGGAGTACTCACTACTACTAGATGGTCACAGACTTTTTTCTTAAATTCTTTGATTTTATAATTGCACCGCTTTTCACTTGACATGAAAAATCTTAGTAACTATTAGCAATAATGTGACTGGGTGCAGTGACTCATGCCTGTCATCACGGCACTTTGGGAGACTGAGGTAAGATCATTGGTTGATCCCAGGATTCCAAAATCAGCCTGAGTAACATTGTGAGAACCCATCTTTACAATGATTTTTTAAAGAGCCAGGTGTAGTGGTGTGTATCTATAGTCCTAGCTACTTGGAAGGCTGAGGCAGGAAGATTGCTTAAGTTCAGGAATTTGAGGCTTCACTGAGCCATGATCATGCCACTACCCTCCAGCTTGGGTGACAGGGTGAGACTCTGACTTAAAACAAGAAAAGGTAAAATGTACAAAAAAGAATATGTTTGTTTATTTGGTCTGGCCTGCAATTTGAATATACAATTGTTATAAATACAATAGGCATATACATTTCTATTTACTTTCCAACACTTTCATTAACAATAAAGCTACTAAGAGAAATATAAGATTTATAAGATTTCTTTGAAATTATATTTTATTCTTAAGGAGTAATTCACTAATAATGTATAGTCAGAATTGTGCTTAAAACCATTTGAATTTTTTTCCCGTGTGGTTATGATAGTAATTTGATATACAGTTAAATTTAATTAAAATTATCCCAACTCCACTCTTTCACCTTCTCACATGTCCTTAGTGTCCATCCCCAGTGTATGTTGCTGATAGCCAGTATGAATAATCTTTATTATATCAATAATGTCTTCTCCTATGTGTCCACTGAGTGTTACTGAGGGAATAATGTAACCATCCTGGCTAAAGTAAATAAATACTGATATTTGTGATTGAACTGACTCCTTACTTATGAATTACTTTCATTCATCTCTGGTAGATTTCCTGTTCTAATTCTCAAGAGTCCCTCTTAACTCCTAATATTTTCTTTATTATGACTCCAATAAACATATCTACACCAATCAAGATACATCTGTTTGATCAATACTTAAATTTTTTATTTGAGAATTTAAAATTATTTTCTCTAAATTAAATATCTTTTTAATGAATGATAGAGATTTTAATGGTTTTGGCTTATTTTTTCAAGATATAGCTGTTTGAGTAATATTCAAATATTTATTTTGAGAATTTGAAATTATTTTTCTAAATTAAATATCTCTTTTCTGAATGTTTAGAGATTATAACAGCATCTGCCAGCTTAAAGTGAAAGCAACTAATTGTTGCTTTTTGGGATCTCTTGGGTCAACTGATGAGTTCTTTCCTAGTGACAGGAGATACACAGTACAGTAACATGATTTACATTTCAGAGGCAATATCCTGACATTCCTCAAACAACTGGATAAGTAAAAGCTTCACCAATAGCAGGTTTCTGAATTTTTAGATTTTATCTCTCACTTTTTGAACATACATATGTCTTTTTAAGGCATTAAGGATACCTTTAAGGAATTTTGCTGCTAGTGGACTGAAAACACATTGGCCCCTCCAGTACAGTAGGTGCTTAACCTCGAGGGGCCAGAGAACAAGGCAACTTGTCTGGTACAAGTCCCCTAGGGTTAGAGCATGCAGCTAAGGAGTGCTGAACTGACCCTCAGCCCCATGAAATCTTCCAGACATGAAGATGAAGACATGAGCCAGTTGACTGAACTCACATTATACCACAGTCAAATCCACAAGGGCACCAAGAAGATAAAAGCAAAATGTCCCATCAAAAAGTCAGCTCTTTTCAGGATTAAAGGAATATCAGCCCACTAAGATGAGAAAGACCAGTGCAAAAACTCTGGCAATTCAAAAACCAGGGAGTCTTCCTACCACCAACTGACCACACTAGTTCACCAAAATTATTCTTAACCAGGCTGACATGACTGGAATGACAGAGATAGAATTCAGAATCTAGATAGGAACAAAGATCATTGAGATTCAGGAGAAGGTCAGAACGCAAACCAAGAAATCTATGGAACCCAGCAAAATGACACAAGACCTGAAAGTCAAAATAGACATTTTAAGAAAGAAACAAATGGAACTGATAGAGCTGAAAAACTCACTACAAGAACTTCATAATAAAATTGGAAGTATTATCAGCAGTAAGACTAAATTTAGGAAGGCATTGCAGAGCAGGAAGATTGGTTTTCTGCTACCCATCCTACTGAAACTATTCCCAAAAAATTGAGAAGGAGGGGCTCTTTCCTAACTCACATTATGAGACCAGCATCATTCTGATACCAAATCTGGCAGAGAAACAACACAAAAAGAAAACTTCAAGCCAAATATTCCTAATGAACATAGATGCAAAAGTCCTCAATCAAATAGCAGCAAACTAAATCCAGCAGCACATCAGAAGTTAATCCCTCATGATCAGTAGGCTTTATTCATTAGGTACAAGGTTATATTAACATATGCAAATTAATAAATGTGATTCATTATATAAACAGAACTAGAAACAAAAGCCACATGATCATCTCAATAGATGCAGAAAGGCTTTTGATAAAATTCAACATCCTTTCAGGTTAAATACCCTCAACAAACTATGCATTGAAGAAACAGACCTGAAATTAATGAGTCATGTATGATAAACCCCAGCCAACATCATAATGAATGGATAAATCTTGGAAGCCTTCCCCCTGAGAACCAGAAAATGAAAAGAATGCCCACTCTTCCAACTCCTATTCAACATAGTACTAGAAGTTCAGGCCAGAGCAATCAGGCAAGAGAAAGAAATATAGGATACTGAAATAGGAAGAGAGGAAGTCAAACTATTTCTCTTTGCAGATGATAGGATTCTATACCCAGAAAAGCCATAGTCTTAGTTACAAAACTCCTAAATCCAATAAACAACTTCAGCAAAGATTCAGGACACAAAATTAACATAAAAAATCAGTAGGATTTCTATACACCAGTAATATCTAAGCTGAGAGCCAAATCAAGAATGCAATCCCTTTCATAATAACCACAAAAGATACACCTAGGAATACAGCTAACCAAAGAGGTGAAAAATCTCTGTAATAAGGATTACAAAACACTGCTGAAAGAAATCAGAGATGACATAAACAAATGGAAAAATGTTCCATGCTAATTGATAAAAAGTATCAATGTCATTAAAATGACCATACTTCCCAAAGCAATTTACAGATTCAATGCCATTCCTATCAAACTACCAATGACACTTTCCCAAAATTAGAAAAAAAGCTACTCTAAAATTTATGTAGAACCAAAAGAGAGCCCAAATAGGCAAAGTGAGCCTAATCACAAAGAACACAGCCAGAGGCTTTACATTACCCAACTGCAAACTGTACTACAGGGCTACAGAAAACCAAACAGCATGGTACTGGCACAAAAACATACACATACACCAATGGAGCAGGTTAGATAACCCGGAAGTCTCACACCTACAATCATGTGATCTTTGACACAGTCAACAAAACAGGCAATGGGAAAAGGACTCCTTATTCAATAATGGTGCTGGGATAGCTGGCTGGACACATGCAGAAGACTGAAACTGACCTCTACCTTTCACGTTATATGAAAATCAACTCAAGATAGATTAAAGATTTAAATGTAAAACAGAAATGGGTAAACCCTAGAAGAAAACCTAGGAATTACCATTCTGGACATAGATCCTGCCTAAGATCTTATGACAAAGATGTGAAAAGCAATTGGAACAAAAGCATTGACAAATGAGACCTAATTAAACTAAGAAGATTGTGCACAGCAAAGGAAACTATTAAACAGACAATCTACAGAATTGGAGAAAACCTAATTCAGCAGCGCATTGATATTTACAAACTATGCATCCAACAAAGGTCTAATATTCAGAATCTATAAGGAACTTAAGCAAATTAACATACCCAAACCAAACATCACCATTGAAACATGGGCAAATGACATGAACAAATGTTTTTCAAACGAAAACATACAGATGGTCAGTAAGCATAAGAAAAAATGCTCAATATCACTAACCATTAGAGAAATGCAAATCAAAACTACAGTGAGATACCATGTCATATCTATCAGAATGGCCATTATTAAAAATTCAAAAAATAACTGATGCAGGCTGGGTTGCAGAGAAAAGGGAAGTCATACACTGCTGGTGGGGATATAAAGTAGTTCAGCCACTGTGGAAAACAGTTTGGAGATTTCTCAAAGAACTGAAAACAAAACAACCATTTGACCTAGAAATCTCAATACTCTGTATATACCAAAAGCAATATGAATCATTATACTGTAAAGATATGTGCATGCATATATTCGTTATTGTATTGTTGGCAATAGCAAAGACATTAAATCAACCTAGATTCCCATCAACAGTGAATTAAAAAATGTGGTGCATATACAGCATGGAATACCAGGTGATTATTAAAATAATGGGATCTTTTTTTTTTTGCAAACATACATTCTAGTAAAGATATGACATTCCTCCCAGTAGCTGATATTGGGCTACCACTGTTTAACTTCATGCTCCACTGTGTTCTGCCAAATTCATCGATATTTTGTGGACACAAGACTTGCGGGATTTTTAAAAAAGGGTAAGATGGGACCCTCCAACATACTCTTGGAATTAATCTTCTTTATGTTGCTTGGGATGTACAAGTCCTTCTGGTTTTTTATCTCAGTAGGTGAGAGGGTGGCTTCATAGTCTTTCCCTTGGCATTTCTTGTAATTACAGCCCTTATTCAACAGTCAGGAAACAAAACAAGGGTCCAGCAGCTACTAAGTATATATACCTAAATTATGTGCTCAGAGTCTGATAAGATGACCACAGGGTGCATTCATGGGTATTAAATCTACTTTGAGTTGTACTTGTGCCATATTCCATTTAGTTTTAAGTCTCTGTCTGCTGTTATGTGGATAGGAGAACTATGATGCTTAATTAGACTCCAATGTTCTGCAATTATTGAAACTCAAACCACTGAGATTCCATTGTTCTGCAATCATTGAGACTCCAATATTAGTTTCAGCTCAGATTCTTAATTTAACTGTCCTCAAAAACACTTTGTATTCCTGTTGCATCAGTGTACTAGTACTCGGGTACAGTTACTTATGTGAACTAACTTAGTTCACTTTAGTAATATCTTGAGGAAATCCTTACAAAACACACTTGTCATGAGGTTTCAGAGTTCTTTCCTCCATGGTGTCTAGGTAAAGAGGGGCTACAATGTTCTATGAAGGGTGTGGGACAGCTCTGCATGTTCATAGGGTTGAATAGAACAGAAGATATCCTTCCCAACTCTCAATGTCTCACTAATCCCATGCTAGGACCCTGAATTTAGCCTAGGAGACTTGCTGAGTCTTGGATTAAGACTACTTTGTAATTCTATTACTGTAATAATTTGGGCTTGATTTTCTGCCTAATCTGCCTTCTCACTGTAGATCATGAGTCGCTTTATAGGCTTTCTGGCTTTTACACCATGCCCAGGCTTAAGTATTCGCTAGGTTGAACTTGCCACTGTAATTCTTTAATAACCATTCAATTCTACAATTACTGAGGTCACTGTTATCTTCATTTTGCCCGAATACAGGAGATAATACATAAATCAGTGTTTCTCTTTTTAACAGTTCACCACAATAATAATGATACTATAGCATGCCAGTGATATCTTTCCACACCCAACTTACAGCTATGGGATTTCTGTTGCCATCTCACCAATTTGTGCTTCTATTTTATAACTCTATCCAAAGGATCAGAATTTTAGGAAATTTCTTATACCAAGTGTCTTAGATTGGGATTCCCCAGAAGCTGATTCTAAGTCAGGAGTTTGAGTATAATAGGTTATTTGGAAAATTCAGAAACCATGGTTAGGATTTAAGAAAGTGATTTAAATAATGATAAGCAGTTAGTACTCATTTCAAGATGAAGCTACTTGAGTTTAATACCACAGGGAAATTGTGGGGAAGAACAAACAAGATGAGTGGCTTCCAGACCCTCCTACAAGTAGAACTCTGGTTTACTTAATCAATTTCCCAGCTGTACTAATATATAATCTGGATGTAAGACCTAGGTTAAAATATGAATTAGTATATTTCCTTGTTTATATTCATTTTTTTCTAAAAAAGAAAAGTGGTTTCACATTGTAATTTCTTTACTATATTGATAAGCACATTTATTAATACATAAATAAATGCATAATGCAAAATGCATATAAATGCATTTTAAATAGGTGCATAATGCAAAAATGACTTCCCTCAGATGAATTTGTTTATGACACAATTATTGCTAAAATTATGTTCAGAGTGTTTTATCCTGCAATGACAAAAGAACATATAATATATAATCCTGCAATAATATGTAAATTTAATATCATCATTGATTTTTTTAGTCATTTTCAGATAACTTATGTTTGCATACTCAACATTTTGTGTGTTCGTAGTCACATAATATCTGTGTTAAAACAAAGGTCAGATAACCTGTGTGTGAGTGTGTGTTTTTTATTTGAAATATGAGGTTGCTTACTTCATAATACATATATTTTTAAGGTTAATTCTTTTACTATTCATAAAACATGACAGGCCAACTCAATTGGATTATGTAGGATTAAAGGGTCACCTGCATAACATTGAACAAATTTGCAGTAATATCACATTTGGTAGTATAGTTTAATAATAGAGCTTTTTAAGCCATTCAGATATTGTTTTAAATCTCAGTGACATTACTTAAACTCTGAGCCTCCGTTTATTAAGCTGCAAAATTGAAAAGCTTTTGTCTACACTTTTAGGCTCCTGTAGAATGAAATGAGATTTTGCATGTTTTTGTATTTAACTAACTCTTTACTTATCTTCACCTTCTTTCCACATGTGCTCTTTACACCATTCCTTCCTTCCTTCCTTCTCTTTCATTGAGTGAGTGAATTCTAAATGAAAGAATGAATGAATGAATAAAATATTTAGCAGGAAAACTTTCAGAGATAGTATCAAAAGACAATTCATAGACTGGAAAAATATTGCAATGCACCTGACACTGCAAGGATTACTTTCCTTAGTATTCAAAATGTTCATACAAATTGAAAACATACAAATAGACATTATTATTATGAAAATGAGGAAATAATATAAAAAGGCAATTCATAGAGGAGAAAATACATATTATCTCCTCTATGGAATAGATAATGAAATATATTCGATATCACCAAAAGGAAATTTAAATAACTTCTTACCATTCACTAGTTGCTGTTGATTACTATCAATTATCCCTCCTAGATTATCTATATAGGCCAAATGTAATCACAAAGGCTGCAGAGGCAGAGTGAAAAAAGTTTTGTAGGCACATTATGTTGTGTGTGTGAGAAAGAAAAAAAGCGAGAGAGAGAGATTTGGAGATACTATGCTGCTGGCTCTGACGATGGAGAAAAGGGCCACCAGCCAAAAAATGCAATGCCCTTTAGAAGCTGTAAAAGGCAAGGATTCTCTGTTATAGAGTCTCTAGAAGAAATGAAACTCTGCTAACACATTGATGTTATTCCTGTAAAATTCATTTTTAACTTCTGACCTTCAGAATTGCAAGATTATAAGTTTGCATAGGTTTTTGTCACTGAGTTTGTAGTAGTTTTTAAGGCAGCAATTTAAATCTAATACAAATATCTTTATATTTCAAGCCTTTGAGACTAAAATTAAGGGATGATTTCAAGTTCTCTGAGAGTGTAGCAAATAAAGAAATATCCAGAGCATTGACAGTAGTGAAGTGATAAGCTTTTACCTGATTTATTTGGAGACTGGAGCTACAACATGTGCTCATCAGTGTGGCTGAGAGTCCCCAAGTAGGGATTTAAGCTGCAGGTCTCTCTTGAATCTGACTCATTTTCACAAGAACAAAACAAATTAAACACAAAGAAAGAAAGCATGTGAGGGTAATTACATTTTATTTTTTTGTGCTAAAAATCAATGTTAAAACAAATTTACAGTTGTACTCTAAATAAATTTACCTTCTGCTCTTGGTCAAAAAAGGACTTATCAAGATGACACTGATTTTTTTTTAAATTGCATTTTAGGTTTTGGGGTACATGTGCAGAACATGCAGGATAGTTGTATAGGTACACACATGGCAGTGTGATTTGCTGCCTTCTGCCCCTTCTCCCACATTTGGCATTCTTCCCCAGGCTATCCATCCCCCACTAACCCCCCACTGTCCCTCCCCTATTTCCCCCAGTAGACCCCAGTGTGTAGTACTCCCTTCCTTCTGTCCATGTGTTCTCATTTTTCATCACCCGCCTATGAGCAAGAATATGCGGTATTTCATTTTCTGTTCTTGTGTCAGTTTGCTGAGAATGATGTTC
>CM052649.1:88809145-88878102 GCA_028533165.1 Leontopithecus rosalia
CTTACGTTCCTTGTTAGTTGTATTCTTAGGTATTTTATTCTCTTTGTAGCAATTGTGAATGGCAGTTCGTTCTTGATTTGGCTCTCTTTCAGTCTGTTATTGGTGTATAGGAATGCTTGTGATTTTTGCACATTGATTTTGTATCCTTGGACTTTGCTGAAATTGCTTATCAGTTTCAGAAATTTTTGGGCTGAGATGATGGGGTCTTCTAGATATACTATCATGTCATCTGCAAATAGAGACAATTTGGCTTCCTCCTTTCCTATTTGAATACCATTTATTTCTTATTCTTGCCTGATTGCTCTGGCTAGAACTTCCAGTACTATATTGAACAGGAATGGTGAGAGAGGGCGTCCCTGTCTAGTGCCAGATTTTAAAGGGTATGCTTCCAGTTTTTGCCCATTCAGTATGATATTGGTTATTGGTTTGTTGTAAATAACTTTTATTATTTTGAGATATGTTCCATCAATACCGAGTTTATTGAGGGTTTTTAGCATAAAGGGCTGTTGAATTTTGTCGAATGCCTTCTCTGTGTCTATTGAGATAATCATGTGGTTTTTGGTTTTGGTTCTGTGTATGTGCTGAATTACGTTTATGTCTTGCATATGTTGAACCAGCCTTGCATCCCAGGGATGAATCCTACTTGATCATGGTGGATAAGCTTTTTTGATATGCTGTTGCAATCAGCTTGCCAGTATTTTACTGAAGATTTGCATCTATGTTCATCATGGATAGTGGCCTGAAGTTTTCTTTTCTTGTTGAGTCTCTGCTGGGTTTTGATATCAGGAGATGTTGGTCTCATAAAATGATTTGGGAAAGATTACCTCTTTTTGGATTATTTGAAATAGTTTCAGAAGGAATGGTAACAGTTCCTCTTTGTGTGTCTGGTAGAATTCGGCTGTGAATCCATCTGGACCTGGGCTTTTTTTGTGTGGTAGGCTCTTAATTGCTGCCTCAACTTCAGATCTTGTTAATGGTCTATTCATAGTTTCAACTTCTTCCTGGTTTCGGCTTGGGAGGACACAAGTGTCCTGGAATTTATCCATTTCTTCCAGGTTTACTAGTTTATGTACATAGAGTTGTTTGTAATATTCTCTGATAATGGTTTGAATTTCTGTGGAGTCTGTGGTGATTTCTCCTTTATCATTTTTTATTGCATCTATTTGATTGTTCTCTCTTTTCTTTTTTAACAGTCTGGCTAGTGGTCTGTCTATATTGTTGATATTTTCAAAAAAACAGCTCTTGGATTTATTGATTTTTTGCAGGTTTTTTTTGTGTCTCTATCTCCTTCAGTTCTGCTCTGATCTTGGTTATTTCTTGTCTTCTGCTAGGTTTTGAGTTCTTTTGATCTTGCTCCTCTAGCCCTTTCAATTTTGACAATAGGGTGTCAATTTTGGATCTCTCCACTCTTCTCATATATGCACTTATAGCTATATATTTTCCTCTAGAGACTGCTTTAAATATGTCCCCGAGATTCTGGTATGTTGTGTCTTTGTTATCGCTGGTTTTGAAGAACTTCTTTATTTCTGCCTCAATTTCATTGCTTATCCAGTCAACATTCAAGAGCCAGTTTTTCAGTTTCCATGAAGCTGTGCAGTTCTGAGTTAGTTTCTGAATTCTGAGTTCTAACTTGATTGCACTATGGTCTGTGAGACTGTTTGTTATGATTTCATTTCTTTTGCATTTGATGAGGAGTGATTTACTTCCAATTATATGGTCAATTTTAGAGTAGGTGTGATGTGGTGCTGAGAAGAATGTTTATTCTGTGGACTTTGGGTGGAGATTTTTGTAAATGTCTATCAGGTTTGCTTGTTCCAGGTCTGAGTTCAAGTCCTGGATATCCTTGTTAATTTTCTGTCTGGTTGATCTGTCTAATATTGACAGTCGAGTGTTAAACCCTTCCACTATTATTGTGTGGAAGTCTAAGTCTTTTTGTAAGTCATTAAGAACTTGCCTTCTATATCTGTGTGCCCTGCATTGGATCCATATATATTTAGGATCATTAGCTCTTTTTGCTGTATTGATCCTTTTACCATTATGTAATGTCCTTCTTTGTCTTTTTTGATCTTTGTTGCTTTAAACTCTATTTTATCAGAGATGAGATTTGCAACTCCTGCTTTTTTTTTTTTGCTCCTCATTTGCTTGGTACATCTTTTTCCATCCCTTTATTTTGAGCCTTTGTGCATCCTTGCATGGAGATGGGTTTTCTGGATACAGCACACTGATGGGTTTTGACTTTTTATGCAATTTGCCAGTCTGTGTCTTTTGATTGCTGCATTTAGCCCATTTACATTTAGGGTTAATCGTTAATATTGTTATGGGTGAATTTAATACTGCCATTTTGATGCTAGCTGGCTGTTTTGCCCGTTAGTTGATGCAGATTCTTCATTTTGTTGATGCTCTTTAGCATTTGGTATGTTTTTGGAGTGGCTGGTACTGGTTGTTCCTTTCTATGTGTAGTGACTCTTTCAGGAGCTCTTGTGAAGCAGGACTGGTGGTGACAAAATCTCTGAGTACTTGCTTGTTCACAAAGGATTTTATTTTTTCTTCACTTATGAAGCTCAGTTTGGCTGTATATGAAATTCTGGGTTGAAAGTTCTTTTCTTTAAGGATGTTGAATATTGGCCCCCACTCTCTTCTGGCTTGTACGATTTCTTTTGAGAGATCTGCTGTAAGTCTTATGGGCTTCCCTTTGTGGGTCACCCAATCTTTCTCTCTGGCTGCCCTTAGCATTTTCTACTGCATTTCAACCCTGGGGAATCTGACAATTATGGGCCTTGGGGTTTCTCTTCCTAAGGAATATCTTTGTAGTGTTCTCTGTATTTCCTGGACTTGAATATTGGCCTGTCTTGCTAGGTTGGGAAAATTTTCCTGGATCATATCCTGAAGAGTATTTTCCAGCTTGGATTCATTCTCTTCATCACATTCAGGTACACCTATTAAACATAGATTAGGTCTCTTCACATAGTACCACATTTTTTGAGAGTTTGGTCATTCCTTTTTTGCCCTTTTTTTTCTAATCATGCCTTCTTGTTTTATTTCATTGAGTTGATCTTTGACCTCTGATATCCGTTCTTCTGCTTGGTCAATTCAGCTGTTGAAACTTATGCATGCTACATGAAGTTCTCGTGTTGTGTTTCTCAGCTCCATCAGTTCATTGATGTTTCTCTCTAAGTTGTCCATTCTTGTTATCATTTCATCAAATCTTTTTTTAAGGTTCTTAGTTTCTTTGCATTGAGTTAGAACATGTTCTTTTAGCTCATGGGAGTTTCTCATTACCCACCTTCTGAAGTCTGATTCTGTCATTTCATCACACTCATTCTCCATCCAGCTTTGTTCCCTTACTGTTGAGGAGTTGTGATTCCTGGTAGGAGGCAAGGTGTTCTGGTTTTGGGTGTTTGCCTCCTTTTTGTGCTGGTTTCTTCCCATCTTTGTGGATTTATCCACCTGTCGTCTGTGTAGTTGCTGATTATCAGATTTGGTCTCTGAGTGGATGTTCAGATTGTTGACAATGAAGTTATTTCTGTTTTTTAGTTTATCTTCTAACAGTCTGACCTCTCTGCTGTAGGACTGCTGAGGTCCACTCCAGGCCCTGCTTGCCTGAGGATCACCTGCAGCAGCTGCAGAACAGTAAGGGTTGCTACCAGTTTCTTCTTCTGCTATCTTGGTCCCACAGTGATGCCTGCCAAATGTCAGTTTAATCAGTCCTTTGTGAGGTGACTCTTTGGACATATGGGGGTCAGGGAGCTGCTTGAGGAGACAGTCTGTTCTTTATAGGAGCTCAAGTGCTGAGCTGTGAGCTTCCTTATTCATTCAGAGCTGCTAGGCAGGTACGTTTAAGTCTGCTGCAGCAGAACTCATAGAACCCCCTTTTTTCCTCAGGTGCTCTGTCCTGTGGAGTTAGGGCTTTATTTATGAGCATCCATTGCACTGCTCTTTTTTCTTTTTTTTTTTAATTTTATTTTTTTAGGGCTGTCCTGCCCAGCATGGAGGCATCACAGTCACTGTCTGTCTGCAGAGGCTTTGCTGGGCTGCTGTGGGGTCCGCCTTTCTGCCGTGGGCTCCACCCTGCTACCCTGTGTATTTCCTTGCAGTGCTGTTTATATGGGTCTGGTTAGAACTGACATGGCAATGGTGGCCTGTCTCTGTAATGGTGGACTCTCTGTTATGGTAGGTTGCCTCGGCAATGCCAGGCTGTGTCAGCAATGGCAGACTACCTCTGTAGGGGTGAAGTGCCTCGGTAATGGCAGATGCCCCTCCCTCACAGAGCTGGACCATCCTGGGTTTAGCTGTGCTTGTTGTAAAACTCTCAACCCTGAGCATTTCCAATTGTTGTTTTTATTTTTGTTTGTTTGTTTTTGTGGGCATGGGACCCACCAAGCCTGATCACCTGGCTCCCTGCCTCAGAGCCCTTTTTTTTTAAGTTGAATGGTTGACTCTCTCCCAGGTGTTCCAGTTGCCTGCTGAAAGGAGGCCGGGATCTGTGTGATTTCCCGTGTGGCGACCCACTGCTCCAGCTGAAACAACATCGCTGCCCAGGAATCTCCTGGCCTGGCTTTATGTTTCTGTCCCATTTAATCAGATAAATGTGCTAATCTTCCTTCCAAAATCTCCAATTGCCAGTTTAACAGGGCAACCAGACCAGTGTATTTTGTATGGAGAGCTGCTGTGCTGAAGCACTGGCCAAAACAACCAGGCCTGCCGAAACAGCTGCACCAGCCAAAACAGCCATGCCAACCAAAACAGCTGTGCTAATGACCCATGGAGCTCCTCCACCTGAGAATCTCCTGGTCTGTGGGCAATAAGGATCCGTCTGGAAATGCGGTGTCCACTCACCCTCTGTGCTTTCACTGGAAGCTGCAATCCTGAGCTGCTCCTACAGTGCCATCTTGAATCTTCCCTATATATAAATTATTTATATGTGTGTATATTACTATATGTAGTAATGGTGGATATGTAAATTTTGTATGTGTGCGTATTATATACACATATGTACAAAAGTTACATAATTAGTATATAGGTTTATAGTGTATACACACACACACACACACACACACACATATATATATATAGTTTAAATTCTGGGCAATATTTTGAAGCCACAGGAAAACATATACACACATATATATAACTTAAATGTATATGTGTGTGTATGTTTTATATATAAGCATGTATACACACACATATATATGTATATGTACATATGTTTTACTGTGGCTTCCAAAGAACTTCACACATGTTGCCTAAAATTTTAAAATATGAAGAAACTGTTCGAAAAGCAAATATTTTTAGACATGAGAAAAGGGGAAAGTAAATGTCAATAGAGATTATGAGTGTGATCACAGCTTTAAGAAATCTGATAATCACTTTTGTAGATTTAATGTTTGCCTTTCTTCTGTTTCAACTTTTATCCTTAAAATGTATTTGGCAGTCAGCACTGTCTCCTGTAAACAGGCAAATAAACAAACCAATAGAAGAGGCTCCCTCCAGCCTTGGTGAAAGGCAGCCTGTCTATTACACCTGAGCTGGGCTCTTCTGTCTCTCTGCATGATAGCTAATAGCTAATAGCAGTGCTTACATAATGAAGATTATAGCACTGAGAAATTATGCTCATGGCAAGTAGAAAAATGATGCTAAAGCTAAGACACTTCAGAGACCATCCAGTGTGGTGCTGTGGACCTTTTTTAATGTCTCCTTTATGCCTGCATCCTGCATACACAGTCCTCCCCAGTGGCTGCAAGCATCTTGGTCTGCTTTATGTCATGTCTGATAGACACTGAACATGCTGGTTTTATCATCACAAACAAAGGCTATAAAAGTACAGGTTCACATTCTCTTATTATTCATTATTTTTTTCCTTTCTGCTCCACAATTTACTACTTCTGCCTTCAAGCACTCCTCTTTGTGTAAAGGCTGTTATCACCTCTTTCAGCATCCTTTACTGTCTCAAATTAGGACAAGAGAAAATATTGCTGTTTGTTTTTTCACTTTATCCCTGAACTTTGCACCCTCAGCAATAGCTATGCCGTCTCTCTCTTTTTACATTGTATTACTAGTGTTATGATCCATGTCTATGTCACTATTCTGGACTCTAAACTTTGTGAGGAATAGTATAACACTTGATTGGTCATTTTAAGCCCAATGCCAAACATGAATAGGTGTTCATGAAAAGTGGTTTGAAGCAGGCTTAATTGAATATTGCCCATTGACATCTATTTCTTCATGGTCTTATCAAAAGTACATTATACTACAGACACTGGTATTATTTTAAAATTACACTTCTTCTTCCTGGATTGGGAGAATAAATATTATCAGATTCTGAGATCGAAACTCAAAATTTCAGTAACAAGTCTGGAACTTTCATCGCAGTCACTAAGATGGAGCCCTTTAGCATGGTCCACCTACTTTAGAATGAGAAATGACTGTGCAGTCAAGATTTCAATTGTTATCAATGGCAGTAAGACTAACTGTAGCAACAAAAGAATTTGTCACAAAGTTATTTATTGGAAAGAATTTAAGGAGCTTTGGATTTTCAAGGAGAATACTGGGAAGCTTACAAAGACTCTCATCTCAACAAGATGAGAGCAAACAAAATCCTTCCACAGTAAGATATGCCCATGATTCTGCTACTGCTACCACCAGCATTGAGTACTTGCAGCCACACCTACATATTTTCACCTCCACAGAACTTCTGCAAAAGAATCAGAATCTTGCTTGTTCTTTGGAATTATTCAAAGATTCAAAGTTCAAAAATAATTGTCAAAAGCACAAGCAGGAAAAGCAAAAATAGACGACTAGACTTGCACCAAACTAAACGCTTCCGCATAGCAAATGAAACAGTGGCAGAGTGAAGATTCAGTCTACAGAATGGGATAAAATATTTGCAAACCATATATCTGATAAAGTATTAATATTAAAAATATATGAGAAACTCAATCCAATAATAAGAAAACAAATAATCTGATTAAAAATGAGCAAATAACCCGAGTAGAAAATTTTCCAAAGAAGACATTCAATGACCAACAGGTATATGAAAAATATTCAACATCACTATTCATTATGAAAATGCAAATCCTAACCACAATGGAATATCACCTCACAGCTGTTAGGGTGGCTATTGTAAAAAAGACAAAATAATTTTTTCACATTCAGAATTAAGCCAAGCTACTCAAAAATACAATTTGATGTTTCAAGGATGTTTTCTGGGAAAAGCTGGTTTAATAGAGAAAGATAAGGGCATATGGATGACTTTTGTGAAAAAAAAAAAAAAGAGAAAGATTTTCCATTTTCCTCAGAAAGAAGCTGAGTACAAGGAGAAAGTAACAATGAAAAGAAGGAGATAAAGATATACACATGTGTAAATCTCTAGAATTAAGACATAAAATATAGTGAAGGGAAAGTGGAGAGAAGTAAGACACATCAGTATGAAGTAAACAGGGAAAGCTGCTACTTTAAGCCACTAGGAGTCACAACAGACCCAGAACTATTTTTGATAGAGATGATAGAAGCAAGAGTGAGAAATTAATTCTTCAAAGGAATTAATTATGCAGGATGAGCATAATCCAGAGGACTTTTCTTAACTAAATGTATGTCAATCAGACATTGAGGTTTATCATTGAGACAATGATGCTGACATTATTTTCTGAGCATAATGATCATTAAGAAACAAAGGAGTTAAGAAAAATATTAGCTAACCCATTAAAATGTTTGTATTCAAGAATACTCCAAAAATGGTACCAAGCGTCCTCATGTAATAAATTAAAGCTAGTGCCTATTTATTGCTTCTCTTACTTCATGTAGATTAATAATAAAACATATTTAAGATGAATATTAGTATTCTGGAAAAAAGAAAAAAAATCACCTAAAGTTTTACAATTAACAATTTTGTTTGCACATCAATCTAGGATTCTCTTGATTGTTATTCATGCTAGGAGAAGGGTATTTGAGATTTTTTTATTAACTTGAGAAGTCCAATTGATCATATTTTAAAAATTATTTTATGAGTATTACCACATTAACCTATAAAGCAACTTGATAAATATTTTTAAAATCATTCCTCCTGAAAAATCTCATCTCCTGAATGGCACAAATGCTGAAATTCTGTCCTTTCTTACTCTCCTCAGTTGGGTATTTTTGCACAGTGCACAACCTGTATAACCATATGTGGCTACTGTCTAAGTACTTTATAGACTATTCCAAGGAAAGCATTATTTCCCCTGCTATTAGTAGCAGGCATTGTGGCTGCACTAAACACACATACACATGACACATGTCATTTTGTATACTACAAATATACTACATATATTTTAGACATATATATTGTAAATTGTGTATCATACATAAATTATATATAAGTAATTATATTTATAAATGCATTATATATAGTGATTGTTATTCATGCTAGGAGAAGTGTATTTGAGATTTTGTCTTAACTTGGGAAGTCCAGATGTTTAAAATTTTAAAATTATTTTTATAGCTATTACCACACATTTATGTAGATAATTTATTTCTCAAAAAATCCTCTGAGGATGCTAAACTTTCACAGCTTGCCAAAGGAAATTTTGTATATTCTTTTCTCCCTCAAGGACATAGTTGTTCTGCAAAAGAACCTTTAGAGGTATTCAGAGATTTCTAGTTATCCACATCTCTAATTATGACCTATATTTTGGTTCAATTTCTAAACTGCTATTTGAGGCATGAGTGTATACTGCCATTTCACCCTATTTCTGAAAATCTGTGTATCTGTGTCAAGGAGACTGTCCCAGATTCAGATGCCTGAAACTGGAGAATATATTTGTGTATGTGTGTGTGCGTGTGTGTGCGTGCGTGCACATGAGCGCACATACATGCGTGCATATGTGTGTATGTATATATATTTAATGTGCATATATAATTATATGCATACATACATACACATGCATGTGCGCACACACACATATATATGTAATTCGTCATTCTAGGCATTTGACTGTCTTGCTTATGCAATTCCTCCATTGTGTCTAAGTGCAAATTATATTTATTTCCAAAAACATACTAACGGACAAGCAAACCATCTTATTACTTGTTGATCATTGAAGCATATTAGTTTCTGGGATTTAGACAAACATTTATTTCCTCTTGGGTTCTGAACAGGTTCAAGGCCAGGATCCAAGTACAACTTTTGTTGTTTTCTATCCTTTGCCCCTCTTCTCTTTCATTCCAGATCCCGTGTCCTGATGCTATCTTGGTAGTAATGTGGAAAGTATAACCCATGAATATTTTTTGGTAGCAACCTCTCAAAATATTTTCTTGCTAATATGATCAGATTTTAGTATATAATTATTCTAAACAACAGCAATAATGAAAAAGGTTTTTCAACCACAGGGGAGAAGAATAAAAACACAGTAGTTGATATGCACAGAAAGCTCTGTCCTACTTATCGAATATAATTTTTAAAATCCTGAAAATTTGAATTCTCACACATAGCCTGTATAAAGTAATCTTTTTTATATGTAACCATAATTCTTCATGACCACTAGCAACACTGAAATTTCTATTATCTTGAATGGAGTACATTACTTGAAAGTAATATCCTGATCAGAAAAGTTTCCTTTCAAACTTGAAATAACGCTTTTTCACTGCACATTTATTCAGCCTGGTAGGCCTGAGAAATAGGGTCTGCTTATTTCGCAGAAGGGAAAACAATTGCACCATTATCATCAATGCTGAGCTGTGAACTTTCAAAACGCAAGTTGGATTTTATTCTGCCTAATGCAGTGTCAAAATGCTGCCAGTAATATCCTGATCTCAGGATTTTTATTGTTGGTGATGATGTATATAGTGGAAAGCACATGAACTGATTTTCAAATAAGTGGTTAAGCTTGCACTACTGCCTGCCTTATCCAAAAAATCTTGGTTACAACTGAGTGAATATGATAGCAAAGTCGCTGATGGGAAAGGAAACTGGAGCATAAGATGCGGTAGCTTTACAGAGTCCCATCTTTGGAAGTACTGTACTTTAATTTCTTAAAGGGAGGCTATGTAAGATTCTTGTAGGAAAGCACTATTAGTTTCAAATAAACGCAGTATTCTAAAATTGCTTCCAATGGAAGGTATTTGATATGATTAAACAAGTAAGGGACCAAAAAGCATAAATCTCCATGACAGTAAAACATAATTAGGCTCCAATCTTAACAACTTTTTTTAGTAATGAGCTACACAGTATGGAGAAATAGAAAAATTAGAAAATTTATGCTTATCTCAAAATAATTTTATAGAAAATAATTTTCCAAATAGCGTATACTCAAATTTATATATAACAAATTATACAATAAGCAAAATTTTATTTTCTGAACCTTTTAAACCCTAGTTGGCAGTTCCTGGATTAATAGAAGAATCAGACATAAGCAAAGTAGGTTAGAAAAATGTAGGTGAATCTAGTCACCATTTGATTTTTACAGAATCTCTTAAGAATAGCAATTTATGTTGAATTATTCGTGTCTATTGTGTGTGTATGTGTATATATATATATATATCTTTGTGTGTATATATATACAGCGTATAAATAACATATATATATGCAGCTTATACAATATAAATACACACACATATATCTATATATATAGCTTATATAATCCTGATTGTACAGCTTGTATAATTCTGCTTTATTATAATGTTTATTATAACATTAACTCTTTTAGCCTATTCTACATTAAAAGTATCACTCTACATATTTTAAGGAATGTACTTATATCCCCTCTTACATATTTACTTTTTTCCCTGTAGGAAATTACTGCAGAATGATTACACATCATCAAGCCCAAATCAAGACAGCAAAGGCAACAGTATCCCTCCTTAACTATTTTTTACTAGTTTACTTGAAATCTCATGTTATACATCTGTCTTGGGTCGGCTTTCTCTCCCACTCGTACCCAGGCTGATGATGCAGCCTCAGTTTAAGACATACTGGGTGTATGGCAGGGCAAGAGAAGCATGGTGGAACCATGTGATAACTCTTAATGATTCTGCTTGGATAGCTTGCCTCATTTCCACTCACTTTGGCTTATTGGCCAAAACAAGTTGCATGGGCAAGCATAATGTCTATGAGATTGGCCCAGTGTGAGTCTGGTAGGGAATCATTTGAATATTTAGCTGATAATGGAGATCATCCCAATATTCAACAACAAGTATTCAAACAGTACTACCTTCATCCACTAATCTAACATTTACATTAGGACTTTCTTCTCTCATCTCAATACTAAGACTGTTCTTGCTCAGAGAATCTCTAGGATGACATATTTAATGGGCACTTCAATGTACTGATATTTTTGTTCTTTCAAAAAAGTTCAAGTTTCCTACTCCCTCCTATTTTTTTTTTTTTTTGAGATGGAGTTTCACTCTTGTTGCCCAGGCTGGAGTACAATGGCTCAATTTCGGCTCACCACAATCTCTGCCTCCTGAGTTCAAGTGATTCTCCTGCCTCAGCCTCCCAAGTTGCTGGGACTATAGGTGTGCACCAGCACTCCCAGCTAATTTCTGTATCATTAGTAGAAACCGGGTTTCACCATATTAACCAGGATGATCTTGATCTCTTGACCTTGTGATCCACCCATCTCTAACTCCAAAAATGCTGGAATTACAGGTGTGAGCCACTGTGCCTGGCCTCCTCTCTTTTTCTTTTGACATCCAAAATTCCAAACTCTAGTTGTATCACTCCTAATTATCTTACTCCATTTTTCTTCAGTCTCCCTTGCTAGCTCCTTCTCTTTTGTCTTTGAATATTATAATAATTCAGGATTCAGTCTTAAAGTCTGTTATTTGTTACTTTTATTACTACTTTCTAATTTCTCCCTAGTTGTTCTCCTCTGGGCTCATGGCTTCATGTTCAATATAAATTCTGGACACTCTTGAGAGGGTATCTTCAACCTTGACCTCTTCTCTGAGTGTTATCCACTTGAACATATCACAAGCATGTGAAATGTAATATCTGTAAATATAAACACATGATCAGTCCTCATCCAGAATGTGCTCCATATTTCATCATCTTATTTGAGGATACCCACATCCCTTCAGATTATTCAAGCCAGGGATCAGGAACTTATTTTTCATTTTTATTTTTTATTAAACTTTAAATTCTGGGATACATGTGCAGAACCCGCAGGTTTGTTATATAGGAATACATGTGCCATGGTGGTTTGTTGCACCCATCAGCCCATCATCTACATTAGATATTTCTCCTAGTGATATCCTTCTCCTAGCCCCCTGACCCCTGACATGTCCCAGTGTGTGATGTTCCCTTCCCTCTGTCCATGTGTTCTCATTGTTCAACTCCCATTTATGAGTGAGAACATGCGGTGTTTGGTTTTCTGTTTCTGTGTTAGTTTGCTGAGAATAATGGCTTCCAGCTCTATGAATGTTCCTATAAAGGACATGAACTCATCCTTTTTTATGGTTGCAGAGTATTCCATGGTGTATATGTGCCAGAATTTATTTATCCAGTCTATCATTGATGGGCATTTGGGTTGGTTCCAAGTCTTTGCTATTGTGAAGAGTGCTGCAATAAACATATGTGTGCATGTCTCTTTATAGTAGAATGATTTCTAATCCTTTGGGTATATACCCAGTAATGGGATTGCAGGGTCAAATGGTATTTTTGGTTCTAGATCATTGAGGAATTGTCAGAATGTTTTCCACAATGGTTGAACTAATATACACTCCCACCAACAGTGTAAAAGTGTTCCTATTTTTTCACATCCTCTGCTGTATCTGTTGACTCCTACTTTTTAACAATCGCCATTCTAACTGACATGAGATGGTATCTCATTGTGTTTTTTTTTTCTCATTGTGGTTTTGATTTGCATTTCTCTACTGACAAGTGATTATGACATTTTTTATATGTTTATTGGTCACATAATTGTCTTCTTTTGAGAAGCGTTGGTTCATATCCCATTTTTGATGGGATTGTTTTCTTCTTGTAAATTTGTTTAAGTTTCTTGTAGATTATGAATATTAGCCCTTTGTCAGATGGACAGATTGCAAAATTTTTTCCCATTCTGTAGGTTGTCTGTTCACTCTTATGATAGTTTCTTTTGCTGGGCAGAAGCTCTTAAGTTTACTTAAATCCCATTTGTCAACTTTGGCCTTTGTTGCTATTGTTTTTGGTATTTTAATCATGAGTCTTTGAAATCATGAACTCTATATCCTCAATGATTTGGAAAGGTCTTCTTCTAGGGTTTTTATGGTTTTAGGTCTTACATTGAGGTCTTTAATCCAACTTGAGTTAACTTTTGTATGAGTTTAAGGAAGGGGTCCAGTTTCAGTTCTCTGCATATGGGAGTCAGTTTTCCCAACACTATTTATTAAATAGGAAATAATTTCCTCATTGCTTGTTTTTGTCAGGTGTGTCAAAGATCAGATGGTTGTAGATGTGTGGCATTATTTCTGAGGCCTCTGTTATGTTCCATTGGTCTAAATATCTGTTTTGGTACCAGAACCATGCTGTTTTGGTTACTGTATTCTTGTAGTATAATTTGAAGTCAGTATCATATTGAATGGGCAAAAGCTGGAAACATTCCTTTTGAAAACTGGCACAAGACAAGGATGCCCTCTCTCACCACTCTCATTCAACAAAGTATTGGAAGTTCTGGCCAGGGCAATCAGGCAAGAGAAAGAAATAAAGAATATGCAAATAGGAAGAGAGGAAATAAAATTGTCTGTTTGCAGATGACATGATTTCTATTTTGAAATCATGTATATTTATTAAACCTCATTCTGTCAGCCCAAAATCTCCTTAGGCTGATAAGCAACTTCAGCCTAATCTCAGTATACGAAATCAATGTGCAAAAATTACAAGCATTCCTGTACACCAATAATAGACAGAGAGCCAAATCATGAGTGAACTCCCATTCACAGTTGCTACAAAGAGAATAAAATACCTAGAAATACAATTTACAAGAGATGTGAAGGACTTCTTCATGGAGAACCACAAACCACTGTCCAAAGAAATAAGAGAGGACACAAACAAATGGAAAAACAGTCAATGCTCATGGATAGGAAGTATCAATATTGTGAAAGTGGTCATACTGCCTAAAGTAATTTACAGATTGAATGCTATCCCCATCAAGCTACCATTGACTTTCTTCACAGAATTAGAAAAAACTACTTTAAACTTCATATGGAACCAATAAAGAACTTATATAGTCAAAACAATCCTAAGCAAAAAAAACAAAGTTGGAGGATTTTTAAAAATAACTTATTTATCCTCACCATTCACACCAATCAATCATAAAATTTTCTTGATTGTATTAGCAATATATATCTGGAAGCATCCATGTTTTGTCATCTCCAATGTAATTACATGAGCTATCATTCTGTCATCCAAACTGTTGCAATGCCTTCTGAAATGTCTCCATAACTCTGCACTTGCCTCCCTCCTGTTCATTTTTCACAGAACAGAGTAATAATTTTAAAATTTTTGCAATTTCCTGCTTAAAAATTTTCAAGCATTGTTTCTTTAATTTGGAGAAAAATTAAAATGTCTTAATTTGGTCTATATGGCCCTGACTGATCTTGTGTCTGCCTATTTCAATTATCAGCTACGAAAAGCAACTTTTTGAGTTACTTGAGGTTGACAAGCTCTTGGAGGATTCAGAGCTATCATAGAGTCATGTTCATACACTCACTTTTGCTAGAATTCTCTTTAAACCACATTATGTCTAATGTCTACATCCATTTGGTCTTAGAATAATAATTACTTCCTTAAAGAGCCCTTCTTTAACACTCTAGCCAAAATTTATACCTAATATATAGTTTATATTTTTCTTTTTTTTAATAGTAGTCTGATTTTTAAAAGAATTTTAGGGCAACTACTGCTGTCCCAAGCTGCACACTCATCTTTCAGATAAGAAATCTTTGGATCCAATACATTTTTATTTCTGCATTGTGCTCTTACCCTGGGTCTTTTAAATATGAAGGGCAGATTGGTCCATTGTCTCCCTTTTAAAATCAAAGCTTTAATGACCTCAGAAAGGTATTTAGATTCTGTTCCTCAGAGAAGAAAAAACACTGATGATAAAAAAATGAGAACAAATTCAGCCTTTCAGTTTTCCAGAGCCTTCACATCAACTATACACATCTTTCTCTATTTTGTCATTACTTCTTTAGCTCAGGAGATTTTACAAAATAGTAAGTTAAACTTTCTAAATGGTAGATTATATCTGGTTAATTTTGGTTCATAGTTTTATGGAATTTTGGCATAAAATGTAGTCCATAAAATATTTTCTTACCAGAATTTGTTGGGCTTTCCTTTTGAAATAATATATAACATTTATATAAATATTCCTTGGGCCCTGAAAAATATATTTGATATTCATTGGATAAAATATTTAATTACTACTTAGTTTTGTATATACTACATTTATTAATTTCTGTATCCATTCAATGATTACAATTGTATATTTTTATGCCATTTAACATGATGAAAATGCAACATAGTGGAGTACTGAAAAGGATTCATACATTGCTTTCATAGTCCCCAGTTTTGAAAAACTCATGTATTAGTGGAGCAAATGATAATTAAACAAATAACTACAATGTGATTACTGTCTTGGTAGCTGCTATAAAAGCACATAAGGGAGATAAAAGGCAAGAAATACAGGTCACTGCCTTTATATCTGGAATAAATGTAAAAGCTAAGAGTTAGCTAGACAAAGACAGAGGGAGTGTTACTGGAGTGGAATCCAGCACATGTGAAGCTGGGGAAGCCTATAAGATGACACATTTCTGCAGAATTGAAAAAGAGTGAGGATGGACAGTATTGTTAGAAGAGTGTGAAGTGTGTAGTATAGAATATTTTCAGAGAAATAACCTTATATTGGGTTTACTGGGTACTCATGAATGAATTTTAAATAGGGTGTGGAGATCATTAAATTTATTTATATAAAAATAACCTAGGTCACAAGTCAGAAACTAGACAAGGCAAAACTAGAAAAAATTACAGGAAAAGCCCTTGAAAGTTATTATAATAAGGAGAGAGACGAAGGTGGACTGAATGAAATTATTGACAATGGGAGTGAATGAAACAGGACCAAATTGAGTTGGTGATACAAAATAAAAGTTCCTTCAAACTCTGTCTTTTCTAGAATATATGAAACACCACACTGGGGAGCATCCTTTTAAAGGCATGAGGACAGGGGATATACTGTAGTAATTTATGTTTTTCTAGTTCTCTTAAATAAATGTATTTTCTCATACTTTATAATTCTATTATGTGTTGATATCAGATATTACTATTCACAATAGGTTTCTATTAACTGTCTGAATGATTTCTCCTCCTCAACTTTTGTCATTCTACCTTTAGTTTCCAACATGCTGCTATTGTACCTGAAGAAGACTTGTTAAACAGCACATACACCAGGTTATTTATAAAATTAGACAGTCCTATTCATTAGACTTAAGTTCAGAAAATGAGGGTAGTCTTTTCTTCTACAAATCTATGTTCTTAAACCCATTTGCCTATGAGAATCTTGCTTACTTGTCTGTAGGCTATACAGATGTATTTTGGAAATTTGACATTGTCAGAAATATGAGCTCTAAGTCAGCTTATTATTATACATTATTTATGTGTTTAAATTTATCTTTCATATTGTATCAGGAAAACTTTTGCATTTTAAAGTATAGCTTTATGTTTGGTACTTAGAATTGAAAAACCTATGTTTTTGACCAAAGTAAATATTAATGAAGAGATAAGAGAGGCATGACTATATGCTTATTTGAATTAGCTATCCATTAACTGATGCATCTTTACATGAATTCCAATAATCAAGTAAATAAGACAGTTTTATAAAATTGGACTTTCTAATGTTTTTTATAATTTGAATCTTTTGGTAAGCCTTTAATTGACTGGCTAGATTGTACTGATTTAAATTTTCATTTCAGTACAATCCTTTTAGGTGACATTTATAGCTAGCATGTCTTTCCTCTTACAAAATTTACCACCACTGTTTCTAGGTTTCCATTCAATTAATAAGCCATATTATGTAAATAGTATCTCTACCCTTGTTATATTTTTAGAGTATGAAAATTAGTAACATCTCTCTACTATTTTCTACTATTTATCTATCTATAACCTCTAGCAATATTAAACAACAACAACAACAACCTTCATTCCAGGTCTTGTTTTCCTGCTAAGACTGTTTCTGGTTAATACCATAACCAAATCTGTAGTACAATAACCAAATCTACTGCAGTAACTTTTTCTGACCCAGGAACTCTCGAGAAATTCATAGTTAAACAAATTCTTTTTGTGACTTGGGATGCTGAGCAAGTTAAACTATACTTTCTTCATTTCCTGCCACCCAGATTCCCAAGGGCTGCACCTGTGGAGTTATCAACACAGATTGTCTTTGAACAGAATTGGCTTGGAGAACATTGGCACTGTTCCAAAGCCTCTGCTTCCTGTTTCCTGATCATTTGACTGCAGGTCATTTATAAACAAGTAATGAATCAATTAATTAAATGCCTTTCTCTTTCAGGAAAGAATCTTCATGAATATCTATTATAATCTCAAACTCCTGGGGAAGATCATAATATCAGGCTTCTGAAATTCAGGGATACCAGAGTCCAGAGTTCTCTCTGTGTCAGCCAAGGTGCTAAGGTCACCTGTAGACAGTGGACATGCATAACAACTGATAAACTTTTCAACAGCATTCTTTCCATAAGAAAATCTATTTTATATTTTAATTATTTATATTCTGAGATTTCTGGAGTAAGTTATCAAAGGGGAAAGTGATTTTTTCACAGATGCATATTTTCATTTCCAACAATTATAGTTTTAGTTTATCTTTGTTTTCACCTAATTACTGATACCTGAAAAACATGTCAATATTTGCTGAATTTTCCAAAACACTTTCCTTTTAAAGGGCATAATATACCATTAAACATTTTTAATGTGAAGGAATATTCAACTCAATATTACATATAAATAATTGATAGCACAGAGAGGTTAATTGCTGATTCAAGGTCACACAGTTGATTAATTTTTATTCAGAAAATAAAGTCATTATTCCAAGAGCCCAGTGGTAAGGCTTTACAATTCCCATATTAATTCCAGTTTAAGTTTTTACATATTTCCTTCATGGGAAAAAGGAGCAAATATTTTCTTGTATAGAACATTCTAAATAATTTTTGAGGCTATATTACCTTTTGTTCTAAGTTTATATTTGTCTACCTTTATACACATTTAAACATTTTATGGGCTTAGCATAAGAAAATACTTTTAGAGAATGAATTATAGAGAAAATTGCTAAAAATGTTTATACTCTATCATGAGACTTCAACATTATGGTCAAAAACTTAAAATTCCAAGCTTATAACATATATACATATGCAAATGAGTAGTCAAGAATAGTTTTTTGAAAGGTTTCATCTGAGTCACAGGGGCTAACAGAGCTATGAAATGTGAAATCTGCAAAATATGAAACTGAGGAGAAAAATTAAACATAACCAGAGCAATGAACAAGATGTATATGGCTTCTTAGTTTGTTTCTGGTGTTTGTTTCTGTTTCTAGCTGACTAATGTATATCTTTGGTGATGAATGATATGACAAAATAATCTTTACTAAACTCAACAATATGAATCTTGAGTAAATTAGACATGAGGAAGCTTATGAAAATTTTATGTGATGTGCTAATGGCTTGCTTTACTTTGGCCATTTTCTCTTTGTTGCCTAGTAATGTTCAAATTCTTCTTGTTATGGAATTTCTAAGGGAAGGTACTATGTTTTAATCTAGTTTTTCAATTCCAGGTTTAACCTAACTTCAGATCTTTTTCTAATAATCTTCTTCATTCACTCTACCACTTCTGTCCTCATCTTAATGGAACAGAAGTGAAAAGGGGGAGGATAAACATTTTAGCTTTTAGTAAATTAAGTGAATCAAAACATAAGAATATATTCATAAAATAGAGGTGACATTTTTGAAATGGAGCTTAAAAAATAAATAGAATTTTGACAGCACAGATTGTAGTGCTCAGGTCGAAAGGAAAAACCAAGGCGTAGCATAAGATTGAACGTGTGAAGCAATGGCAACTGATTTGACTGAAGACCAGGGCAGGTGTATGGGAAGACTTGTACAAAGTTAGGCCACAACCAGGCAAATGAGTTTACCTTAATTTCTTAGAGATAAAAATCTACATCATTCTCAGCAAATTGACACAAGAACAGAAAATGAAACACCATATATTCTCACTCATAGGCGGGTGATGAACAATGAAAACACATGGGCACAGGAAAGGGAGTACTACACACTGAGGTCTATTGGGGGAAATAGAGGAGGGACAGTGGCGGGGGAGCAGGGGAGGGATAGCATGGGGAGAAATGCCAAATGTGGGTGAAGGTGGCAGAAGGCAGCAAAACACACTGCCACGTGTGTACCTATGCAACTATCTTACATGTTCTGCACATGTACCCCAAAACCTAAAATGCAATAAAAAGAAAAAGAAAAAAAAAAGCGAATGTTAAAGTTTGGGGAATTTTAACAAAGAGTATCCAGTAGTTCTTGGTATAACTTTTAAAGCTTTTGTCTAAGCTTGAAATTACTTCAAAATAAAGAATTATCAAAAAAGGTTAAAAAAATCTACTATGTTTTTAAGGGTCATCTTTTTATATATACTTTCTTTTTATTTCACTGGATTGTATGTTCAGTCCCTATGTAGATAGCATTTTCAACAACAGTAATCCTTTCCCATTCACTATTAACTGAGCAGCAAATAATCCTCATTATTCAGTTCTGCCTTTAGACTCTTCTTCTGTTTAAAAAGCAATGTTTTCCTGCGGTAACAGTTACTGGGGAGGCTGAGGTAGGAGGATCACTTGAGCCTACGTGTTCGAGGCTGCAATGAGCCGTGATCATTCACTGAGACCCTGTCTCTAAAAAATAATTAATTGAATAAAGAATATTTCTGAATATAGTTTAAAGGAGAAGTTATTCTCATTTCTCTCTGATTAAATAGTTGCCTCCCCTCTCTCTGGATGAATAAATGTGCTTTTTTTTTCACCACCTGACTTCTTAAAAGTCAGAGCCATTTTCATACTTTAAACATTCATGTTTCATATAGAAAATAAATTAAGAATTTTCTTTATACCTCTAAATACTAAATTTATTTGATTCAGTTATAGAGATTCAGAGACCTAGTATACTGAGATAGTAATTAGTTCCAGTAGTTTTATAGAGTCTCAAATAAGATTTGGTATGTTATTTTTAATTTTATAGGCTCAAAGAAGCCAAGGTCCATTCCTCTTAGGGCTTGTAATAGTCCTTTGTGTTGTATTTTTAAAAATCCCTGTCTTATACCTCTCTGCAAGACCTCTGTATGAGGAATAAAACTGTTGGGTCAATTCCAAACCACTCTAACATGGAATTAAACTGAGGCTTCTTTCTCAGACCAGGGTGAGCCAGAATAAGGTCATCCTTGAAACATGTGATTAAGTGCCATTACTCTCAACATTATTCTATAGACCAATTTTTAAAACATGGATAGAGAATTAAAAGGAAAAAAAAGGTAGTTTTCCAGTCTTATAATCATATTGTTCTCATCACTTGTGTATTTGTAGCAAAACCTGAAGATCTTACAGAACAAACAAACACCCTAATAAAATTGTACAATAACAGCAAGGCTATTTCAATTTACCGTTTTGAAATGTTAAGCATCTGACTTCTTTTATTCTCTTTTTCAGTCTGCATATTCTCTATACTTGACTACTTGATGCTGATCCTTTGGTGAAGTCTACTGCTGACCCAGACAATGCAAGCTCTGGTCTATACCCTTTGCCCATCAGCCGTTTCCCTCCTCCTCTGACATCAGCTTTCATCTTCCCTGTAGCCAGAGTTTACCAGGCATGAAAAAGGGACTCTGTTCTCAGATATGACAGGCAGAAAAGCTGCCACTTACACTGAGTGCACTTTGGGTCCTTAGAGGACAGTAAGGGGAATTCAAGTGAGGAGAAGCCCTTCATGCAGTTTCGCAGCTAACTAACTTTGATGACTGTTTATCTTTCATCTTCACAGCTGGTTTTTGAAACAAATAGATTTAAGAAAAATAGTAAACTAGATCCTAAAGGTTAAAATACCTTTCCTTGTTGTACTCTCTGCTTTCTTTTTCCTTGTCTATTAAGTTTAAGATAAATTTACTGTGAAAATAAAGTGGATCTCTGACAATACTTTGAAGTTTGAATTTTTATTATTATTATATTTTCTTTTTCATTAGGTCTGACTGCTGTGTAACTATGCCTGCAAGGAAGGAGATACTGCCCAAGTAGGCACTGTTCTTATTTGGAGTTATAATATATCCCTTTTATAGGTTGTTTTGCATCTCTTTCCTAGAGATAATAGCAGCATAATTTTGAAATATTCTTAGGTAGAAGCTTCTATTATTATACATGGTAGAAAAAATTAGACTTGCACTGGTCACTGTACTATATTTGTGGTTACATATATTCAGCAACTGTTTATAGCAAGGTTGGTTTCATTTACTGATGTGTTTCCTTAATGATTTAGATAAGAATAATATAAGCATTAAACATGGAAGGAAAGTTGATTTTGGGCTACCCAGAGGACTGTGAGATTTTGTGGCATTTTGGACTGACTTGTCCTTACATGCTTCAGCATAGAAGAAAATGTAATGGAAAACTTTGCTTGATTTTTACTTCCAGGTATCCCACTATTATTCCGATAGACAAGAGATTTCATTTCTTCGTATTTCCGATTCTTATCTATAAAGTTAATGAAGAGCTTGGCTATTTTCAAAGCCTTTCTCAGAAATATAATTTTCCTCAAGTATAGGAAACATTTAAGATTTAAATTGTAACAAGTCCTGGCTCAGGAATATGAATGATTGTGATGGGGTTCAGGACACCATATCCCAAATTATGGCACCATGGCATACTGAGTATTTTAACGTAAAGGAATTTTAGAAAACAATAGAAGCAACGAGGACTCTCTGACATTCCTTCACAATTATCCCCTGAAACAAACCATAAAAAAATTATCTGACCTTCCTCTAAAGTCATAAAACCCTCATTCCAGTGGGTTCCCTCTGTACTCTGAAGAAAGGAATGAAGACACAGAGACAGAGAAGAATCTGAACAAACAGGACACACTTAGTTCTCCAGTTTATTACCATTAAATCATACCCTTTTGTTCTACAATCACACCTCTCCATGATTGTCCATAAAAATATAGTTTTCCCTGTTTCTATGGGTCTTCAGTTCTGAAGGCTCCCAGGTCTTCATCATAAACTTGTAATGGATGAGGAAAAGATACTACTCTTTCCCCTACAAATAAGTGCAAAAGACAGGTTAAATAACTTGAGCCTTGATTTTATATAACTCTAAAAAATATAAGGACTCATAGTTTTGAGACAGTCAGGTGGGACTGGGTCCCTGGGAAAATTCAACCATTCTGCTCATCGAGGTGAAGCTACAGAAGTTCCCTCCCTTTGCAGCGGGGAGAAGCTGGGCCCCTCCTCTTCCTGTGTGGAACCTGAGATTCGAATACTAGGTGGGAAGTGCTCTAGCAGGGACTCTGTCCTTGCAACAGTCCCTGTTTCCCCCCTTTTTTCCATTTTCACTCAATAAAACCCTGCTTTACTTACCCTTTAAGATCTCTGCAAGCCTACATTTTCATGGCCGTGGGATGGACAAGAACCCTGTCTTTAGCTGAACTAAGAAAAAGTCCTGCAACATTTTTGGCATGCAAAGTAGGGGCTCAAGAAGCCATGAGTAAAATCAGGACTCAAAACCTCTGACTGTTACTCCTAAGCCTTTCATCCTCTGACTTCTTAGGGTGGGGGAAACCATGCTTCTAACCAGCAATGCTCCTGAGTCTTTTCACGGCCTTTTCCTCCCTCTCTTGAGACCCACCAGTGAGCAGCAGCTCCCCGCCACTTCCTTCTCCCTGCTGGACTGTAGCATATGTCACAAAGGTCCTGCACACTCAGTGGCCAGTTACCAGCCAGGCACTGCTGCAGCCTACTTCTTTCCTGGCCAAGGGATTCAGCTCCATTGGGCAATAATTAAGCTTTTATCCTGGTGGAGGAATCACTTGCCTAAGAATCAGAGGTTCTTCCCCAGACATTTTTAAATGGTTCCTTTTTCTTTACCCTTCTCTACCCCATAAGCAAGTTAACTTAATTTTTTTTCTTTCAGAATATGTTTTACACACCCCCACTGCTGACCAAATATCACGGTATTTTCTTCAAAGTTTTGGTTGTGAAATCAAGTTTCCATCTTGCTTTAAATCCTGGGGGCATGGCTGGTAACTGCTTGGGAAGGCTTTGTTTAGTAATGCTGCCTTAGGGGATGAGACCCCTTTGGTTTAATATCTGCATGTTTTCTGAGCTCTGTCTGTTAAAGGACCCCACCCAGAGACTACGTTTACTTCTGCCTGTCTGTGTATGTACTGTGTATGATGGCAATAAAACAAGCTCTAATTTGGCCTAAAGAAAGACAAGTTCTTGAATCAAGGATTTTTAAGGGAAGTTTCAAGTATTTTTTAAGGAAAGTTAAAAAACAATTCTTTAACCTAAGCAAAAGTTTACATTTCCATACTTTCTTATAGCGTTTTACTAAAAAACACATTTTAATGTTCTTACACACCTTGCATGTAAATCTATTTCTGGTAGTTCAATTAATTCCAAGCAATTTTTAACTTTAAGGGAAAATTTGGTATATTGCTTTAATTGTGGGCTAACTGGAGCCAATGTTTGTCTTTTTAATTAAGGGCATGGTTAGTTCCCCAGGGCCAGGCCCAATTGTGAAGCTGGCAAGTCATATAATTCTCAAAACCCGAAAAACAGCTTGTAACTTCAAACACTTAGCAAACCTTGCATCTGACCTGCCTTTACCAATAGTGCTTACAGCTGTATTTATTTCTTAAAGATTAGAGTCATGTGAACTGAAAGATACCACAGCATTTAACTTCCCTTAAAAAATTAAAACAAGATTTAACTAAATGGACTGAACTCAGAAAGCTGAAGCAAATATTTTTGACATTTGCTTAGAATGGTGCTGATCCTTGTTTTGTTGTTCAGAGTCAAGGAAACTTAATTTTAATGATTTACAACCTTTATTAATTAAGTTATACTCCCATGAAAAAGATTTGGAGTATGTTTATTTTTCTCTGCCTGGTTCCTCTAGAATTTAAAAACTATCTGTGAGTATTCTTATGGTAATATAGTTTTTTTTTGAATCAGTGCAATAAGAATCTGTTTTTCTTTTTCAACAGAACACAATTGGAGAAAATGATTATTTTACCAAGGTTTTTACTGGAAGGGTATGCGTCTCTTTAAGGAGTCAATCTCAACTTGCAGAGCCAATAAATGCCCAGTGGGGAAATTAGTCTCATACTCTTGCCTACACAGTTCCTGTACAGCATTTCTATCTGTGATCAGTAAATAATGTCACTTTCTTTTTTTTTTTGTTCCCTAAATGAGAATAATGTCACTTTCTAACAGGTCCAGGAGCTCTAAGTTTATCTTGGGACCTTAAGAGTAAAGAATCACCCAATTCACAGGTGTTTCAGGATACAAACCCATGGTCAGGCTCAGCTTTAAAAGGTCTAATCTGAGATTCCTTGTGGAACACACTTCCATCAAAGCCAATCCAAAAACCTTATGTAGAAATTATTATTCTTGCTGGACTTTATGCAAATAACCAGTTTTATAGGCCAACTATAAAACTAAAGTCTCTTTTGCACACCGCTCAGTCCTATGGTCATTTGTTTCTTAACAAAAATGAGAACTGGAGAGAGACAAATTATGTTCCAAAACTTAACATACATTTGTCTCTACATTCTAATCTCACTAGTTGTTTTTAAGTTTTTGCCTACATTTTATACTAACCCTGCTTGTCCCTGTTAACCAACCAGCAACCTCCAGCTACAGCTCAGAAAGAACAGTAAGGATTGGTAATGTAGAAATCTTGATCGAGATCAATGTTCTAGTTCTGAGCAATTATCCTGTAAATTCTGTCAGTCAATTGGAATAAATAGGATGTCCATCACTCAGAGGTTTCCTTTTGGGAAGGTAAGACCAAGGGAGCTAAACAAAGCCAAGCACTATGCACCCAAATCCTAGCAAACATAATGTACCAGTCATCTGGGTGTGTCCAAAGACATCCTTTCCTCTCCCTTGTTGGAGGAACTCAGTTCCAGTTTCACCTTAGGATTTGGCTTATGATAGGAGTTTATGCAACCCTGCTAAGATACACTTTTTTGTCGCAGACTCAATTCCAAGCTTTGGGTCAAAGCCCTGGGAAAGAAAACTGGATCTAAGGGATCCAGAGGCAAATGACAACAGATGTTAAAAGGCACAGCGCAGTGAACATGCTGATTTCTGCTGATTTACCCAATCCCAGCTTTCCTATTTCAGGAATAAAGGTCACATTAACATTCCTGGCATAAATGAGGTCTAGGGAACTCCAAGTCTACTGACATTAGATGGGAAAGAGACATAGACGAGAGTGAATAATTCCTATTCTCTAGGCTCCCCAGCTTCATAGGTGCAAGCTGCCTTGGAGCTCATGTCGGGACCTGCCAAGGTCATAGGAACCTGGGGATGCAAGAATGGAAGAGGGAAAGAGGACACTCTTCCTTCTCTTCCTCATGTACTCTGGGAATCTGCTAGTAGGAAGAGAAGGAAACTAGGAATGCCTGCTCCCCTCTTTCTAGAAGGGTAGACATTCATCATCAGTCTCTAACCCTTTTGAATGCATCATCAACCACTGAGATTCCTTTAAAAGCACTTTCATTTTTCCTTTCTTCCCCTCAGTTCTCTCTTTACAAATAGATAATTGTGTCTCCATACTACCAGACACACCCCTTGGATGCATCCTCCAAACTGGAGAGTTAATTTTCCAAACCTTAAACTGGTTGGCTTAGGACTGGGCTCAGGGGAAGGGAACTCAGAAGCCTGACATGTCAGTAAAGGAGTAAAGGTTTTTTGTTTTTTTTTGCCAGTTGGCTTTTGTCCTCCCTCTCACTGTGCAAACTGGTAAAAGACCTTGGAATTTTTTAGCTGTCCTTACCCCTCCCCTTGTTTCATTTTGAAACATGTTTTCTAATAACACAGTTTGTCTATTCTTGCCTTCAGGCCATAAAACTCCAATCATGCACCTAGAGCCTCTGATAATGGCGTTTCTGCTGGAAGCCCTTAAATAGGCCTATGAGGGAGCTCTGACTACTGTTTTCTTCAGAACAGCACCCCCATCAGCAGGAAGCAGCTAAGATTGATCTTTGTCCCTATCCTTAATCTCACAGCAGTTAGATGTACTTCTTTAGAGATGGAGAATAAGACAGCTAGGTGGGAGGAGGTCCCTGGAGAAACCCCAAATGGCCTGCCCACTGAGGTGAACCACACAAGTTTATGCTCTTTGCAGTGGGGAGGAGCTGGGCTCCTCCTCTTGCTGTGTGGAACCTGAGATTTGAATGCCAGGCAGGAAGCACTCTAGAGGAGAGACTCTGGCCTTGTGAGATCCCTGCTTCCCTTTTCATCCAATAAAACCCTGCTTTACTCACCCTTCAAGCTGTTTGCTAGCCTAAATTTTTGTGGTCGTGAGACAGACAAGAAGCCTGTCTTTAGCTGAACTAAGGAAAAGTCCTGCAACATCTCCTGTCATCAGAAGTATTTTTACATGAGATGGTTAGATGGTTGAATTTAGTTGGCACCATCCAAAGGGGTCATTTCACACTTAAATATACAATTTGACAATATGAGGGGAAAATGTAGTATGCTAAGTGAAAGGAAGGTGAGTAATTTGAAAATAAGCATTTGCAAGCCATGCTATCCCCAGGGGGAGTAGATGGTTGGAATGATTATTTTTATGTGTCATAAACCGGGGTGCCCAGCCAAACATTATTTTGTGTGTGTCTGTGCGGGTATTTGGGATGACATTAACATTTGAATAGGTGGACTGGGTAAAGCAGATTGTCCTCAGTAGTGTATGTGGTTCTCAACTGACTGACTAGAACAAAAAGGCTGACCTGCCCCTCTGACAAGGAAAGATAATTCTTCCTGCCTAATGGCTTTCAAAGTAGGACATAGAATTTTTCCTTCTGGTGAGTAGAACTACAATCAGTTCACCTTGGTCCCCAGCTTGCACAGCTACCCTGCAGATCTTGGGAATTGTCAGATTACACAGTCATGTAAGATATATATATATATATATATATATATATGTATACACACACACGCGCGCGTATACATACACATATAAGTCCATATGTATATATATGCGTGTGTGTGTGTATATATATATATGTATATGCTGGTTCTGTTTCTCTGGAGAAATAATACTGTGGTTAAGATCATATACACAAATAAAAATAAGGTACTCATATATTTCTTAAATTCCTCTAGGATGTATGAGGCACAGAAAGAAGAGTGTTGGCACATCTGACTGTGGCTTTTCCTTGATTTCTTTTGGGAAACTTTTAGGCTTGCTTTATTTCTTCACAACCAAGAAAGACAGCAAATCATTCCCTCACACAGGCAATGTTGAGCCATTGCTGTGGTCACTGTTCAATTTAACTATTGTGTTATGACAAAAGGACAATGCAGACTGATTGCGCCATTATCCCCCACTAGGTCTCCAAGCTGAATGGCCGATTTGGTATAACTGCTCAGATCATCTTTAACATTTAATGTGTTACATGGCTTTACTAGGAAACACAATTGCACATGTGAATGAGAATGAGTCAGAGGATGTGAGTGGGAATATGTTGATCACTTCACTTTAAGAAATCCTTAAAGGTGTTCTGAAAACATTAACTGTTCTTAGCCTTTTTTTTTTCTCTGAAATATATGAAGAAATCAGGTTGGGAGACTAAGGGGTGAGGAAAAGGTAGTAAGAGGGAAAATATATTTTATAATATTTACTATACAAAATTATGGCGTAAATCTACAGTTGTCGAATAAGAAGTAGCATTAGACTTTTCTTCATTGCTTCTATGCTGGATGCTAAAAGGGCTGCAGGGTGGAAGGAAATAATATACAAGTCACGAATTCACTATATTGACAACAAACTTGCTTTAAAATTGCTATCAGTGGACCCTTTATAATTTTTGAAGACGACAAAACCGTTTTTTCTCATGATAAATGATAGCTTTAAACTGGAACCTAATTAGCATATTAGACAAAATAAGCTTTCCTACACTATAAGGAATGTCAAACAAGACAAGAAGGATGTGTGAAACATTCAGGTAAATGTGATCCCAGCTGTCCTGACAACACTGGGCAGCTGGTGCACTTTGGAAACATGCTGTGACACTGTCACCAGGAATTCAATAAGTGTTGCAGAAGTATTTCCTGGAAAATGTTGATGCACACAATTAAGCAGAAAGGAGCAGATTCAGCTCAAGAGCAATGTGGAAACCTGGAACTAATGACCAGTTAGGTTAAAACTTGGATCTGGCCACTATTACACTGATCACATGGTACAATTTGTCAGCCATGCATGGCTGACTTTGCCACAGGAACCTCCATGCCAAGTCAGTAAGTCTCAACACTGTCAAGACAGGCGTCACCTGAGCTCTGATCATTTTATTACAGGAAAACATACATGGTTCTACTTTATAATTTGGATTTTTAAAGAATCATTCTTTCCTGTCTAGCTTACTTAATGAGTTGTTCATAAGTATTTAATATGTAGACTACAATGAGTAGTTAAGTATTCATTGAGAAATTCTAATTACAAAAATCAGTGCAAGGATACTTACATAGTTTTAAGGCATTACCTCCCCCCATCCTCACAGATTACTCATCAATCACAAAGGGGAAGCCTAGGATAACACTCAGGCAAATAACAAGGTGATATAATTTCACATCGTGATCAATGAGACAGAAAAGAAAACTGACTTTATGTTTGCAATCATGTGATGTAATGGACAAATCCCATTGTCATTCATATGGTATTCTTACCAAAGGGTTTACAATTAAACATGAGAAAACAACCAGCAAATAGAGATTGTTAACTATTCTACAATATAATTGTCCTAAATAATCATACAAAGCTAGAATGAAGGATATGAAAGAAAATAAAAGATGCAAAGGCTCTTGGAGATTAATGAAAAGTAAAAGAATATTACAATGAGTTAAAATGCACAATCTTGTTTGTTCGAGTCCTTAACAGAGGTCAAAAAATGCTATAAAGATATTTGAAGGATAACTGGATAAATTTGACTATGGATATTAGAATATGTTTTTGCACAATGTTAAATTTATGGGGTGTGGAACAAGATAATATGTAAAAGCCTCAGCTGTGATGCAATCAGAAGAAGGATCGTTATAGTGGCTGATGGTGAAGCACATTATGGCTATAGACCTCACTCATGCGGAATGCTCTGTGACCAGTTTCTGCTATGATTGGAATAGCTTTTCTTGCCACAGGTTGGAGAACAAACCAGAAAGGTTTTCTCCTTCAAAGAGAAAAAGACCAAATCTACACTATTTGGGCCCAGAAGCTTATACAGTTTTGAGAGCGCCCTTTAAGAACAATGACACAAATTTATAAATAAAAAATTAGATAAAATATTTAATATTTCCTTAGAATGAGAAAAACTCTTTACAAATTACAAACTAAAACAAATAAAATATACTGTTGTCTTAAATAAAATTACATTGAATGAGATTGTGTAGAAAAATGTTGGATAAGTAGAGTTAGGAATGACATCTGCGAAGGAGGAAAGGAAATGAGATAAGAGATTGACCTGTGGTACAGAAGCAACACAGGCATCGTCCAATCCCCTGGGAACTCCAAAACTGAAATGGTCTATCAGCCCTGTGCTCCTGGCAGTCAGGAAAAGCAGGCCTTTGTACGTGACTAGTGACCTGGTTTGGAGGTGGGCTGCACTCAGAATGGAGTGTAATCTTGGGCAAGGTAGCTGCTATCAGGCTGGGCAATTCCTGGAAGGTGCTGCAGCTATGAGCAAAAAGCAGCCACCACTTCCAGCCACTAGAAGAATGAAAGCCTCTGTTCTGAAAGATGAATCTGGGGATTTCACCCCTATACATGCTACAACCCAGGCAGCCCAAAATTTGGGGGACACCATAAATTTTGGTTACAAGCTGTGAGAAGCACATTCACCTTGTCCAAACCCAAAGAATGGACTCAGAGACACAGGGAACAGCAGAAGTGACACTTTTAACAATGGTCTTGTAAGATTAGGTGTCTGGGCTGGTCGCGGTGGATCACGCTTATAATCCCAGCACTCTGGGAGGCCAAGGCAGGTGGATCACGAGGTCAAGAGATCGAGACCATCCTGGTCAACATGGTGAAACCCTGTCTCTACTAAAAATACAAAGATTAGTTGGGCATGGTGGTGCATGCCTGTAGTCCCAGCTACTCGAGAGGCTGAAGCAGGAGAATTGCTTGAACCCAGAAGGCAGAGGTTGCAGTGAACCGAGATTGTGCCATTGCACTTCAGTCTGGGTAACAACAGTGAAACTCCATCTCAACAACAAAAAAAAAAGATTAGGTGTCTGGTAGACAGGCATACCCAGGGCAATGACAGCAGGTAATTTACCTCATAGCATGCAAGAACCTCCCCCAGTTCCTCATCGGTCAAGTACTATGGGGTTACCATCTTGCCAGATGTCGCCTAAGTTTCATTATCTCCCTTGTAAGCTTATACCCAGTCCTTTCTCCACTGAAGTTTTGATTTTCCAGTAATAAAACTTTCTTCCCTTTTATGGGCTGACCCCTCCTCTACATTCTGTTTGCTTATTGTGAACTTCTAGATGAATGAGCTGTGTGCTTTGTTATGTCCGCAGGCTGGCTGCCCTTATGTAGATTTATTATGCTTTGAAAATAAACCATTTAAAAGGTTTTTTCACACACTTTTATTATTTGTTTATTTGCTCACAATTTATGACATTATTTTTCATAGAGAAAATAGAAGGATAATTTAGCCTTGCCTTTAAGAAAGCTGCTCAAAATTATATCTGCACTACTGTAAATGTGTTTTTACCCTAAATTTGAAAACTTATTTTAAAATTTGGACAAATCTCTATCAACTTTCTTTTATATATGATTTCAGATACTTTGAGTTGTCTTCCACAGGGACTAAGTTTAAATGCTGTTTGTAATGGTGACACTCACTCATCTATTAGTATTCAAATATTCCTTGTAGTGAGAGTTATGAGTTTTATGTTGAGTCCTGCTGCTTCATTTCAGAACACAAGCGATTGGCACAGTAGTGGTAGGCATATTCTAGAAGACATTTTGACACTTTGACAAGAAAAACCTTACCTATAAATGGAAATAACTGTAAAGCACACATATACACATCTAACTAAACCCAAATTAAATGTAAATGTAGCTTGGCTGAATTGCCATAATGCCTGTAGCCACTGAGACCAGCCCACACAAAGGGGCTGGTGCAAGTGAGACACTGAAGCTGAAGTCTCAGTAGCTTCAAAATAAATCTGCCTCCACCCCCAGTGCTGATGACTTTATAAGCTTTTGGTTCATTCATTATCCCTCTACTCTATGGTGCTCGCTGCTGTGTTTCACACACAGTCAACCAACACAATGAACAAATTCCTAAAGTGCAACAGAATCTTGGGTTACAAACTCAGTGAATATAAGGAAATATGGGGATATAAAGCTTCAGTTTCTCAGTTGACCTTAGCTTGAGAATTACACAATGTCAGTCAGACACTCCCCACTCTTGGCGGTGTGTCCAGCAACTCATAAACTGAAGTTCCTTTCATGTGTCCATTTTTTTATTATTATACTTTAAGTTCTGGGTACATGTGCAGAACATGCAGATTTGTTACATAGTTATATACTTGTCATGGTGGTTTGCTGCATGCATCACCCCATCATCTACATTAAGCAATTTTCCTAATGCCATCCCTCCCCTAGCCCTCCAGTGCCCAACAGGCCAGATGTGTGATATTCCCCTCCCTGAGTCCATTCGTTCTCATTGTTCAACTCCCAATTATGAGTGAGAACATGTGGTGTTTGGTTTTCTGTTCTTATGTCAGTTTGCTGAGAATGATGGTGTCCCTGTCCATGTCCCTGCAAAGGACATAAACTCGTCCTTTTAATGACTGCATAGTATTCCATAGTGTATATGTGCCACATTTTCTTTATCCAGTCTATCATTGATGGGCATTTGGGTTGGTTCCAAATCTTTGCTACTGTGAACAGTGCTACAATAAACACATGTGTGCCTGTGTCTTTATAAAATAATGATTTATAATCTTTTGGGTATATATCCAGTAATGTGATTGCTGGTTCAAATGGTATTTCTAGTTCTAGATCTTTGAGGAATTGCCACACTGTATTCTACAGTGGTCAAACTAATTTACATTCCCACCAACACTGTAGAAGCATTCCTATGTCTCCACATTCTTTCCAATATCTGTTGTCTCCTGACTTTTTAAGAATTGACATTCTAACTGGCATGAGATGGTATCTCATTGTGGTTTTGATTTGCATTTCTTTAATGACCAGTGATGATGTCTTTTCAATATGTTTGTTAGCTCCATAAAAGTCTTCTTTTGAGAAATGTCTATTGATATCCTTTACCCCCTTTTTGATTTTTTTTTTGTAAATTTGTTTAAGTTCTTTGTAGATTCTGGGTATTAGCCATTTGCCAGATAGATAGATTGCAAAAATATTCTTTCATTCTATTAGTTGCCTGCTCACTCTAATGATAGCTTATTTTGTTGTGCAGAAACTCTTGTTTAATTAGATCTCATTTGTCAACTTTGGCTTTTGCTGCCATTGCTTTTGATGTTTTAGTCATGAAGTCATTCACCATGCCTATGTCATGAATGGTAGCACCTAGATATTCTTCTAGGGTTTTTGTGGTTTTTAGGTCTTACATTTAAATCTTTAATTTATCTTGAGTTAATTTTTGTATAAGGTGTAAGGAAGGGATCCAGTTTCAACTTAATGCAAATGGCTAGCCAGTTTTCCCAACACAGTTTATTAAATAGGGAATCCTTTCCCCATTGCTTGTTTTTGTCAGGCTTGTCAAAGATCAGATGGTTGTAGATGTGTAGTGTTGTTTCTGAGACCTCTGCTCCATTCCATTGGTCTATATCTCTGTTTTGGTACCAGTACAATTCTGTTTTGATTACTGTAGCCTTGTAGTATTTTTGAAGTCTGGTTCCATGATATGTCCAGTTTTGTTTTTGCTTAGGATGTCTTGGCTATGTGGGCTTTTTTTTTGGTTCCATATGAAATTTAAGTTGCTTTTTTCCAATTCTGTGAAGAAAGACAATGGTAGCTTGATGGGGATAGCATTGTATCTATAAATTACTTTGGGCAGTGTGGCCATTTTCATGATTTGATTCTTCCTAATCATGAGCATGGAATTTTTTTTATTTGTTTGTGTCCTGTCTTATTTTCTTCAGCAATAGTTTGTAGTTCTCCTTAAAAAGTTCCTTCACATCACTTGTAATTTGTATTCCTGGGTATTTTACTCTCTTTGTAACAATTGTGAATGGGAATTCACTCATAATTTGACACTCTGTCTGTTATTTGTGTATAGGAATGCTTGTGATTTTCACACATTGATTTTGTATCCTGAGACTTTGCTGAAGTTGCTTATCATCTTAAGGAGATTTTAGGCTGACATGATGGAGTCTTCTAAATATACAGTCATGTCATCTGAAAACAGTGACAATTTGATGTCCTCTTTCCAAATTGAATACCCTTTATTTATTTTTCTTGTCTGGTTGCCCTGGCTAGAAATTCCAATGCTAGGGTGAATAGAAGTGGTGAGAGATGGCATTCTTGTCTTGTTCTGGTTTTCAAAGTAAATGCTTCCAGTTTTTGCCCATTCAGTATGATACTGGCTGTGGGTTTGTCATAAATAGCTCTTACCATTTTGAGATACGTTCCATCAATATCTAGTTTATTGAGAGTTTCTAGCATAAAGTGCTATTAAACTTTGTTGAAAGCCTTCTCTGCATCTATTGAGATAATCATGTAGTTTTTGTCTTTTGTTATGTTTATGTGATGGATTAAATTTATTGATTTGTGTATAGTGAACCAGCCTTGCAAGCTAGGGATAAAGCCAACTTGATTGTGATAGGCAAGCTTTTTGATGTGCTGTTGGATTCGGTTTGCCAGTATTTTATCGAGGATTTTCACATCGATTTCACCAGGGATGTTGGCTTGAAACTTCCTTTTTTAGTTGTATCTCTGCCAAGTTTTTGTATTAGGAAGATGTTGGCATCATACAGTGAGTTAAGGAGGATTCCCTCTTTTTCTATTGCTGGAATAGTTTTAGAAGGAATGGTACCCATTCTTGTACCTCTGGTAGATTTCATCTGTGAAACTATCTTGTCCTGAACTTTTTTTGGTTGGTAGGCTATTAACTGCTGCCTCAATTTCAGAACTTGTTATTGGTCTATTCAGGGATTTGACTTCTTCCTGGTTTAGTCTTGGGAGGATGTAAGTGTTCAGGAATTTATCCATTTCTTCTAGATTTTTTGGTTTATTTATATAGTAGTATTCCCTGGTGGTAGTTTGTATTTCTGTGGGATTAGTTGTGACATCCCCTTTATTATTATTTATTGCATCTATTTAATTCTTCTCATTTCTTCTTTATTAGTCTGGCTAGCAGTCTATCTATTTGGATGATATTTTCAAAAAACCAACTCCGGGATTCATTGATTTTTTTGAAAGGTTTTTGGTTTCTCTATCTCCATCAGTTTTGCTCTTATCTTAGCTATTTCTTGTCTTCTGCTAGCTTTTAAATTTGTTTGCTCTTGCTCCTTTAGTCATTTTAACTGTGACGTTAGCGTGTTGATTTTAGATCTTTTCTGCTTTCTCCTGTGGACATTTACTGCTATAAATTTCCCTCTACACAATGCTTTGAATGTATTGTAGAGATTCTGGCACATTGTGTTTTTGTTCTCATTGGTTTCAAAGAACATTTTTGTTTCTGCCTTCATTTCGTTATTTATCCAGTAGTCATTCCGAAGCGGGTTGTTCAGTTTCCACATAGTTGTGCAGTTTTGAGTGTGCAGTTTTAAGCTCCCTGAAAATTTAATAAATAATACGTTTTTTAGTTTTAATAGATTAATAAAACTAATTTATTAATCCAATTAGTTCTAATTTGATTGCACTGTAGTCTGAAAGACTATTTGTTATGATTTCCATTCTTTTGCACTTGCTGAAGAGTATTTTACTTCCAATTATGTGGTTATTTTAGAATAAGTGCAATGTGGTGCTGAGAAGAATGTATACTCTGTGGATTTGTGATGGAGTGCTCTGTAGATGTCTATTCAGTCCATTTGGTACAGAGCTGAGTTCAAGTTCTGGATATCATTGTTAATTATCTGTCTCATTGATCTGTCTATTACTGACAGTGGGTTGTTAAAATCTCCTGCTCTTATCATGTGGAAGTCTAAGTCTCTTTGTAGGTCTCTAAGAACTTGCTTTATGAATCTGGGTGCTCCTGTATTGGGTGCATATATATTTATGATAGCACTTCTTGTTGTATTGATCCCTTTACCATTATGTAATGTCCTTCTTTGTCTCTTTCAATCTTTGTTGGTTTAAAGTCTGTTTTGACAGAGACTAGGATTGCAACCCCTGCTTCATTTTTTTTTTTTTTGCTTTCCCTTTGCTTAGTAAATGTTCCTTCATCCCTTTATGTTGAGTCTATGAGTGTCTTTACACATGAGATGGGTCTCCTAAATACAGCACACTGAGGGGTCTTGACTATCCAATTTGCCAGTCTGTGTCTTAATTAGGGCATTTGCCTTATTTACATTTAAGGTTAATATTATTATGTGTGAATGCGATCCTGCCATTATAATGCGAACTGGTTATTTTACCCATTAGTTGATGCAGTTTCTTCATAGCATCGATGGTCTTTACAATTTGGTTTGTTTTCGCAGTGGGTGGCAGTGGTTTTTCCTTTCCAAGTTTAATGCTTCCTTCAGGAGCTCTTACAGGGCAGGCCTGGTGGTGACAAAATCTCTCGGTATCTGCTTATCCATAAATGACTGTATTTCTCCTCCTTAGGACAATGGGTTTGGCTGGAAATGAAATTCTGGATTGAAAACTTTTTTCTTTAACAGTGTTGAATATTGGCCCCCACTTTCTTGAGGCTTGTAAAGTTTCTGCTAAGATATCTGCTGTTAGTGTAATGGGCTTCCTTTTGTGGGTATCCTGACCTTTTTCTCTGTCTGCCCTTTGCACTTTTTCCTGCATTTCAACCCTGGTGAATCTGAAAATTATGTGTCTTGGGGTTGCTCTTCTCAAGGAGTATCTTTGTGGTGTTGTCTGTATTTTCTGAATTTGAATGTTGGCCTGCCTTGCTAGGTTGGGGAAGTTGTCCTGGATAACATCCTGAAGAGTGTTTTCCAACTTGGTTTCATTCTCCCCTTCACTTTCAGGTATACCCATCAAATGTAGATTTGGTCTTTTCACATAATCCTATATTTCTTGGAGGCTTTGCTTATTTCTTTTCTCTCTTTTTTCTCTAGTCTTGTCTTCTTGCTTTATTTCATTGAGTTGACCTTCAATCTCTGATATTCATTCTTCCACTTGATCAATTTGGCTATTGAAACTTGTATATGTTTCACAAAGTTCTTGTGCTGTGTTTTTCAGCTTTGTGGGGTCATTTTTGTTCTTCTCTAAATTGGTTATTCTAATTCACCTATTTTCAAGGTTCTTAGTTTCCTTGCATTGGGTTGGAACATGCTTCTTTAGCTGGGAGAAGTTTGTTATTACTCACCTTCTGAAGCCTGCCTCTGTCCATTTGTCAAACTCATTCTCCATCCAGTTTTGTTCTCTTGCTGGTGCAGAGTTGTGATTCCCTGGAGAAGAAGAGGTATTCTGGTTTTTGGAATTTTCAGTCTTTTTGTGCTGGTTTCTTCTCATCTTCATGTATTTATCTACCTTTGGTCTTTGAAGTTGGTGACCTTTGAGTGGGGTCTCTGAGTGGAAATTATTTCTGTTGATGTAGAAACTATTTCTTTCTCTTTGTTAGTTTTATTCTAACAGTCAGGCCCCTCTGCTGCAGGTCAGCTGGAGTTTGCTGGATGGAGGTCCACTCCAGATTCTGCTTGCCTGGGAATCACCAGCAGAGGCTGCATAACAGCAAAGATTGCTGCCTGTTCCTTCCTCTGGTTGTTTCATCCCAAAAGATTACCTGTAAGATGTCAGCCAGAGCTCTCCTGTATGAGGTGTCTGTTGGCCCCTACTGGAAGGTGTCTCCCAGTCAGGATACACCGGGGTCAGGGATGCACTTGAGGAGGCAGTCTTTCCCCTATCAGAGCTCAAATGCTGTGCTAGGAGATCTGCTGCTCCCTTCAGAGCTGCCTGGCAGGGAAGTTTAAGTACGCTGAAGCTGTATACTCAACCACCCCTTTTCCCAGGTGCTCTGTCCCAGGAAGATGGGGGCTTTATCTATAAGTCCCCAACAGGCTGCAGCCTTTTTTCAGAGATGCCCTGCCCAGTGAGGAGGGAATGTCACAGCCTGCCTGCAGAGGCCTTGCTGAGCTGCCATGGGCTCTGCCCAGTTTGAACTTCCCTCAAACTTTGTTTACACTGTGATGTTAAAATCACCTACTCAAGCCTCTGCAATGGCAGACTTCCCTGCCAGCACTGACTTTGAATGTTCCAAGAGGAGCTCAGACTGCACACTGGCTGCGAGAATTTCACTGGTCATGGGGGTGGGGTCTGCTGAGCCAGATCACTTGGCTCCCTGGCTTCAACCCCCCTTTTCAGGGGAGTGAATGGTTCTGTCTCACTGATGTTCCAGGCACCACTGGGGTATGAAAAAAAATAAAAAAACAGAACACTGCTACAGCTAGAGTGGTATCTTTCCAAACAGCTGCCCAGTTTTGGAAACCCAGGGCCCTAATGTCATAGTCACTGGAGGGAATCTCCTCCTGGTCCGGGTTGTGAAGATTGTGGGAAAAGCACAGTATCTGGGCTGGAATGCAGGGTACAGTCCTTAATGGCTTCCATTGGCTAGGAGTGGGAGTTCTCTGCTCCTTGTATTTTCTGGTGAGACGATCCTCCACTCTGCTTCTGCTCAACCCACCTTGGGCTGCATCCATGGTGCAGACAGTTCCAATGAGATAAACTAGGTACATCAGTTGGAAATAAGAAGATAGCCCGCCTTCTGTGTCCCTCTCACTGGGAGCTGCACACTGGAGCTGATCCTATTTGACCATCTTGCCAGGAATCTCATATGTCCGTTTGAGGTAGATTATAACTTCTTCCAAGATTGTTGCTGTTTTTTTGGATTCAGTTATTGTCTAAGGAAGCACAATATTTTCTGCCTGTAACCTCTACCTGTACCCTCTCAAATGTCTCTGGATTTCTGTTTTTCTCAAAGTCATCTGAACTCTCACCACATAGTTGTATACTCCTCATAGAATTCTCAGAACTGGCTGTTCTTTCAGGGAACACACCATCTCCTGCTTACTCCCTTGTATTTCATCTGCATATACAAACAATCTTTCTCTTTAGTCAGCTTTTCTAAAAGTCCCAAACACTTTTAGAATCTGATTTTAAAAGTCCATTAAAGATAACTATAATAAATCCTATATCTAAGAATCAATATCTAAGATCCCAAGGTAGAAGCTAAGAGTTGCTGCAAGCAAAGATCTGATTATGACATGCATCTTTTTAGAATTATGCTTAGAGTTAGATGTGTCGTCTTCCCAACCTTTCTTAAAGGGGCACATAATGACTATATTTTTCATTTGGCTACCAGATATAGATGATAAATGAAGGGAAAGTTTTTGAAAACCTATTTTGTGCTAATATAATCGCAAATACAATTTTCTGGATTAATTTTATGTTAATTTTAGTACTGTTATCCTGAGGCATTTTGTGGGAAAGATGAAAATTTGAAAATGAAGTAAATAAAAAGAGTATGATCTAGTCATTTAATAATTTTGTTCTATTTTTACTTTTCTCTAACACATATGGGTACATTAAAATAATGATCAAATTTTTCAGCACATATTAGTATCATTGACATAAAATGTTCCTACAGTCCTCTAATTTAAAAAAAATCTCAATATGTTGGCAAGGTAGAGGTTATTTTAGCAAATCTACTCCTATGTTCATAAAATAAAGAATATTGGAATTGTAGTTGCTTCAGTGATAAAATCAATGAAAAATTTAAAAATTCTTTACAAGTCAGATAACCTAATTAATTATTAAATTATTGACAACAATCAATTAATAAATTAAAGTCTCTTCTATTCTCTCTTCATCTAACTCCAACATCTACATATACAGACAATGAAGCTGCTAATTTAAAGGCCCAGGACAAACTCAAAGAGGCACGAAAAACTGCTTAGTGAGCCTGAGTTCATCACCTAGTGGGAGGGCAATGGCAGAATAAGAGGAAATTGTCATTTTCCTTTACTCTTCTCAGCATCTATCATTGATTAAACTCCTCAAGGGCAAGAACACTTAATGGGCTTCTGTATATAATTTGTCAGTCTGTCTCTTCTCAGAATTCAGTATATTAACATTCTTTCCTCTGTCACTGAGCTTCAGAGGTAAAGCAAGAAATGCTTCCTTTTGAAAGCTTTTCACTTTGAGAATCACATCACTGTGCGATTCATGATTAGTTTTAGTTTCAAAGGCAGAAAAAACTTGGCATTTTTCTTTGTCCACAAGTTTAACGTTGGTTTCATTTGACTTTTACTTACAGCCAGAATTTACAAGGGTTTGACTAGTAGTATGTTGGTAAAGTTGTAATGACTGGCAAACTTGTTGCCACCCTGAATCCCTCCCTCCATCCTAAGAAAGAGCCTGTATTAGTAGTGTTTACTAATTTCCATAATGTATTTACTCTCACCATGACTGATTTCGGGCTGTAATGTGATGCTACTGAGTCTGGAGTTGGGAAGTGGTAGGCGTGATCAGCCTCCTTTGCCAGGATACATTAGGTCTAGCACACGACCATGTTTGGCCGTAGGGGAGAAAGACGAAAGGAAACCCCTTAGGTCTGCCTACAGCCTGAATCAAAGGATTCTATGATGAAGTTCTGTATATCCAACTGAGTCTCTTTTTACAGATATCTTCTTGGAAATTGACATCATGTAACACAAAGGAAATACACCCTCTAAACAATAGTTGAACCGTGAGTTTTCGTCAAATAAATACATAAAATATGTCTAATTGATTGTCTTTTAAAATTCTAGTTGTGCCTCCTTAGAAGTAACATCACTTACTCAAAAGGGAAGGTATGTTTGGTATGATTGAAGGGAAATTCTGCTGTCTTGAAAGATGAATTATAAAAGAAGATCTTCCCTTTTTCCCTTCCCAAGTTCCTCAAAGGTTTCACATTAAATACCTTAGTTAATAAGAATCCTCATGCTTAAAGCTTTATTTCATAGAGCCTATACCTGGAAGAGACCTTAGGTAATAAGGCAATGTTACCTGAAACACTTTGAAAACTCTACAACTATTTTTTTAATTGCATTTTAGGTTTTGGGGTACATGTGCAGAACATGCAAGATAGTTGCATAGGTACACACATGGCAGTGTGTTTTTCTGCCTTCCTCCCCTTCACCCACATTTGGCATTTCTTCCCAGGCTATCCTTCCCCAGCTCCACTCCCCGCTGTCCCTCCCCTATACTCCCCAATAGACCCCAGTGTGTAGTACTCCCTTTTCTGTATCCATGTGTTCTCATTTTTCATCACCCGCCTATGAGTGAGATTATGCGATATTTCATTTTCTGTTCTTGTGTCAGTTAACTCTACAACTATTATAATTGTACAGCTAGTATGTTTTATTATTTATTAACATAATAGATGGCTCAACCCAATAATTTTACAAGCATGTTAAATAATTTCCCATAATTATTATTATAAGTTAAGGCTAGAACACAGATCTTTGAAATTTCATGGTAAGAGTATTCATGTAATATCAGATTGCCTGCCTTATTCTTTACTTCCTCTTTTAAATATTGGAATAAAACAAAATTCAAATATTATGTGTATTTAAAAGAGGGCTTTTATTAGCCCATTTTGACACTGCTGTAAAGAAATATCCAGATTTGCTAATATATAAAATGAAGAAGTTTAATTGATTCAGAGTTCCGAATGGCTGGTGAAACTTACCATGATGGCTGAAGTCAAGTGGGAAGCAAGGCACAGCTTTCCATGGCAGAGCAGGAGAAAGAGTGCAAAGCATGAAGAGCCACACACTTTTAAACCATCAGATCTCCTGAAATCTCACTCACTGTTATTAGAACAGAAAAGGGTCTCTTTGGAACATCCACATCCATGATCCAATCACCTTCCACCAGACCCCCCGCCTCTTTGATATGAGATTTGAGGAAAGACACAATTCCAACCCATATCAGTTCTCTACAAACTCAAGTTCTCTAACTTAGGCAGTATCTCAAATCACTATTAGATTTTATGATTATTTTACATCACTTATCTTATTATGTCACTGCCTGTTTAAAAATTTTACATTTCTTAATTTTGGTATGGCATCTAGCGTTCCTAGATAAGGCACATCAAGGAAAAGGATAGATGTAATTTTTTGTTGTTTGTTTAATGGCCAGGCATGGTGGCTCACACCTGTAATCTTAGCACTTTGAGAGACCAAGGTGGGCAGATCATTTGAGGTCAAGAGTTTGAAACCAGACTGGCGAACATGATGAAACCTTGTCTCTACTAAAGATAAAAAAAAAGAAAAAAAAATAGCCAAGCTTAGGCCAGGCACCTGCAATCCCAGCTACTTGGAAGGTTGAGACAGGAGAATTGCTTGAACTCAGGAGGCAGACATTGCTGTGAACCGAGATCATGCTACTGCAATACAGACTGGGCAACAGAGCAAGACTCCATCTCAAAAATAAATAAATAAATAAAAATTATATGGTTTACTATTTGCATATATGGTCAATTCCTTTCTTTCCAGATCTTTGATCTGCTTTGCTGTTATATTTAGTAATTCTGATTGATTATTTAGGTGACCAAAGTCAACAGATTATCCATAAATTTTACCATTATTTTACAAATATATTAACCTGCATGGTATTGCATATGGACATACTATGTGTGCGAGTAAATGGTTATTTCTAGACTTTAAAAAATTAAAAGTTGTCACTAAGCTTCTGATGATATATTTAGAGTTATTATAATCAATTTTATAATATACTTGGGAACTTTAATTTTAACACTATTGTGTCACAATTGCATAGATTATTTTTAGGACATAAAATAGTAAAAATTTTTGCAGATATTTCTCATGAAGAAATATTAAAACTTTGCCAAAGAAACATTATTAAGTTGGTTGTAAAGTCCTAACTGCCACATTATATTTTAAAATATATATTTAGCTATTTTCAAAGGCTCTCTGTCTCTCTCCTTCCATCTGTCTTCTAAAGCAGATAACAGAATTTGAAAGATGTTGACATCGTTGGTGTAATTCCTTTTTATTGTATTTAGTAAATATTTGAGTGATCATAGAAATTTGAGAGTTTATTATGGATCATCTTTTTCCAACCATTTTTCACTTTTTTCCCCAGATTCTAAGCCAGTCTTCTACAGACATCAGTTTTATAATAAAGTTGTCTAAAGCATCTCTCATTCTTTTTTTTTATTGCATTTTAGGTTTTGGTGTACACGTGAAGAACATGCAAGATAGTTGCATAGGTACACATGTGGCAGTGTGATTTGCTACCTTCCTCTCCCTCACATATATCTGGCATTTCTCCCCATGCTATCTCACCCAACTCCCCAACCCCCACTGTCCCTCCCCTATTCCCACCAACTGACTCCTGGGTGTAGTACTCCCTTCCCTGTGTCCATGTGTTCTCATTGTTCAACATGCATCTATGAATGAGAACATGCAGTATTTCATTTTCTGTTCTTGTGTCAGTTTGCTGAGAATGATGTTCTCCAGGTTCATCCATGTCCCTACAAAGGACACGAACTCATCGTTTTTGATGGCTGCATATTATTCCATGGTGTATATGTGCCACATTTTCTCTGTCCAGTCTATCATCAATGGACATTTGGGTTGATTCCAGGTCTTTGCTATTGTAAACAGTGCTGCAATGGACATTCATTTGCACATATCCTTATAGTAAAACAACTTATAATCCTTTGGATATATACCCAGTAATGTGATTGCTGGGTCAAATGGAATTTCTATTTCTAGGTCCTTAAGAAATCACCACACTGTCTTCCACAATGGTTGAACTAATTTACACTCCCACCAGCAGTGTAAAAGGATTCCTATTTCTCCACATTCTCTCCAGCATCTGTTGTCTCCAGATTTTTAAATGATCGCCATTCTAACTGGATTGAGATGGTATCACAATGTAGTTGTGATTTGCATTTCTCTAATGACCAGTGATGATGAATATTTTTTCATATGTTTGTTGGCCTCATGTATATCTTCTTTTGTAAAGTGTCTGTTCATATCCTTTGCCCATTTTTGAATGGGCTTGCTTGTTTTTTTCTTGTAAATCTGTTTGATTTCTTTGTAAATCCTGGATATCAGCCCTTTGTCAGATGAGTAAACTGCAAACATTTTTTCCCATTCTGTTGGTTGCCGATTCACTCTAATGACTGTTTCTTTTGCTATGCAGAAGCTGTGAAGTTTGATTAGGTCCCATTTGTCTAATTTGGCTTTTGTTGCCAATGCTTTTGGTGTTTTGGTGATGAAGTGCTTGCCTATGCCTATGTCCTGAATGGTTTTGCCTAGATTTTCTTCTAGGGTTTTTATGGTGTTAGGTCTTATGTTTAAGTCTTTAATCCATCTGGAATTAATTTTAGTGTAAGGTTTCAGGAAGGGGTCCAGTTTCTGCTTTCTGCACATATCTAGCCTGTTTTCCCAACACCATTTATTAAACAGGGAATTATTTCCCCATTGCTTTTTTTGTAAGGTTTATCAAAGATTGTATGGTTGAGGATATGTTGTATTGCCTCCGATGCCTCTGTTCTGTTCCATTGGTCTATATCTCTGTTTTGCTACCAGTACCATGCTGTTTTGATTACTGTAGCCTTGTAGTATAGTTTGAAGTCTGGTAGTGTGATGCTTCCTGCTGTCTTCTTTTTGCTTAGAATTGACTTGGCTATGCAGGCTCTCTTTTGGTTCCATATGAAGTTCAAGGTAGTTTTTTCCAGTTCTGTGAAGAAGGTCATTGGTAGCTTGATGGGGATAGCGTTGAATCTGTAAATTACTTTGGGCAGTATGGCCATTTTCACGAAATTAATTCCTAACCATGAACATGGAATGTTTCTCCATCTGTTTGTGTCCTCTCTTATTTCGTTGAGCAGTGGTTTGTAGTTCACCTTGAAGGGGTCCTTTACATTCCTTGTTAGTTGTATTCCTAGGTATTTTATTCTCTTTGCAGCAATTGAATGGCAGTTCGTTCTTGATTTGGCTCTCTTTAAGTCTGTTATTTGTGTGTAGGAATGCTTGTAATTTTTGCACATTGATTTTGTATCCTGAGACTTTGCTGAAGTTGCTTATCAGTTTCAGTAGTTCTTGAGCTGAGGACATGGGGTCTTCTAGGTTTACTATCATGTCATCTGCAAATAGAGACAATTTGGCTTCCTGCTTTCCGATTTGAATACCCTTTATTTCTTTTTCTTGCCTGATTGCTCTGGCTAAAACTTGCAGTACTATATTGGATAGGAGTGGTGAGAGAGAGAGCATCCTTGTCTAGTACCGAATTTCAAAGGAAATGCTTCCAGTTTTGCCCATTCTGTATGATATTGGCTGTTGGTTTGTCATAAATAGCTTTTATTATTTGAGATACATTCTGTCAATACCGAGTTTATTGAGGGTTTTTAGCATAAAGGGCTGTTGAATTTTGTCAAACCCTTCTCTGCATCAATTGAGATAATCATGTGGTTTTTGTCTTTGGTTCTGTTTATATCGTGAATTATGTTTATAGACTTGTATATGTTGAACCAGCCTTGCATCCCTGGGATGAATACTACTTGATCATGGTAGATAAGCTTTTTGATGTGCCGTTGCAATCAGCTTACCAGTATTTTATTAAAGATTTTTGTGTCTATGTTCATCATGGATATTGGCCTGAAGTTTTTTGTCTCATTGAGTCTCTGCTGGGTATCACGACGGAGTTGGTCTCATAAAATGATTTGGAAAAGATTCCCTCTTTTTGGATTATTTGGAATAGTTTCAGAAGGAATGGTAACAGTTCCTCTTTGTGTGTCTGGTAGAATTCGGCTGTGAACCCATCTGGACCTGGGCTTTTGTTGTGTGGTAGGCTCTTAATTGCTGCCTCAACTTCAGATCTTGTTATTGGTCTAATCAGAATTTTGACTTCTTCCTGGTTTAGGCTTGGGAGGAGGCAAGTGTCCAGGAATCTATCAATTTCTTCAAGGTTTACTAGTTTATGTGCATAGAGTTGTTTGTAATATTCTCTGATGATGGTTTGAGTTTCTGTGGAATCTGTGGTGATTTCCCCTTTATCGTTTTTTATTGCATCTATTTGGATATTCTCTCTTATCTTTTTATTAATCTAGCTAGTGGGCTGTCTATTTTGTTGATCTTTTCAAAAAAACAGCTCCTGGATTTATTGATTTTTTTGAAGGGTTTTATGTGTATCTATCTCCTTCATTTCTGCTCTGAGCTTAGTTATTTCTTGTCTTCTGCTAGGTTTTCAGTTTTTTTAATCTTGCTCCTCTAGCTCGTTCAATTTTGATGATAGGGTGTCAATTTTGGATCTCTCCAGTCTTCTCATGTGGGCATTTATTGCTATATATTTTCCTCTAGAGACTACTTTAAATGTCTCCCAGAGATTCTGGTATGTTGTGTCTTCGTTTTCGCTGGTTTCGAAGAACTTCTTTATTTCTGCCTTCATTTCGTTGTTTATACAGTCAACATTCAAGAGCCAGTAATTCAGTTTCCATGAAGCTGTGCCGCTCTGAGTTAGTTTCTGAATTCTGAGTTCTAACTTGATTGCACTGTGGTCTGAGAGACTGTTATGATTTCCACTCTTTTACATTTGCTGAGGAGTGTTTTACTTCCAATTATGTGGTCAATTTTAAAGTAGGTGTGATGTGGAGCTGAGATGAATGTATATTCTGTGTATTTGGGGTGGAGAGTTCTGTAAATCTCTATCAGGTTTGCTTGTTCCAGTTCTGAGTTCAAGTCCTGGATATTATTGTTAATTTTCTGTCTGGTTGATCTGTCTAATATTGACAATGGAGTGTTAAACTCTCTCACTATTATTGTGTGGGAGTCTAAGTCTCTTTGTAAGTCATTAAGAACTTGCCTTATATATCTGGGTGCTTCTGTATTGGGTCCATATATATTTAGGATCATTAGCTCTTCTTGTTGCATTGATCCTTTTACAATTATGTAATGTCCTTCTTTGTCTCCTTTGATCTTTGTTGCTTTAACGTTTATTTATCAGAGATGAGAATTGCAACTCCTGCTTTTTTTTGCTCTCGATTTGCTTGGTAAATCTTCCTCCATCCCTTTACTTTGAGCCTTTGTGTATCCTTGCATGTGAGATGGGTTTCCTGGATACAGTACACCAGTGGGTTTGGCTTTTTTCCAATTTGCCAGTCTGTGTCTTTTGATGGGTGCATTTAGCCCATTTACAATTACGGTTAATATTGTTATGTGTGAATTTGATACTGCTGTTTTGACACTAGCTGGCTGTTTTGCCTATTAGTTGATGGTGATTCTTCATTTCGTTGATGCTCTTTACTGTTTGGTATGTTTTTGGAGTGGCTGGTACTGGTTGTTCCTTTCTATGTGTAGTGCCTCTTTCAGCTGCTCTTGTAAAGCAGGCGTGGTGGTGACAATATCTCTGCGTACTTGTTTGTTTGCAAAAGGTTTTATTTTTCCTTCACTTATGAAGCTTAGTTTGGCTTCATATGAAATTCTGGTTGAAAGTTATTTTCTTTGAGGATGTTGAATATGGCCCCCACTCTCCTCTGGCTTGTGGGTTTTCTGCTGAGAGATCTGCTGTGAGTCTGATGGGCTTCTCTTTGTTGGTAACCCAACCTTTCTCTTTGGCTGCCCTGAGCGTTTTCTCTTTCATTTCAACCCTGGTGAATCTGACAATTATGTGCCTTGGGGTTGCTCTTCTTGAGTAATATCTTTGTGTTGTTCTCTGTATTTCCTGGATTTGAATATTGGCCTGCCTTGCTAGGTTGGGAAGGTTGTCCTGGATAATATCCTGAAGAGTATTTTCCAGCTTGTATTCATTCTCTTCATCACATTCAGGTACACCTATCAAACATTGATTAGGTCTCTTCACATAGTCCCACATTTCTTGGAGATTTGTTCATTCCTTTTTGCACTTTTTTCTCTAATCTTGCCTTCTGGGTTTATTTCATTGAGTTGATCTTCAACCTCTGATATCCTTTCTTCTGTTTGGTCAATTCGGCTGTTGAAAGTTGTGCATGCTTCACGAAGTTCTCGTGTTGTGGTTTTCAGCTCCATCAATTCACTTATATTCCTCTCTAAGTTGTTTATTCTTGTTATCATTTCATCAAATCTTTTTTCAAGGTTCTTAGATTCTTTGCATTAAGTTAGAACATGTTCTTTTATCTCACAGAAGTTTCTATTTATGCACCTTCTGAGCATCTTTCATTCTAAATTGCTAACATCAAAATATACTTGAGGAAGAGAAGACTATTTGTGCTTGAGATTTGGGCATCATGATCTTTCACTTGATAAAAATGCATTTCATATTTAATACATGTGTGCAGCAAAAAGATTTTGAGATCTTACATTTTAGAATACACATACATTTTTCCAAAGAGTTTTACATCCAATATCATGTTAAGCTTTTGAAGAAAAAGCTTAAAGTAGATAGAATATCCTTGTAAATATTTTATATGAACACTGAGTAAGATAAATTAATGCTGAAATGTGAAAAACTACATGAAATCCAGAAAATATTTAGTTAAAAAAAATCTAAGTTGTAACTAAATGTGGTGAGTACATTTTAGAGTATCAATGGTATTTAAGAACTTGCAAATCATCACTCTACTGATCTCCATGGGTACCATCCACAATTATAAAACTGATTTTAAATTGCACAAAAGGAGTTACGTCCACAAAAACATGGAGTAAGAAACTCCAGAAATTGTTTCTATTATAAAAGCAGTGAGAAAACTGGCAGAAATTGTCAGAATCAACTTTTTCAGAATTCTCAATACTAACTGAAGATTTATTTTTTGACTGCGCTCTGTTTTATATACATTTCTTAACTTTCTATTCATTCCAGAATTGAAGGCTGTTATTTCATTGCTAAAACTCTAGAGTATATTTTGACTACTGGAATGGCTTTTCTTACCTTATTATTATTTTCCAAATGTTCTTGGATTTTTGTGAGATTCCATTAAATGCATAGCTTATTCTCAATGTAATTAATATCTTTGCAGTCTTAGGTTTTTCTCACTCAAAAACAGTATATTAGTTCACATTTACTTTGATCTTGTTGAAACTTTCTGTAATATTTCATAACTTTCTTTGCACAGGTTTACATAGTTTTTGCTCTATTTATTATTTTATTTTACATATTCTGTAATTAAAAAGGATATTTATTATTTGTGTAATATTTAACCTTTTTTATTGCTAATATATGGAAAAACTCTTATTTGCTTATTTAGTTTATGGCTTATACATTGATTTTATGTGTCTTTTTGAGTTTTTATTAATGCAAATATTGTGTCTAAAAATATTTATTGTGCTTTTCTCCTAACAATCATAATTTTTCTTGTGTAATCACACTAGTTATAATCTCGACTGGTTTTGTAACTATGGTGACTTCAGCATTCTTGTGTGATGCATTTAACTCAATTTATTTACAGAATGATAAAGAAGTGTAAGTTTTTGCAGACTGTAGAAGACATGTAATCCAGCTTTTAAAATTTCCACATTTAAGAATAGAAACCAGAGTACTAAAATAATTTGCTTAAATTTCTATAGTTCGTTTATGCCAAAGCTTCTGTTGAAATTCCCCCTTGACTTGCATTCAAGCTGTTTCGTACTTTAACCCACTTTTCTTTATAAGACAATCAATGAGTCCAATAGTGTCACTCTGCTTGGTCAAAATACTCTTATCTGATTCACCCTCTACTCAAGCTTGCCAGGTGCACATACACACATAGTGGAGTGTTCACTCTTCACCATTAAACTCAGAGCTCCTCATAACTAGAAAAATAAATAAAGAAAGAACAACATCTCTTTATCCTAGCCTGCTATTTATTATGCATATTTATTTATTACATATATCAGACTACATACATAGACTTTAGCTTACTAAAATACAGATTATATAAATATATCAAATCAAGTCTCCTTCTCTGGCAGACATTCAGTTTAAAACTCAAATTTAAATACATTGATTCCCATTAGTATAGTTTTGTCTGCAAGTCCAGGTTGGTCTATATGCTTTGGCCATTCCTTTCCTGGAAACAGGTTATTTGATTGCAAGGGTTCTTTTTATGACAATGCATCTAATGATTTTTGAAGTTCCCTAAGACAATATTCTGTGCACCTGTGTGAATGTTTTGTCAGGATCAATTTAAAAGTATGTAATTATATGGATATTGACTAATTAATGCAAAACCCAGTGGGACTGCCAGAGAGTTTAAATACATTCTCTCTTGCATATGAAGACAATTTCTCTGATGAGTCATGTTTCATTAAGTTAACAAGACCAATCACTTGAAGTGTTTTAGGTAGATTTGGGTGAGACTTCCGCATCATGAGCAATGAGTAAAACACTATTCCATGCCATGAGGCTCACATTTCATTATGGCCAAGAACATGTGCTTCAAAGTCCTCAGCTATTTCTTTCAGTACAGTTATGCATCACAAGACCCTGTTGTCAAGGGAGCTACATTTTCATTCTATTGGACGTCTTTATTGAAAGGATTTATTGTTGTGATCATGAGTCACTAGCATGACAAAATCTACTAAGGGTGATTGTATTTTAATGGTTCCTAGTGCTAGAGACCATGTATTATCTCCTAGGGCAGAGTTAGGAACTGCAAACAAGACAAGGAACAATATAATTTTTGTTCCATTTATATTCATATATGCCATTTTCTAATTAATGAAGACCTAAAGATTTATGAGACTATCTCAGTATATACTTCATGGGAGTAGAAACATTTTCTAAGTGTGCCATTTACCACTTACTTTATCATCAAGACTCAACCTATAGTCTTTGATAAGAAGCACGTGCTGTTATCACACAAACACCAAAAAAAAGACAGAGGACAATATTGTAGCAAGTGTTAAGCCAGAAACAGAGTCCTCAAGTCATGTATTTATAGAGATCTTCTAAAACTTCTCCCTTTATATCTCTGAAAAAAGTGTGTAGGTTATCGGGAATTCAGTGCTTTCCCTAAATCTGTATGGAATGGCTGACTTTATGAAGAAGAATAGAACATATCTGAGGCCCAAGAATTCCTTTTGTTTAATCCATATCAGTTTTTGTAACAGAAAAATAGGTCTTTGCAGCAGTTTGCATGCTATTGAAGAGAGGTCTAGAAAAATATGACCAAGAAAAATCATTTCTAATTCATTTACCCAAACTCTAAGAATTGATTTATCTTTTTCTAACAGCTGTATGGTATTCCAAGAGTAAGATATCCCAAAAAAGAAACCAAACAAGGTCATTGTTACAAAAAATATTTCTACTTCACACACACAAACATTTAAAAATTGTTTGCTTGTGCTAGTGAAAGCTTCTTTACTAATATCATAGTCCATAATTTTGGCCTGACTTCTTATCTCTCCCAGGACTTCTTGAGTGGATTTGAAGAGTTAGGACTGGACCTTGAGAATGGAATGCACCTGTGGCTCAACTGTGGCACTAAAAGTTACCAGCAGCCAGATTTCCAGGAATAAGGTAGGAAGGTTGGCTGGTTAAAGGTAGAGCTGAATTACTCATAAATTTCTGCTCTTTCCTCAGTTTAGCTCTTCATGCATTCTTTATTAGCAATATTCATCCATGGAATTTCCAGGTGCTATATCCTCTGGTGGAGAAAGAAATACTTCTTTCCTGTCCCTTTCTACCATTTAGATGCATGACATGGTTTCCTACATATTCTAAATCTGGAAAAAACTGTTAAGAGCATAAACTTCATACAATACCAGAGTGGTAAACATGTGGTTTTATGAGTAGTGTATTTAAAATAAGTAAATATTGTTCAGTATAATTTTATGAATATTTAATTCCCTTCTCTCTCCCTCTCTCTCTCTGTGTGTGTGTGTGTATATATATATATATATATATATATATGTATTTAAATTCATGTTTAATATTTATTGCCACAGTCAACTGCAACTATGCTAATTTTTGTTACAGTGCTATGAAATTTGGTGAAATTTTGCTGCCTATAAGGAATATAGTAAATAATCACAATGGAATTCATATCTGGAATATGACTTACCTGTATTTTAACACTACACCAAGTAAAATAAGGAGAAGGCATGATTCCATCCTAAAGGTAGTACTAGAAACAGATTGTAGATTCATTTTCTCTTAAGTCCCTTATAGCTCCTTGCTCCTCTTACTTCTCTTCTTTGGCTTAGATAAGAGTATTTTGAGCTGTCAAAAAATTGAAATTAATACGAATTACTCCCGATTTAACTTTATAGATAGTACATTATATGCAAAAGAAAGTTAATTTTAGTTTTAGATTCTAGGTGTATTACTGCTCCTCATTTTATCTCTTTTACCCAGCACAGGGCCTAGAATATAAAAGGTTCTCAATTAGCATTTGTGGAATAAATAAGGAAATAAATAGAGGAATGTTGAATAAAGACATTGGAGTAAACTAGAACTTCCTGGCTATCTTGATCAATGTTTGAATAAGAGCTATAAGGCAAGGGTTAAGAGCATTGTTGCTAATATTGTGGAGGTTAGAATGTCTATCAGTTAACATCTTTCTCAGCATTATTACCTTTTAACCTTAATAATTTCCTGAAAGACAACCTTTAGTACCATTAAATTGTACTGCATTAAAGTGCAAATATTGCCCTTGATTATACTATTATCTACTGAAAGTATTAGGTCAGCTAGACCTGTGGAAATAAGTCTTGCTCTACTTTTATTCATGCCAGTTTGATAATCATATCATATTATTTAATATTAATTCTAGGTTTCTCCAAAAATATTACCTTTTGAAGACATATACAGACACCTATTTGGCACGTGCTATATGCCTGAAGAATTCCTGGCTGATGTAAATTTAAATATAATAGAAGGCTATCAAGGGCTTTTGTTATAACTGAACCAGTGACTTTTTCAAATTTATTGAGTCATGCTCATTTTTTTAGTTCTATTCATGTTTCAAGGATAGAAGCAAAAGTATTCCTGAAAATGTTATACCCAAGAAGTTGCATGAGAGAATGATGGTGATTAAATGAAATCTTTGGAAATGTTTATACTCATTGTATTTACCTGTCTACACACATTTAACTGCTTTTCAGATATTCATTTCAGATGGCAATGCAATGGTTCTCAGCCTCTTAAAGCCTTGTTAGTTCTAGCTCTCTGGTTACCTAAAGAATTTGTTGATTTAATGTAATTGTCACTAATTCTGTTTGATAAAGGTTACTAACCTATGGTATTAGAAACTAGGTGGGAAGAACCTCTCTTCTGACTGTATAGGAAAGCTTAGCTGTTTAACTAGAGTTGGCACCTTGTATGAACAGGTCAGTAAATCCTAAATCTTTATCTACTTGCTGTCACTGCAGAGTGGAAAGGCTGAGAGACAGGCTTAAATCGCATTTCATAAGTTTAAACTAGGAGTTTACATAGAAATCTACTCAGGCCACCTTATATATTCATGCAAGTCATGCACTTTATTTTAAGCTTGCCATAATGGTTCCCTCAGCATTGTGCAGCACAAAACTTGCACCATCCTATAAAGAAGTTACAGGTCCAGCTACTTTGTTCCTTTTCCCTTAAGATGCAAACTCAAGGGCTTTTGTTTCTTACATGCATAACTGTCATTTTAAAAGCAAGACCCCTTGTATTCTACTTTCACAATCTCAGATAGAGAGAGAAGGCAAGCTATGGGTTTCTACACTTAGATTTGCTATCTCAATTTTGGGAGGCCGAGGCGGGTGGATCACTAGGTCAACAGATCGAGACCATCCTGGTCAACATGGTGAAACCCCGTCTCTACTACAAATACACAAAATTAGCTGGGCATGGTGGCACGTGCCTGTAATCCCAGCTACTCAGGAGGCTGAGGCAGGAGAATTGCCTGAACCCAGGAGACGGAGGTTGCGGTGAGCCGAGATCACGCCATTGCACGCCAGCCTGGGTAACAAGAGCAAAATGCTGTCTCAAAAAAAAAAAAAAAAAAGATTTGCTATCTCAAGTACCAACTCTCTCTTTATGCATTCCTTTTTCATCTTTAACTTTCTCTAGATATCTTACCAATGGAAACACAATAATGGACTTTTAGAAACATCTAGATTAAGACTAGAAATGGAACCAGCCTACTGTGTATGTTGACATGGTGCTGATGACAGAAGTTTTTAGGATTACAATTGATTCACAGATCATACTTACTTTTTTATTATTTTGTGACTATCTGTTTAACCCACAGGACTGAAGCACCATGCGGGTAAGAACTGTGTCTGTTTTGTTCATGATGTCTCTAAAATCTACCACAAAGAGCTTGCTCAAAATGCTCTGTAGAATGAATTTGTAGGATGCATTTTAAAAAGCCTTCCAGTATATGTAAGCTGTAAAATAAAAATATTATTGATTTAACAGAACATCTAGCAAGTTATGACACCTGAAACCAGAAAGATAGTACTTATTAAGTGGATGAAGGAAAACTCACCTTTATTGTATAGTTTGTTCTGTATGCATATTATCCATTTCCAGGATATTCCATTTATTCAATGCAATTCAACTGCTATCCCCTCCTCAGGTCAAGGCCTGGAAATGGTCTGTGAACACTAAGCTGGAATAATTATAAGACTCATGTCATTTGCTTCCTGACTGAGGGAAAATTCATTTCTATTGCCTAATGTCCAGTGTCTTAACACCATTGTTTCATAAATTTGGTTTATCCTTCTGTTGCTCAAGAACTGATTAATCAATCAGTTCCCACTATATCTTGGTCAGATGCAAAACTTTCTTCAGAGAATTCACTTAGAATTCTAGAGTACAACTGAAAGAAATCATTATGTTTTTATTTTTTTAACTAATAATATTTATTTTACTCTATAGGATTGTCTTGTTCCAGTAATTAAAAATAGGTAGGAGAACTTGCTTAAGAAGGAGAATAAATAAGTGAGAAAATAACAGCTGATAATTTAAAAACAAAGAAGCTAGGAAAACTGAATTTGACAAATTGCTGAGTTATTATTGGACATAGTAATAATAATGGTAACAAGAGATATCAGAAAAACTTGCAACTGTAGTCAATATCCTCTGTTTATAAATTAGCGTATGAGATAATCTGTTGTTTAAAAAATGTAAAATTAAATTGGCTAAATAGAATCTTTAAAACTTTATCATGACATTGTACACTTAAGCTACCTGAATTATTTTATATGAAATAACTCACTCTGCTGGGATGCAATGTGAATAAACAGTAAGGCCTGGCCTCTGAGGCAGCAGCAACCTCTCCATTTGTACCCATGAAGCAGGTCTTTCACTTTGGCTCTTTAATAATATGCACAAGAGAATTTCAGTAGTTTATATTTCACTAGTTTTGACATTTTGTTGTTTAATCAGGGCCTCTGACCACAGAGTCCCAAGATGTGCTATATAATGTATCTCTTCAGAAAATAAATAAGAAAACTTGCCTAAAAGAAATGTCATGCTGTGATCAGTCATGTCTCAATCAGCACACACCAGAATATACTTTCATAATGCCCATGAACTAAAATGGTTGAATTACTTTCTCATGGCGGTACATCAATGGAAGAGGATATTACAATTGCCTCTCGGATTGTTTAAGAGCTCTACTAATAACAAATAACTTCGAAAACAGTTTGTAGTCCTCATTAAAAAGAAGAGTAAAGGCACAAATTTAAAAGCACAGATACAAATTACTTAAAGAATCCGATTTACTTTTTTAACCTGATAGTTAAAATGTTTTCAATCTGGTTTTCTCATCTTTCCTATCTCTCCCTTACAGAATTAAAAAACAGTTCATGTAAAGTGTCCTGTCTGTCCAATAAAAGGTGGGCTTTTGTTCTTTGAGGTTACCATAAAGCAATTAGGCCATGTGCGGTGGCTCACACCTGTAATCCCAATACTTTGGAAGGCCAAGGCGGGCAGATAACAAGGTCAAAAAATTGAGACCATCCTGACCAACATGGTGAAACCCTGTCTGTACAAAAATACAAAACTTAGCTGGGCATGGTGGTGCACCAGCTACTTGGGAAACTGAGGCAGGAGAATTGCTGGAACCCCAGGAAGCAGGTATTGCAAGGAGACAAGATCGTACCTCTGCACTCCAGCCTCACAACAGAAGGAGACTCAGTCTCAAAAAAAATGATAAAGCAATTAGTCATCTGAGTCTAACTTAACATCAAAAATTGCAATAATACAGTCACACTATCCTATCTAGAAGATTCTGTTTTGTTGCAAGCGGTAAATATTATCTATAATTTAGATTCGGTTTTTATCTTTAATTTACTTTCACGCAGTCATTTGGAAATGAATGTATACTAATTTAGCTCATTGTAGAGGCATGCATGAGGTATACAAGATTGTCACTGCCATGTCACTTTTTCACTCATTTTCAGTAGTTGCAATAAGTATATCTGCTTCATCACAGTTTTTAGACATCATTTCATCTTCATAAGACTCATCTTATTTGGTGACATTATTTTAAGTAATTAAAGAAACTGCCACTTAATCTATGTAGTCATAGAAAACAGCGACAGTAACCAATAATCGACAAAGAACTATTCTTCTGGTGAGGGGAGACAATTAATTAGAAAGAGAATTAATTAAATCATCCAATCAATCCCTAGTGAGAAGGTTTATAGAGGGTGGATTCTAAGCTAAAATATATTATCTTAGGCTGGAGCAATTATAAGTATATTAGCTACTAAAAGGAATAATTGTAATCTAAGATTAAACGATTATTTTATCTTTTTCTATGAATCTGCAAAGAACACATCCAGACTAACTACAATAGTGATAGTTGTTTGAGTCTGGAATTAAATTATACTAGTTGCCGATATTTTTCATCTCTCAAAAGATTTGTGCCAACGCATATTGGGGCCATTTTTCTCCTTTCAAAATTGCTTTTATGCTTAGCCAGAGAATAAATGAGGCTGAAAATTAATTCACATGGCATTTTAACCAATAGTCAGTAATTTCTGTTCCACAAGCAAGAAGCAGCCCAATGCGTTTAGGAATAATTTTTTCCAAAAACCGCTCTGTTAGCTGCCACTCTGAAGAAAACTAATCCATTTCCATTTTAAACCTTTTCACCAAATGAAACTCCTGTTTTTATTAAGGTGCTAGTGTCTAAGCTGCATTTTATTCAATATAGAGGCCACTTATCTTTAATTTTGACCAACCTGCATCTGAACTTCTTCCAATATTTGAGGATCCCTTCACTTCATAAATTTAGTTAGTTAGCAAATCTGCCTTGTGTTATTGAAACTGAAAAGACAGACAAATGCTTACTCAGCCTTCCTGTCTGTTAGAGCAGGAGATTGGTTACACCAATCAGATGCACGAAGCCCAGAAATTTAAGGTCCATGGTAAACTGTCATTTTCTAGTTGCAAGGTGGAATCCAGAGCAAGCTCTAGGGTCTAGTGACTTGCATCACATTGCAAGAAGATCAACAGACATATCTGTGGTGTGATTTATGCCACCCCCCCTACCAAATCTGCTTCTCCAGGTTAGGATAGTACTATTTTCCAGAAAGCAGCATATCTCCCCCTGGACTGGTCTATTAAAAGGAACAAGACCTATGCAGGAAGATACATACAGATTTTGACCTTGTATTAGTTCGTTATCATGCTGCTAATAAAGACATACCCAGGACTGCGTAATTTATAAAGGAGAGGTTTCATTGATTCACAGTTCAGCATGACTGGGGAGGCCTCAGGAAATTTACAATCATGGTGGAAGAGGAAGCAAACATAATCCTTCTTCACGTGGTGGCAGCATAGAGAAGTGCCAAGCAAAAGAGGAAAAAGCTCCTTATAAAACCATCAGCTCTTGTGAGAACTCACTCACTTTCATGAGAACAGCAGCATAGGGGTAACCACCCCCATGATTGAATTACGTCCCACCAGATCCCTCCCAAAACACTTGGGGATTATGAGAACTGTAATTCAAGATGACATTTGGGTGAGAATACAGCCAAACCATATCACATCTCACCTTGTTTCATTCTTGAAGTCATATTATTGGGCTTTAGCAAATCTGAGGCCAAGTTTTTTCTTCTTAAAATTGGATTGTGATGCAAACCAGATAAGTTAATATATGTAAAACATGTAGCTACATCAAGATAATTTGCTGAGATATTAATTACTATTTTGTTTTTATTACAGTTAAAAAATTAAAATAAATTGCTGTTTACATTTTGCAATCTGGATATTTCCCCATTCTTCCCATTATTTTAGCTAGACCTTTTTGCTTTCTTATCTCAGAGGAATTTTTTAGGCTGAGACGTTGTCTCAAGATGTTTCCCTCTTGCCTTTAGTTTTTATAAGGTTGAGTTCCTTAAAAAGGTTATTGTAAAAGAGCAAACAGAAGCAAGTGAAAGTAACAAGATGTTTTCCCAAACAGGAAAAGAAGTCTGAATTTCTGAGATTGGCATGAACTCTTACTGATACCCTAGGAAGTTAAAATAGCCTTCAGAAGGTCTGTCTATTGACATCTCTCCCATGGTCTCTCACCCTCTACTTTAAACCACCTGCCTGCCTGGGACCATATAAGAAACCTAAAAAATATTTTCCAGGCTTTCTTACTTTTCCTTTTTGTTTTTTTCTTTTTCACAAGTAGACCTCCTATAGGTATACATGTTCCTGGTAAGGATAAAGACCTCACCACAGACACATGGGTGAGCATGAATTTCCTGGTAATCCTACAGAATGAGGGTTCAGTGTCACCACAATTTACTTGGAAGAAAATTATATAAAAAGACAGATGTTTTTCCTACCTTGGTGGAATATGAACTTTTAGGCTGTAGGAACACAACAGCACTTCAGAATATGTCAGTTCTACTCCTGTATTTTCAGTGTAGAATAGTGTGCAGTAAATATTAGTTCTATGCTTCTGTTAAAGTTGATAAATCTTACAGTTTTGAAGCCATTTCTAGACCTAATACGTTGTACATGGGCTTGAAAAATTAGTGGTTTGAAGCAAATTCAAAATGTCTAACCTAGCAATTTTAAGAATATTTCAATATTGACCTTTTAAAGGGTGACATGGGGGCAATCATGTTCATCACAGGCTCTGCTTATTCTTATGATACTCTACTTGGTCCAATTCTCACCTTTTGTTTCCTCCTTGTATTAGTCTATTCTTGCATACTATTAAAAAATGCCTGAGACTGGGTAATTTATAAGAAAAGAAGTTTAATTGGTTCATAATTCTACAGGCTGTACAGGAAGCATAGAAGCATCTGCTTCTAGGGAGGCCTTAGGAAGCTTCCAGTCACAGTGGAAGGCAGAGAGCTAGCAGGCATGTAACAAGGGGAAAGCAGGAACAAGAGAGCCAGCAGAAAGGTGCTGCACACTTTTAAACAACCAGAACTCACTCAGTACTGTGAGGACAGTACCAAGCAGATGGTGCTAAACCATTCATGAGAAATCTATCACCATGATCTAATCACCTCCCGCCAGGCCCCACCTCCAACACTAGGGATTACATTTCAATATAAAATAATTAGGGTGGGGACACATATCCAAACTGTGCCATTTGCCCCTGGCCCCTTTAAAGTCTCATGTCCTTCTCATATTTCAAAATCCAGTCATGCCTTCCCAACAATCCTCCAAAATCTTAATTCATTCCAGTGTTAACTCAAAAGTTCAAAGTTTCGTCTTAGACAAGGCAAGTCCCTTCCACCTATGAGCCTGTAAAATGAAAAATAAGTTAGTTATTTTCAGGATATAATGAGAATGCAAGCATTGGATAAACATTCCCCTTTTAAAATGTTTACATTAGTCAAAACAAGGGACTATAGGCTCAATGAATGTTCAAAACCCGGCATGGCAGTCATTCAAAAAGCTCCAAAATGACCTCCTTTCACTCTATGTCTTACATCTAGGGAACAATGATGCAAGGGGTAGGCTCCTAAAGCCTCAGGCAGCTCCACCCCTGTGGCTTTGCAGGGTTCAGCCCCAGAGGCTGCCATCACAGGTGGTTGAGTGCCTGCAGATTTTCTGTGCTGAAGGTGTAAGCTTCTAGTGTATCTACTATTCTGAGGTCTGGGAAACAGTGGCGCTCCTCTCACAGCTCCATTAGGCGGTTTCCCAGTGGGAACTTTGTGTGGGGCCTCCATCCCCCATCTTCTCTCTGCACTGCTCTAATACAGGTTCTCCATAAGGGCTCTGACCCTGCTGCAGGCCTCTGTTTGGACACTCGGGTTTTTCCAGGCATTTGTTGAAGTCTAGGTGTAGGCTCCCAATCCTCAACTCTTGCACTCTGTGCACCTGCAGGCTTAAAACCAAGTGGAAGTCTCCAAGGCTTAAGGCTTGCACCCTTTGAAGCAGCAGCTAGAGCTGTGCCTGAGCCTCTTTGAACTAGGGCTGGAGTGGTCAGGATGCAGCTGCTCTTCTTTTCCTTTTTTTTTTTTTTTGAGATGGAATCTTGTTCTGCTACCAGGCTGGAGTGCAGAGGCGTGATCTCAGCTCACTGGAACCTTTGCCTCCTGGGCTCAAACAATTCTCCTGCCCCAGCCTCCTGAGTAGCTATGACTACAGGCACATGGCACCACACCCAGTTAATTTTTGCATTTTTTTTTAGTAGATACTGAGTTTCATCATGTTGGCCAGGATGGTCTCAATCTCTGACCTCGTGATCTGCCCACCTCCACCTCCTAAAGTGCTGGGATTATAGGCATGAGCCATGGCACCAGGCCAGGATGCAACTGCTTTTAAACAACCGGATCTCGTGAGAACTCACTCACTATCCTGAGGACAGAACCAAGAAAATGATGCTCAACTATGCAAAAGAAATCTGCCCCCATGATCCATTCACCTCCCTCCAGGCCCCACCTCTAACACTGGGGATAGCAATTCAATATGAGATTTGGGCAGGGACACACATGCAAATCTGAATCACTCCTGTAGGCCAACCTTATTTATTTCATCTATCCTCTTTCTTCTGAGCAGTAAATAATAATATTCTTGTCACTTGATTGAAAGATTAGACAAATAAATGCATTTTGTAAACAAAATAATCCAACAAACATGGGATGAGGATAGAATAATTATATTTGATTTTGAACAGCATAAATAATACAATATAAAAACAAAAGGAATAAATGGAAACTAAGGGCTTTTTACAAAGAGAAAGATTGAATCAAAACTTACCAATATTGCCTGTGTATATGTACTTTATTAATAACTAACATGGCCAAAATTATTAGAGCTAATATTTTTCAATGTTATCCCTTATTGTATAACCTAGCTGTTTTTCTAAATATTTTTCATGTATTAGATAATTTAAGTTTTTACTTAAGCTACAAAATCTGTCCAATTGTAATTCATTTGACAAATAAGGATATGGTCACAGAGAAATAGACACTTAATAGCAGTTACCCATTTAGTTAAAACAGAGTGAATATTGGAACCCAGCAATTTGACATATGAGCCCACCTTATGTTGATTTCTATAGATTAAAAATATATATTGATTTGCTAACCTGAAAAAGAAAGTTGATTTTTACAGCCAATTAGCAAAGTTCTGAGTGACAAGATAAAAAAATAAATGAATAGTACAAAAATAGGCTTTCATTTAAAAATAGATTAATAGGAAGAACTTTGCAAAGACACTATGAGGAAGAAAGGATTAGAATTTATTTGCAAGATATTTTCTTATGAAAGAATTTCTAAGTACTGCTGTTGTTGCAGAGGAAAAGCTAGTGTCTTTTATATCTTAGACTTTACCTATGAGACCTAAGTGTTCTTACATTCAGGAAATAACCATACCACATTCTCAAGAATGGGGATTCAGTGTGAAGTTTTTCCTCACACCTCAAGATCTGTTCTCATTGCATCTTAGCTACATATGTTTGGCCTTGTTTTGAAATTGGATAAAAGAAGGAAGGAAAAGCACTTCATGAGTGGCAATCAGTTGTCCAATTATAGGTGGCAGATAATATGTCCAAATAACCTATGAAATAGAGTTGCAATTGATGTGACATGTATATCCACCACTCAAAAACTCATAATAGCAGCATGGAGAGCCCCACAATTAAACACACAGAAAACAGTAATGGGGGAGGATTGTGCAAGAAAATGAGGAGCTACAAGCAATAGCTGGCCTGGTGACTGAAAGAATTTCCACATTAGAAAGGATACATTGGTATTGTGTCACTCATTTAAGCATGACTCAGGATGTGGTTAGCTATTACGAAATCTGTATGTCAGTTTTCAGAAACAGCCTTGAGTGTTTGTGTTATTTTGTTTTACCAATTTTGAAAGTAACTGGATTTTAATAAACATACTCCAAATGTTTATAGAGTTGTGAATTAAAGTAAAATTTTTGAAGAAAATTGAAACAAATGGTGATTTATGTTTTATTTTTAATAGGCTCCTAATGGTTTTCTTTCAATATATTTCACTTTTTGGAAAACAATGATTTTTTTTCTGTACAACAAATATCTGTAGTTAACTCTGAGATAGGAATAATTCCATCTAAGCCTCATTACTTCTTTCTGTGTCAATAGGTATTTACATTTCAGGTAAGCCATGTAATTTAACGCCATAGAGTTTTGACTTTAGTTCACTTAAAAGGATAATGGAAAATATTAGGGTCAGGCATGGGGGCTCACACCTGTAATCCCAGCACTTTGGGAGGCCAAGGCAGGAGGATCACTTGAGCCCAGAAGTTTGAGACCAGACTGGGCAACATAGTGAGACACTCGTCTCTACAAAAACACGAAAAAAAAAAAAAGAAGTTAGTTGATGTGGTGGCTTGTGTCTCCAGTCTGGCTACTGGAGAAACTGAGGTTGGAGGATCACTTGAGCCTGGGAAGTCAAGGCTACAGTGAACTGTGATCATGCCACTGCACTCCCAACTTGGTGACAGAGTAAAATTTGGTCTCTGAAAATAAGGGAAAAAGGGGGGAAAAAAGAAAATATAAATATAGCTTGTGCATGATTGTAATCCTTCTTATCACTTTTGTATAAAAAGAAAAGTTGAAAATATAACTACTTAGGAATCTTAGAGGGATTAAATAATGTGATTTACAGTAGAAAGTCACTTACCTTACATTGCTGAAACAGGTAGTTAATTGGTTCATTGAAAATCAGTGAAAACAGAAATATGTAGTATACCAAATGCCATAGAAATAGAATATGATTAACACAGAAAATGGGGAGTGATGTGTACTTCTAATATTTAGTTCAATGGAGATTAATGATAAGATTTTCTTCTATATATGAGGTCTCACTAGGAGCCTAGAACTTGGCTCAACTCGTACTAGCTTTCCTCTCTTCCGTCTCCTTACTGTTGAGGCAAGGGAATAATTGAGAAATCTAAAGGTTCAATATTAATTGTTTGAATGGAAATATTTTTAATTATTTTTTCTGATTTAAAATATATTTATAATGAAATAATACATAGCAAATAGGAGATGGCTTAAACAAGAAAATAAAACAATTTTATTCTCAAAAATCTATTCATTAAATAGTGTAGACAAGTCATTCATAACTAAAAAAATAAGGTCCTATTTCATATTTTTGTAACTCTAGGATATGGAATACATTATTAATGAAATGCTGAAACTATAAGGGAAAAGAACAATTCATTTGATTTCATTACAATTTAAATTTTCTTCAGTAATAGAAGACATTCTTTTACTGTAAGTCAAAAAACAGCTATGGCTAGTGCAATGGCAATATGTGGAGAAACCAAGCATCTGCATTTTCTGACCCAACAATTCCACATCACAAGCGTACCTTAGAGAAATGACTGAGCAAATGCACACAGAGACATCCTCAAAGATATGTTATTAGCAACAGAATACTGCACAGTGTGCAATGGTTAAAAAAGACTTAGAAATATCCAAAGATTCAAAAAATATGATGAAAACGTTTTATATAATGTAATATAATACAGGTCATGTCTTTAACTCTTTTAAATTACCACATGTCATATGCTGCTCCAGGTAACTTACAAATATTAACATACTTAATACTTATTACAAGTCTGTCAAATAAAGACTATTAAATAATTTTATAGGTGAGGAAAATGAGATGCAGTGAGGTTAAGTACCATATAAAAGGTAGCACACGGCTAATAAGTATCCAAGCTAGGATTTTGTGTGTGTGTGTGTGTGTGTGTGTGTGTGTGTGTGATGGAGTCTTGCTGTGTAGTCCAGGCTGGAGTTCAGTAGCGCTATCTTGGCTCACAGCAACTTCCGTCTCCCAGGTCCTAGTTCAAGCAATTCTCTTACCTCAGCTTCCCTAGTAGCTGGGATTACAGACATGAGCCACCATGCCCAGCTAATTTTTGTATTTTTAGTAGAGACAGGGTTTCACCATGTTGGCCAATCTGGTCTTGAACTCCGGACCTCATGATCTGCCCACCTCAGCCTCAGGAAGTGCTGGGATTACAGGCATGAGGCACCATCCCCAGCCAAAGCTAGGATTTTAAACTACTCTGTCTTCAGGCTTTAATCTTAACCACTTTGCTTTCTTGCTTCCCTGGTGCTGAATGAACTAGAATCCCATAAATAAAGTTGATGTATCTCAGTAACATAATTTTGAATAGGAAAAATACGTTAAAAATGATTAATCCAATATCACATCTAATAATGAATGATTAAAAACAAGCCAAAAGACATTACATATTGTCAAGTAACATATATATGTAGCAAAAGTTTTACAATACTATGCAGCCATAAAAAGAATGAGTTCATGTTCTTTGCAGGGACATGGATGAAGCAGGAAACCATCATTCTCAGCAAACTGACACAAGAACAGAAAACCAAACACCTCATGTTCTCACTCGTAAGTGGATGTTGAACAATAAAAACACATGGACACTAGGAGGGGAACATCACACAGCAGGTCCTGTTTTGGGATGGGAGAGCTAGAAGAGGTATAGCCAGGGGTGGGGGGAATTGAGGAAGGATAACATTAGGAGAAACACCTAATGTAGATGATGGGGGTATGGATGCAGCAAACTACCATGGCATGTGTATACCTGTGTAACAATCCTGCACAATCTGCACATGTACCCCAGAACTTAAAATAGAATTAAAAAAAGAATTGAACAAAAAATAAAAGTTAAATTCAGTATAGAGACCACTTCTTACAAAGAAAGAAAAAATAATAATTTTTTTTAAAAAAGGGAAGGTACTCTAAATGTGCAGAAAGATTTTATCAGTGTAAAACAAAACAGATCTGAAGCCAGTGTGGCAGAACATTAAGATAAATTAAAAGTGGCTGGCAAATACAAAGGTATTTATTATATTACTATTTTAATTACTGCAAATATATAAAACTATTATAATTATTTATTCTTCTTACCCAAAAGAATATTAATCTTTTTATGTGGTTTTAAAAATTATTTTACAAATATACATATCCATGATTTCTAGAAACACACACTTACTGCTCATGAACTCCTAAACTGATTTGTTACCGAATTTAGGAGATTATTGACAGGCAGTTTGTGCAAAGCTAATAAATACAAGTCTTTAGCATGAGTTTAAGCATTTATATTGCCTTCTATTTTACTCCAGTCATTTTTTTAACTGATTTTAATTTTGGGGGGCACATATGATATTTTGTTATGTTTATACAATGTGTGATGATGAAATTGGGGTAATTGGAATAGCCATCTCATCAAACATTTTTTTTTTGTATGCTTTGGGCACACCACAGTTCATCTCTTCTAGCTATTCTGACATATACAATAAATTATTGTTAATTATAATTTTTCTGCTTTACTGTCAAATATTAAAATTTATACCTTCTAAGTGTGTTTTTGCATGCCTTAACCAAATCTTTTGACAGCCATTATATTATTCAATGTTTTCACTACTGTAGGCATTGCTGCAATTTGTATATTCTTATAAACGTTTGAATTAGTCCAAGTTTTTCTAAATGGAAAAAACCTGTGTTCACATAAACCCTTTGTTATTCAGTATTGGGATACAAACAAATGATTCTTCTTTGCTAAAAGTAAAATGAGTGCAAAAAGTGTGTGCAAAAAGTAAAATGAGTCAGATAACATCTAAACAAAGTTGTTTCCACTATTATATTACCAGTATTTTGAGTTGGAAAAGCCAAGGTCCTATAGGAATATTTTAAGTTATTGGAGAGTTAGTTATGGTGATACACACTTTTCCTGAAGATGAAATCAACTGGAAAATGACAGTTAGAAATCAAACCATTAGTGCAAATTTCATCTTTCATATATACACACACACGCATATCTATATACCTATATATTTTCTACATATGTAAAATATCTCTAAGGAAGATAAGTCATGTTTCAGTCTTTTGAACTGATTTTCTCAGCTGATGCCATGACGACTTTGGTTCTTCTTATCCCTCTCACTAATAGGACAGTACTGGGCAAGTGTATCTTTGGGAGTGAATGGAAAATATACTTTACCACTTTCATCCTTTAGGAAACACTTGAGTCAGATTTTTCTCAAGAATATGATATTGAAGAAGCATCCTCTAGTGTTGTGTCTTCTTTCAACCAATGATTTATCTGTGAACTGATACATATTGATGTGGACAAACCACATCACATTTCATTTCTCTTAAAACCTATTTTTTTTTTTTTGCTTTCTTTTTCACCTTGCATTTCAGGTCAAAAATTGGCAAAGGAGACTAACCAGTCAACCCAGGATTTTGATTTATTAAGAATATTTTGTCATAATTTATCCACACATTCTTGTACACTTCTTAAAATAAGTGGTCTGTATTCTCAAAACAGCTGTAGGGGGTCTTTGCAGAACAATCTTCCTCTTTACCTCTGTGTTCCTTGTTTTTTAAGTTTTTCAGACCTTGTCATCCCTCCTGCCCTTACTAAAGTAACCAGTTCTTTCTGGGTAGAACTTACCTAGTTTACCTTCTTTCGAGAAAGGAATTTCTATAGCTTTGTTTCTTATCTATACTTTAAACCCTCGTCTTAACAAATTTTTCTTATTTTTATCCAGTTTTCTGACATTCATATTCTCCATTCTATCTTGTCTCTTCTGCTGGAATTTCCTTGGGATTTTTGGCCCAACGATGTATCATTTTTATATACAGACACTTCTCAACTAAAGCTTCAAACATTGGATCACTCTCAGACAGTTCATGGAGGAAAACTGAACACATTGTGAATTATATTTTTATATCTTTACATTTTTGCTGAAATATTTTATTCATCGAGTAAATTTTGTCTCTATTCCTGCCAAGAATAATCAAAATTTATATTTTATTTAAAATGCAATTTAATTTGTGCAGTTTGGAGACCATTGCTGCTGGAGTAAGAGTGAGCATATCTCCTTATCATAAAAGATTTCACATTTATTGAGCATGTGTTATAAGGCAACTGTTTTTTAACAATGTACATATACCGTATTATGTGACTTTCATTAAAACTCTGAGTCTGTGGATCTTCGTGATTTCAAACCCAGTGCTCTCTTTTCAAAACATCTGTTTGACAATGACTTCCATACAAAACTGAAATTAAATTGACAGGCAATATATTTAAGCACTGAGATTTTTTGTGAAAAATCAATAAACTTTCTCTTATCAAAAGATAAGTAAAACAAAAGAAATGGAATTATATATATTTTAATGTTTTTTTAATTGCATTTTAGCTTTTGGGGTACATGTGAAAAACATGCAAGATAGTTGCATAGGTACACAGGTGGCAGTGCGATCTGCCGCCTTCCTCCCCCTCACTTATATCTGGCATTTCTTCCCATACTATCTCTCCCTGACTCCCCAACCCCCACTGTCCCTCCCCTATTCCCACCAACTGACCCCTGGATGTAGTACTCCCCTCCCCATGTCCATGCATTCTCATTGTTCAACACCCATCTATGAGTGAGAACATACGGTATTTCATTTTCTGTTCTTGTGTCAGTTTGCTGAGAATGATGTTCTCCAGATTCATCCATGTCCCTACAAAGGACACGAATTCATTGTTTTTTATGGCTGCATAATATTCCATGGTGTATATGTGCCACATTTTCCCTGTCCAGTCTGTCATCGATCGGCATTAGGGTTGATTCCAGGTCTTTGCTATTGAAAGCAGTGCTGCAATGAACATTCATGTGCATGTGTCCTTATAGTAGAACGATTTATAATCCTTTGGATATATACCCAGTAATGGGATTGCTGGGTCAAATGGAATTTCTATTTGTAGGTCCTTGAGGAATCACCACACTGTCTTCCACAATGGTTGAACTAATTTACACTCCCACCAACAGTGTAAAATTGTTCCTATTTCTCCACATCCTCTCCAGCATCTGTCATCTCCAGATTTTTTAATGATCCCCATTCTAACTGGTGTGAGATGGTATCTCAATATAGTTTTGATTTGCATCTCTCTAATGACCAGTGATGATGAGCATTTTTTCATATGTTTGTTGGCCTCATGTATGTCTTCTTTTGTAAAGTGTCTGTTCATATCCTTTGCCGATTTTTGAATGGGCTTGTTTGTTTTGTTCTTGTAAATCAGTTTTAGTTCTTTGTAAATTCTGGATATCAGCCCTTTGTCAGATGGGTAAACTGCAAATTTTTTTTCCCATTCTGTTGGTTGCCGATTCACTCAAAAGACTATTTCCTTTGCTGTGCAGATTCTGGAGTTTGATTAGGTCCCATTTGTCTATTTTGGCTTTTGTTGCCAATGTTTTTCGTGTTTTGGTCATGAAGTCCTTGCCTATTCCTATGTCCTGAATGTTTTTGCCTAGATTTTCCTCTAGGGTTTTTATGGTGTTAGGTCTGACGTTTAAGACCTTAATCTATCTGAAGTTAATTTTAGTGTAAGGTGTCAGGAAGGGGTCCAGTTTCTACTTTCTGCACATAGCTAGCCAGTTTTGCCAACACCATTTATTAAACAGGGAATCCTTTCCCCATTGCTTGTTTTTGTCAGGGTTGTCAAAGATCAGACAGTTGTTGGTGTTGTGTTGCCTCCTAGGCCTCTTTTCTGTTCCATTGGTCTATATCTCTGTTTCGGTACAAGTACCATGCGGTTTTGATTACTGCAGCCTTGTATTATAGTTTGAAGTCTGGTAGTGTGATACCTCGCACTGTATTCTTTTCGTTTACAATTGACTTGGGTATGTGGGCTCTCTTTTGGTTCCATATGAAGTTTAAGGTGGGTTTCCAATTCTGTGAAGAAGGTCATTGGTAGCTTGATGGGGATAGCATTGAATCTGTAGATTACTTTGGGCAGTATGGCCATTTTCACGATATTGATTCTTCCTAACCATGAACATGGAATGCTTCTCCATCTGTTGGTATCCTCTCTTATTTCGTTGAGGAGTGGTTTGTAGTTCTCCTTAAAGAGGTTCCTTATGTTCCTTGTTAGTTGTATTCCCAGGTATTTTATTCTCTTTGTAGCAATTGTGAATGGCAGTTCATTCTTGATTTGGCTCTCTTTAAGTCTGTTATTGGTGTATAGGAATGCTTGTGATTTTTGCACATTGATTTTGTATCCTGAGACTTTGCTGAAGTTGCTTATTAGTTTCAGGAGATTTTGGGCTGAGACGATGGGGTCTTCTAGATATACTATCATGTAGTCTGCAAATAGAGACAATTTGGCTTCCTACTTTTCTATTTGAATACCATTATCTCTTTTTTTTTTATTGCATTT